>CM022545.1:14898241-15334332 GCA_012273795.1 Dendrolimus punctatus | reverse complement strand
TTTGACTGATGCTACTCTGACAACATCACTGCCAGGGTAGCAAGTGATGATAATGCCCAAGGGCTAGCGAAGCGGGAGTGTGCTATCGATCACAATAACTACAACTGTGCCGACTGAGATGGAATTGGCAAGAGTATTCTGCCTTCCTCTACTTTGTAAGAGACAAATACACTCGCGTGTGTCTTTTAGATAAAGATTGCTATTTGATAAAGAAGCGCGTAACGACAGAGTAAGTTAGGCTTCTCATCAACGACTTCATATGCGGGTAAATACTTTAGCGGTGTTGACATTAAAAATGCGCTAGAGTTAACGCGGTATGATCTGAAGGATCCTGACTCAATAGCGTAAGCAGACGAGAATTAATCATGTGCTCAATTTGAGTTAAGACTGAGAAATTCTTCGTATTTTAGTAAATGCGTACCAATCACTGTATGCAAATGCGTTTTGAATGCCTTTACGTATTTTTCGTAGTTTCCACCAAAGTGTGGGCTGCGCGAACTTCATGTTATGCGGTTAGAAGCGAGTTCATTTCCAAAACGAGGTTTTTTAACCTTTCAGAATTTAACATATCTGTAATAGCGTTTCTTGTCCCTTTGCAAATTGTCGGAATACGTTAGAACAACATCTTCGCGGCGAGACAAGATGCGTTTAAATGCGGATAAAATGTATGAATAATTATATTAATACGAAAATAAAGTCCAATGCGGTATGCGTAAATGAATGAGTTTATCTAATATTATATTGTCGATGATAAGAGCAAAATAAGAATATTGCAAAAGAAAATGGAACAAAACCTTTGCGGAATTATTATCAGCGGCGTAGTAAGTAAATGCGAAAGCGAGAATTAGAATGTCAACGACTGTACGTAAAAGTACAGACTAAGACAAAATGCGGTAAACAGTTTTGCGGGTTACGTTACCTGCGACATGGTAAAAATGATGAGCGGGATATAGCGATTGCATTTTTACATAATACGCGTATTTAGAACAACATTAAAGAATATAAAAGACAAGTTCAACGAATATAGGATAACTATGAAGTTGGTAAAACGAACAAGATATTTATCATTTACAGCGGGAAAGGTATTTTTATTTTACGACAGCGTGTACATTCCACATTTAATTGCGAAATGAGTAATAATTTCGTTTAGGGGATAAGAAGCAACGGTTAGTAATTTAAAAAGTATGATCTAAATAAGCGGAATGACGAGCAAAAGGCGAGTTTACAGGATAGCGTTCTGTCAAATCTCGCTTTAAGTTTTTTGTAAACATGTCTTCACATTCGCGGGAGGTTAGACTAAAGGCAGGTTTACATGAAGCTATATTAGGTTGCGAATATTTTTGAAAAAATCGTTTGATTGGCGGTTCTAGTTCTACGGTAGAACATAAAGTCACAGTAGCGGTATTGCAATGACTAGCGGTTTGAGTATCACCGATTACGATATAACCAAATATGGTTTCAAAAGCAGTCGGTGTTCCTGATGGACCTTTAACGCGTTGGGATAATAAAATTTCCGAAAATAGCGGAGCACCGATAAGAATGTCAATATCTCCTGGTGTGTCAAAATTTGCGTCAGCGAGCGGAATATTATTCAAATGCGGTAATGAGAAAGTATTTATTTGTACTGAAGGTAATTTATCAGTAATGCGGTCGATAACATAAGCGGATAGCGGTAAAGAAATATTTTCATCAAAGCGTGAGAATAAAACTAACGAAGTTTCACCCTTAATTGGACTGGGCGCGGAACCTATACCCTTAACAACGACGTTTGATATTTTATTAAAATTTAAATTTAACTTATTACATAAAGACGCGGTAATAAAATTATTTTGTGATCCTGGGTCACAAAGTGCGCGAGCGGAGTGTATACGACCGGTTATATCTTTGACGTATACTTGAATTGTGCCTAACAAACAAGTCGTGTTATTATTAGAGCGAGAGTGAAAATTGCACAAAGAAACATTTTGTAAAACTGCAGGCTGAGAAGCGCAGGCGATAAAAGAATTAGTGGGTGGTTCAGCAATGCGTGATTGCAACGGTTGCGAATTGAAGTGGTTACTAGGTACTGGCGTATCTTCCGCGGTAGCCGAGCCGCTCAGTAGCGACTGATTAGCAGGCGGCTGAACGGGTGCACTATCGCCGTGTGCTGTTTGCTTACGGCACAGAAGCGTATGGTGTTTTAAACTGCAAATTCGACAGTTATGCGCGGAGTGACAATTAAAAATGTTATGCGAAACACTTAAGCAATTGGAACAACCATTATTTTCCTTTATGAAATTGAATCTTTCTTCAATCGATAAATTGTGGAATGCGTTGCATTTATATAGCTGTAAATGCTGTGTTTGTTTACACAAAGGACAGCACTTAAAGCTCGCGGAAGCGGTGAACGTATACGTCGGTTTAGCGTTTATAGTGCGCGTACCTTGATCACTACGGCGTGATACAGACGGCGGTTGAGCGGTGCGTTCTAGAATTTTGGACTGATCACGTAAAAACGTAACCAACTCTTCGTAGGTGGGCAGAGACTTCCCACGAATGGACATTTCAAAAGCGCGTGCAGTTTCGGAATCTAATTTCTTTAAAGCCAAGTGAAGTAAAATAAAATCAGATAAATTTTCAAGACGAAGCGATTTTAAACTGGAAACGGCGGTACAAAACTTTTCTAAAAACAAGTCTAAATTTGTTGACGAAGCGGTATTGAATGATTTAAACTCGATTAATTGATCGAAGTACACCGAAGCTAGATTGCGTTTATCATTATATTTGGTAACGAGCGTGTTCCAAATAAGTTGATAATTTTCACCATTCGGTGTAATTCCCGAACAGACAGAAAGCGCTTTTCCTGACAACTTTCCTATGAGATACTGAATGCGTTCATGATCCGTGAGATCAGGGTTCTCATGAATCGTGCGTTTAAATGACTCATAGAAGATGGGCCACTTCATAGGGTTGCCACAAAATCCTATTAACTCCAGTTCAGGCAAACGTATTGACCTTCTGGAAGTTCGCGGTAATGATTCCGAATTTAAAATGTTGCGGGTTTTATCAGTCATTAATTGCTGGGCCACATGTTTACTGCGGCAATATAAACCTTCGAATGATGCGAAACTTTGATAATTCACGGTAGCGGTGGGATCTAACATCAATTGTGTCTCATTTACTGCGTCAATAATAGCGTTAAATTCTGAGCGTAAACCATCTAAAGAAGCGATATTGTAAAGGAACATTTCTTGCGAGTATTCATCTTTAAAGGCATCCAATGAATAATTGTAAATAGTTTGCATACGAGCGAAAATGGCATCGCGTTTACCCAATAATTGTTTTAACTTAATCTCATTGCGGTCAACAGCGCTAACTTCACCACAGTCACTCTTTGACATTGTGATAAAATTTATTTTGAAAGATTCGAAATTCAAATACTCTGCCAATAATATTGCGTAATAAATATTTGCGTGAAAGAGGTACGATTGTATAGCGTTGAAAACTATTAATCGAATTGAAATTTGAAAATAGAATTCCAATCAAATGCGACGCGCAAGAAACAAAACAAATGCGAAACGAATGAAAAAACAAATGCGGTTCACGCAAGATATAAGATGGACAAAAAATTGGAAAACAAATGAATATCTATGCATTAAATTGTGTGATATCACAAAATATGTGATTATGAAGTATGAAAGAATTGAGGAATGAATGCGGGAAAGAATGAGAGCGTGCGGCTATAAGGCCGGAACAATGAACGTGCGGCTCGAAGGCCAAAAACTATATTGGCGCGGGCGGGATAAACAGGAGAAAGGACTTACAGGATAAGGTACGCCGCACCAAGCACGCTACGAACGATGCGTCTTCGCAGCGGCAGGCACTTCTTCCTCTCGATCCTTTCTTCTTGTCTTGCGGTTCCTTCGACTTAGTGGACCAGCTGGAACGGTGCAGCGTGCACCTTCCAACGTGCGGGTTGTTGAAAGCGGGTGTAATAAGCGGTACAACGCACAAGACGCGGCGAGGTTTATGCGGGAGCAGCGATGCGTTCGGCGGTCGAACGTAGACTATGTCACATTGCATAGTGACAGATGCGGCGGAAGAAAAGAAACAAAAGAGGCGGCGACCAAATAGGTCGGCGTTAACAACTATATAACCCTAAAAAATATTAAATAGAAAAAAATTGCGCAATACATTTCGGTTAAAGCATACATCCGTGCAGGAGCGAAGAAAGAATACAATTTCCTGCAGCCGGGCGGCCTGTCGTAAGAGGGGACAAAACAACCCACAAGTAGGTGTAGGGCCTGTAGGATATTGTTCGTCTAGGTGTCTACCACCCCTGGTCCAGATTATGCCGCCATAACAACCTTGAATTGTGTTGCGGCATTCCGGCAGGTTCCTGTCTTCCTTTAGAGAGCGGCAGCACATTAATAGCATCTTTAGTGTTACAAATGTTCATATGCGACGGTAAACGCTTTCCATCAGATTGGCCGTATACGTGTTTGCTGAAATCTTGCAATAAAAGAAGGTATTTTTATGAAAATTATTTTTTCATTCTACCAGTTTGATTTTGAAGGCAAAGATAGACGGACGGATGAACATGACGATTGTAGATGTAAGTGTTTACCTTTTGTTAGAATGGCTAAGGGACCCTGACTAAGTATGTTTCGAAGCATGTATGTGAGTTTGTTATGAATGTTTTTAGTTCTTTACGGCCTTGGCTATGAATTGATCTTCATATTATATAATATCAATCAAGTATTCCACAAGTAACATATACTGTATAACAGAGTCGGGTTGAATAAATTGGTATTATGCCCGGTGGCTACCTTAAATTACTAAGAAAAGATGAAAAGAAAGAGGAATATATTGATTAATTTTACATATCCTAATAACACTAAATAATTATCTAGGGATATTGAATTATTTAGGAGATCCCTAATATCAAAAATGGCGATCAAGGTGGGTGGGGGTTAACGATAATTTCTGTTACTTACTATCGTCATAAGTTTTCACGACTTTTATCGGAGGTAAGCAATCATTCGTGTCGAGGTCATGGTAGCTTAGTAGCTGTAGCAAAGACAGACAAGTCCTAGCCAAAAATCAGCACTACTTAAGTAGTTTAACTGTGCTAATCTGCGTATTGCGACAATAACATGTGCTAAACGAGAAGAAAAACATCGTGATGTAACCACATTAAGATAATCGTTGACCGAAATTCATCAATCCACCTTTAACCATGTGTATGTATTCCCTTAACCTTTATGGGCTGATAGCATGTTCCATAATATACTTAAAGGGCAATTAAGCACAATTTATAATGCCTAAGCCTCATTTAATCGAAATACCTTCTTTTTTGCAGGAGTTCAGTAGACAGACAGACGGCCCACTTGATGGAAGGCGGTTACCATCGCCTATGAGCAATGGCAACACCAAAGGTTCTACAAAATCGCTGCTGCTGTCTTGAGGGAGACTGGAACCTGGTCACTAATGCCGGAACACAACCCAAGGTTGTTATGGCGGCATGCTCTAGACCAGAGGTGGTCGCCATCCAATCGAGAAAATTCCCTACCACCTAGCTGTGGGTTGTTTAGTCGCCTCTTACGATAGACCGCCTGGCCACGGGAAATTGTATTCTTTCTCCGTTCCTGCACGGATATCACCTACAATGATGTACGCATGATGACGACCTCCGCGGTTAAATGGGCGAAACCTTTGTCGGTTAACCTCGTTGTAACTCAGAAGCTCCAGATTTGATTCCTGGCTGGTAAATTTTGGAAACGAACTTTCCGTTATTTACTACAGTCTGAGTGTCTGAGATCGGCCCCAGAGTGGTCCGTTGTACATTACCCATAACACAAGCGTAACTTGCTTATCTTGGGATATACAAAGGGCGTTTGTCTGCAGATTATTTATTAAAATAAAAGAAATATATGCTAGTTTTGCAAGATAATAAATTTCCATCGAAATCCATTGTTTTGATCTGGCAACCCTAAACTATGGGAATTTTACAAATGGCGCCTGCACTGTGTAGTGAATACCTACAAATGACAGATGTTTATAATAAAGACTTACTCGTACTTGAAATAGAGCGACACCAAAATAAGTTTCAGGGGAATAAAACTAATATTCCTCACGTACAAACTTACAACAAACGTACATTGTAGCTTTGTTTGACAAAACAATTGTTATTTAAACTGGAAATATTTATAGACACTTCTTTGACGTTTGTTCCACTTACGACTACTGTAGAATCTCGATAACTCGAACCTTGTTAAGGAGTAATGCAAAGTAAAACATTCGGTTCCTTTACACTGAAATCCTAAATACGCGGTATTCCGAATAAATAAAAGTATAGGTAGTTCATATTTATACTATATAACTCGAATTTCAGTATATCAAAAAACTACCTAAGTAAGTACCATAAAATTTATATCGATTTTTTGTTTTACTATGACGATGACTTGAAATTCAGCTACTAAAAAATTGAGCTTTTCTCAGTTGAAATCTTAGCACTGAAATATTTTGAATCTCGACATTCTCTTAAAGTTTATAATTTTTTGGCATCTCTCTTGAATTTGCGTTACTTAGTTACGGAGATGGCCTTGCAATCTGTAACTTACATATATACGATTAAACTTACTTAATATGGAGTGTATAAAGCATCTTCCCTTGCTTATGATTTTGATAAAGAGCTTTTATTATTTTTCCTTTTTAACCTTTTAATACATGTGGTTATACATATGATAACCACATGTATTAAAAGTAAATCTAAAAGTAAAATAATTTTTTACATTAAATATACAGACATAACGCAAGAAAATTATATAAAAGTACTATGAACTGATAAATTTAATAATATGTACATATAATTTAACCAATTAATACTTTTATAAGACCGAATAATATACTTTTTATATCACTAGATTTTTACTTAGTTATATCAATGAATTTATTTTTAACAATTTTCTGTTCTCAATTATAAAACACAAGTATATTAGAAGATTGGTAAAGCTTTTATACCACAAACCTAACAAAGCTAAAAAAGTTTTATGAAAAAATCTTTCCTCATTGACCTGTGTGTACAATTGTACATAGATACATACATAACTTCACGCCAGGTCCCTTGCGGGGTAGGCACGAACCACACAACAAGAACAAATTTAAAAGACACGCGCAGAAGGTTTGTGGATTTGCTCGTTCAAGTGGCAAAATCCACTTTTTTAGAGTTTTCATTGCATCATTTTGTTGTGGCATATAGAAATACACTTTCCTAGGGAGTTTTATCAATGTAGACCCGATTATTTTTGAAAGCCTTACGCGAGTATAACTGCGCTTAAAGCACTATTCAATAAAACGATAGGCCCTAGTGGAACATACCAGTTCCTTTACTGCCCCACTCATGTTTGCCAGCCCATAACGTGTTCACAATATAATTTTGAAAATAATCGGAAAGGAAGCATTAATCACATTCATAATATACACTTTTATTCATTTGGAAAGTTTTAAGTACCGATATTTTATAATTATTAACAGAGCGAAGTGACTCATTCGGAATTCAAAGTAAATGGGTTTATCCTTTCAGTTTGTTTAACTGCGGTTTACCGCTTCTGTCAAAGTCCGGACTTGATTTTAAGAATTCCCCTTAGGATGTTATTTATAAGAAGCTTTCGCGTACATAGATAGGTAGATAAAGTTAGTTTCTTAAGTTTGCGCAGATTCTGTCAAGCTATTTTTTATGTTTGCTTGTGGCTACAGTCGCTCATAGACATCTGAAACACTAAGGAAGCGGATGCGTTGCCTACCTCGTTGAGAATTTAAGCACCTGTTTACGCCCGTCTGTAATTTCGTGATCTTCGACAACCCGGACCGCTAGGCACTGCGAGGAATCAAGTGGGAGCAGCTGATACTGTTTACTAGCAACTCTGACATAAAGTGCTAAAAGAAACGTCGGGATGTTTTGGTAGGTATTTCGGCAAAAGTAGCCGACGAGTCCCACACATCCCCATCGATTAATTTCCTTCCCGTACAGTCAGCAGTCCGTAAATGGATTTCCCTTGTAAAAGCAACTGAGCATGAGAACATCACGATCCTCATTGATGTACCACCTTGTGATGGAACCGAACAAAGTTATATTTAAATTAAAATGGCACTAAATTAAATGAAACATCATTTTTACACTAGGTTCGAATCTCAACCAACTCGATTTTCTTTTAATTATAATAATGCAAAATCAAGTGGCAAGTATTATAATATATAAATAAATACCTATGTAATTATTCCACAACGAACCTCGTGAAACTTATAGTTTTCGTCTGTGTAATGACGTGCATAATTTTTGTTAAGGCCAAAGCTTTACAGAAAAAAAAAAATATAAACCGCAGTGACAGTGACGTGTCACATTATGCCGTATTGGCGTCCCCGCACCCCTCCTCTTTTTCTTCCCGCGCCCGCGCTGATATTGCTCTGCGCTGCCCGCTCCCGCAAAATTTATTTTCTTTCATAAAAAGTGTAATCAGTCTAATTCAGAGTGTTGTATCAAGTTATTCAAGTTGTATGTGGTGAAAAATTCAAGAAGATTCGAAGAAAGAACACGGGCCGGCCCAAGAAGCTTAAAAACATAAAAATTCAAGTGAGTGATAAGAAAGTTTTCCCAACCAATTACCTACAGTCCACTGTTTTCAACCAATTTTGAAGTATTTATTTTAGTTTTAGTCGCGCTGTTTCTGTTGGCAACACCAACTTTAAATTAAGAATTTTTGTGTCGTGTTTTGTTTTTCAATAAAGCAAATTATAAAATTTAATTACTACTTCAACAAAACAACCCACAACCAGGTGGTAGGGCATTTGCCCGACTGGATGGCTCCCACCCGTGGTCTAAAGTATGTCGCCATAACAACCTTGAGTTGTGCTTCGGCATTAGTGACCACATTCCAGTCTCCCTTAAGCGAGCAGCAGCGCTTTGTAACCGCTATCCCGCAAGTGGGCCGTCTGCCTGTCTGCTAAACTTCTGCAATAAAAAAATTAAATAATACATAACGCCTGATGTCCTTATAATTACGATTGTATGTGGGTATGAATTTAATTTGTCTATTCTAATTCGTAACATTTAATTATACGTGACACGCGATTACTCCTTGTAAATAACCAGCACAACCTGTTTTCCCACTCTGTTTTTACACTCGGGATAAATGATCCCTAAGAGATCATTTTACAACTTACAACACACTATTTCACTAACATAACTGCCCTTAATTGCGGTAGTGTTACAAGCTAGTACTTAGCGCGTAGGGAATATTCTATATACAGTGTAAACTCTATATAACGACACTGAAGGACGTTTGCCTTTTATGGTGTTATAGAGAGTTGTCGTTAAGTGGAGAGAAGTCTGTTGTTTTTGTCCGACGTCTTTTGCTACACCAGTAATTTTGTAGTCTTTATTACTTCTTTTATTCATATCTTGCGATATTGGGGTATCTTAGCGATAAAGAAAGTACTGAAACGTTTCGGTATTTGAGAATTTCATAGAAATTTCAGTATGCATGACGCCGACAGTCGAGATTATTACAAAAACATACACAGATAAAAGAACACACACAACTGCTTACTAATATTGACAATTTAAAAGGTACTTTTTATTACTTATTTATGGTCGTTATTAAGAGTGGATGTAATGCTAGATAGTGTATCATTGTATGGAAGACAAGATAAACCAACCAAACCCAAGTGAATTGGAGGCTTAAGGGATTTTGTCGTTATATCGAGTGACGTCACATGGAGTTTACACTGTAATTATATTCTACATTAGTACATTGACGTAACAGCTGTATAATATACAAAGGCTTATTATATAAATTTCATAAAAGACTCATAATTTCATTCTTCGTATAGTTTTGATAAACTGCTACTAATAGAAAACAGAACTTCACTTTTATCGCAGCTAACGGTCTTGGCAAACGTTGTCCTACCCTGGAAAAAAAATATTTGAACCCGATTCCAGCACTACCTACAGGGTCTAATTTTAAATCTAAACCACTCCGGGACCCACTCAAACATACATAAAATGTCATCAAAATCGTAGAAGTCGATTCCAGCGCCAAGTGTTTTGTTTAGATTGATGGATTACATTTTTGAAATTTTAGTAGAGATCCTTTTTTTATATAGCCTATATTAATCAGGTATAATGTACCATTTGAATGGTGAAAGAATTTTTGAAATCGGTCAAGTATTTTCCGAGTTTATTCGTTACCAAAATACAAATCTTTTCTCTTTTTAATATTAGTATAAATTATTCACGTGTTAATAGACGTTTAACTCTGATTTACATTTGTGTTAGTTTGCAAAACTGTTGAATAACGCCCTTATCGTCATTAGGACAGTTATCTACTTAATTGACAACTTATTCTTTAATTGGCGCATTTCTATTCAAACGATATTAAGGTCAGTGTCGCAAGTAATCTCACTTCATAATTAATGCATATTTTAATCAGGTCTTAAGATAACAAATCGTCGAAATTAAAAAGTATATTCTTAATACCAATTGAATAAACTAAGCATTACATAGCTGAATTTCGTAACTTTTACCGATTATCAACTTTAAAGTTGGTTAACGTTTGAGTATTGACGGTATATTCCTAACTGTATTTAGGCAACGTGTTGTGTGGACAGTTCTCAATTTTAGAATGGTTGAACCAACTACCAGGTTTTTTTGTGCAGAATCGAGCTTAATAGCCCCATATAGCTATTTCAGCGACACCGGGCTTAGTGGGCTTCTTGACTTTGTGGTAGTGGAGGCGTTAAGCCCGGCAGCAGCGCGCTCGACGAGTCACCTCCTGTGCGATTCAACCTCAGCTCGACTGCTGCATTGACACTATCGGATTAAGCGGTAAAAGTTGAAGTGGTGCAAATGGGGACGAGTTATCGACTCCGCCGACGAAAAGTGAGAAGTGTTGGGATCTATTGAGAGAATCGTCAAAAGCTTAATCAAAATTGACCGTGGTGCAGCTGGCTTACAATGTTTCGAGGTCTCGAGAATCAATGTTGTGTTGCCTGTCCGTCAGTCTACATCCCAATATACTTGAGGAGCATTAGAATGAATGAATGAAAAATCTTTATTGTTCACCATAACTTAAACCTAGACATTTAATATAAATATATTTCTATTAGAACAATTACATATCGCTTATCCTTTTCCAGACAACCCGGTGTCTAATGAGACATTACAAGAAAAATTAAAATAATAACCTAATTCAATCCTAATTATAGAAATATTCCTTGGAAAATTTTACCTACATTCCTACCTGCAAGTCTCATCTTCGGGAGATACATCGCTTAGGGCTGTATCATCGTATTAGATTGGATAGATAGATCATCAGGGCGCAGGTAGCGATTTCTCTTAACGTTTCTTAAGCGTATGCCATACAACACACACAACATCATACCAGGGTTACCTGTTAGCCAAAAACTACAATCAGAATCTCTTCAAGTCTCGTGTGAGTAAGTATTTCTTAGGAAAGCGTCTTCTATCCTCGACTGAATCATTGTTCACCGTTGAGGTAGTGTTTAAACAACGGATAAAAATTGCAAAAAATATATATTAATATGACTGAAACTAAATTTTATCATTGTTCATTTAATAAAATAAAATATATTCAATATAATAGTTCATAATAAAGCACAATATATCATTAAAGTTAGCATAAAAATGTCGTTAAAACAGATGAGACTCGTCTACTATATTTAATGCTTCAAGTCATACAAAATGAAACTAGTACAAACGCAATAACTGTCTGACAGGGCTTAAATATTTTATTTAATAGAGTTGTACTGTCTACAAAAAACTTAATAGTGCATCATTTATTAATGTTAGTTAATAATAAATGCTAAGGTTTATAACTTTATAATTTACAATGTAGAGTTTCGTGTTTTATACATAGTTTACGAAGTACCATAAACTTTGTTGGGAATCTAAATGATTTAGTCACCTAATATAGATTGATTGAATTGAATTGATCGGTTTATTTTTAATACTGTTGAAATAATAACAAATGAGTTAACATTGTTGTATTTTCGTTAATATTTAATAATGAATATAAAAAATGTAAAAACGGCAAAGTACCAATCTCTGTATACGAAATAATAGTAATTAGTATTGTTTAATTAAAATCAAGTTATTGAAATTGTAAGTACCGCATGTAATAAAAACGCGTATTTAGGTATCGTAAAAAATAACAACACTGCGTTAGGGCCAATATTAAGCAGCCCAATTAAGTTTCCCACACTGTTAGTGCAAAGCACTGTGTTACTAGGGCTGTAAGCCGTATTTACAAGTTGATACATAAATACACAATATTTTTATTTCTTTCTTTTTTCCTTTCGAAATTCTCATAGAGTAAATTAAAAATTATTGCATAATAATAAACGTAACATTTTGTTCTGTTGATTATATCGTTATTTAAAAAACTAGAATATAATCGTTTTAATTTACCCCCTATTTTTACTTAATAGACATAGACAACACTTTATTATTCACCAAAACAAATTTACAAAATAATACAAGACAATAGTTAATTGGTAAAACAAAAGGCCTTATCGCTAAAAGCGATCTCTTTCAGGCCCCCTTACTCAAATGAAATTATTAAATTATCTATAATTTAATACTTGATTACTTTGAAGAAACCTAACATTTTTAACACTATTATTTTCGCAGGTGATGTTGCGTGAATCCTAGTGAAACTATAATAGTAAACAATATGATAAAGATAAGGATATTTATACAAGGAAATAACAATAACAAACAGTTTAACGCCAGAGCGATCATTAAGTTGCTGACTATTATGAAATATATTTTGGAACGCAACAACCCTAGCTCTATGGTTAAATTGTAATAAAGAGCTTTGAATCAAGTCGGCAATTTTGTACAATAAAGACAAGCAACTACAGCTGTACACGACCAGAAATGCAATAATTGCGATGCATATATTGCACGATGTTATCGAGAAAAGGTTAAGTGTCCACAACATCGGGTGAACTATATGCAGATATTATATATAGTCCGTGTCAAATTAGTCATAATATACGTATCAATAATTATGAATAACTCCTGACACCGGGTTGCCTGGAAGAGATCGCTATAAGCGATAAGGCCGCCCATTGTTCTAAAACAAATGGATCCATATCAATTGTCTAGATTTAAGTTTATGGTGAACAATAAAGATTTTTCATTCATTCATTCATATGAATAAATAAATTTGTATAATAATAATAATTTTTGTAGCCCGTGGTCTCGAAAGACATACAAATAATAATAAACCCGCAGGAGAGCTTTGTGGCGAAGCCTTAGGTGAGTAGTGACACCTTGGATCTGACTCCGGGGGCCAAGGCAAGGCCCCGCCTCCGTGTTTGCCTTAGCCGGTATGCTCAGAATGGAAATCGCTAGAGCTAAAACTCAAGATCCAGGGGTGGAAGTGATAAATGGCATAACGTCAGAAGTAGCTTCGGTGAACCTGCAGCCCACTTTTCTACCCCCCCCTCCCCTTTCTATTCCCCTTAGTCACTCACAGCCATGTCTTCTATGGAATTTTTTGCGGCCCATGCAATGAGTGGCGAGTCACCGTCTGCCCATTTTACCATGTTCTCCGAACATTGCGACGGGCAGACGCCATAGTCCCCATAATCCCAGATCCTAGTTCCATTAGCAGTTCATCCTAATAGCCCAGTACCTCTTGTTCTCATTCCCTACAATAGACCTACACTATGGGCTTGACCTTGGGTGCATTATTATATGGTGTAGACAGGGATAATCGCCGGTCAGTGTCACGCCGCATTATATTAAATTTGTCAAGGGGCCTCTGCGTGTTCGCCTATCCATGCCCCACGCAAGCCCTGCAAAAGTCCGGGGCACTTTTATGGCCCGTGGTCTTCAAAGACATATAATAATAATCGGCAGACACACACACACACACACATTGTATATCCCCAAGCTAAGCAAGTTATGCTTGTGTTATGGGTAATATACAACGGACCACTTTAGAGTCAATTCCAGACACCCAGACCGTAATAATTAACAGAATGTTCGTTTCCGATATTTACCATGCCAGGAAATGTACCTGGAGCCGCTGCGTTCCAGAGAGTTCGGCCGGCTTAGACTTAGCCCGCTCAACTGCAAATACCATCAATACGTATATTACTACTTTAGTTTAAAAACAGATAGCTGCATTTTAGTCCGTTTTCAATACATTAATCGGTCTGCGAAACTTTCTGCGGCTAATCTCGACCAGCATTACACACTATGTTCACTACAACTTCGTCCTAAGGTCTTTTAAATTCAACTACTTGTAAGTTGAATTTGAAAGGACGAGTTAAAACACTTACTAGTTTTTAGTTTGATTCTTACATATTGTCCGTCATTATTCCTAAATCGGTAATTCTCTTAACTAACAAATACAGTTCAAATTCAACAAAATCATCATCATCAATCATCTTTTACTTACTTAAACATCAAAAATCACGCCAGAGCATATATTCTTTATGTAATTTTAAAAAGTTTCTTATGTATTTGATCAATTCTAATAGTGCGTGTACAGAAAGGGGACTGTATTACTGCATTAGATAACCAAGTATGAACTAGCTTTAGTAACTGTGGAATATTTTGTTTACGCAATTAAGACCCAGACACAAGTGTGCCTTTGTTCCTAAATTACTTTTTCTTTAAGTCTGTAGACACAGAGATTCTCTTCCAACGTCAAAAAAAGTCTGTGCCTTCTTACTTTTGAACTATTAAGTCAAAAATGTAATGTTATTAAATCAAGCTGGTCATCGTCTTGTGTCAGTCTCGAAGGCTGGGGTCCGATTTCCTAAATTTTCTTCTCCACTTCGCGCGGTCTAATTGTAAAACCATTGATACGCTTTGTTTACGACGCTAAGCCCGCATTTCTTGGTAAAACTCCTTCGACCGGAGAATAAATCCAGCTTGTAGCTTAAAGATATATTCAACTAAAATTATTATACAAAAGATCCATTTAGTGCTCTTTGAAATATGGGACATTTTCTATTAAATGCTCTTCTGGATTACGTGTTTGGGTAACAAGCACTCTGCACAGTTTTTTTCCTTCGTTATTTAATGAAACAATAGCTCTTGAAAAATACATACATACATACATAACTTCACGCCAGGTCCCTTGCGGCATAGGCACGATCAGCAGAGCGCCATTCAGGCTTATTCTTAAATAGCTCACTCGCTTCTTTGACATTCATACCTCTTGTCATGCACGCTCGTTTTTTCTAAAGGCTCCTGCCATCACCTGCTAGTATACGATCGATTTGATCATGGAAGGTGTACCGTGGCCTTCTTCGACTTCTGCATCCATCCACTTTTGTATTGTACCTATATCTGTTTAGTCATTCTTTCATCATACATTCTTTTCACATGCCCGAACCATCGGAGCATTCCTTTCCTTACCTTCACCCCGACACTCTCTTTCTTACTTCGGTATTACAAATGCGGTCCGTCTTGAAAAATAAAGCTTTTATAATAGCTTTTAGTATTGTGCACCCGAAACAATCAGTAAAAAGTTTTATTTTTTTAATGATATATTGTGTGGACTCTAAAACCTGTCCTAGCGTATTTGCATTATTGTAATTTACAATGATAAATGATTATATGGTTCGCAACCTATAATTTTAGGATGCAAAATTAAGGTTCATAAATATCGGATAACATCTATAAATGTCTTGCACATTACTCAAATTATATAAAGAAGTTACATCGACATTTGTATGTATATCTACTAAGGGACATATACGCAGCAGCATCAAAGTTCAAAATTACTTACAAATAAAATCTAATTTTGTACTGATCAAATGATCTTTCATATTCAACCTATGACAAATGAATGAATAGTAAGATATAGGAACCGGCCATGAGCCTATGTTTCAGGTTGTGTACTTTTTCCTATCATATTAAAGAAAAAAATAGTTAAAATGATAATTGATACAATTAAAAAGTTTCTCTGCACTCAAAAATATTTTTAAAGTCTCAATAAATTTTTCGATTACCTCATATCTAGTTTTCATGTGTGGCAATGTAAATAAATTGCTAGAGACTCGCCTACACCAGTATAGTCACGTATTACGGAAATAGGTTAGTTATGTGGGGAACGAATTTCTGTCCATGCCGCCTCCTCCAGATTTCATTATAAAGGAAAGGTCCAGGAAATGTTGGTTTCACGTCGTAAGGGATTATACGTTTACCGTAATCAGGCAATGAGGGCCACCAAACTCTGTGTGAAATAGAAAAAAAGTAGAGAAAAGAAAACGCAATCGGTATATATCGTCCTAATCATAAAGTCAGAATTAAAAAAGGGTATATTATAATTTTTTTAAATGATAAATAGGTTCGCTTTTGACCACGATTTCATGGCTTGAGTTGAAACACTAAAGGTACTTTGAAGACTGAATAAAAAGATAATATTGAAAAAAAATCACGCAGAACTTTGCTGACGCCATAAATCAACTGAGGTTGTTTTTTATTAAATAAAATAATAACTTTTTTTTTCAATCTTGTCTTTTTATTCCGTCAACAAAAATATTTAATAAATATAAAGGGTAAGTTGGACCTCTTAAATGTACGGGACAATATTTTTGCGACTTCTGACTTTTTAAGTACTCCAATGAAGGTTGATCAGATAGATCTCTTTGATCACTGTCAGTAACAAGATCGATTAGCATCAATTTGTTTTTGCCATTTCCTTGCTAACATGTTTTTTAAAAACTGTGAATGGCGATATAAATGGTATGAAAAATTATGACTAGTTTCTTAAGATCATGTTTACTATAATTTTCCTTAAAACCGAGGAGGGTCGTTTCTAGCAGTGGATGAATATGTAGTAACAGCAAACTTTCTTAAAGTATAGCCATATATTTCAAGAGACATTAGTTACTCTCGCGAGGTTAGTTAATAAGAAAAATGTCACTGTAGGCTATTGTGTGTAAATTTTTAATATTTCAATATATCTATTCACAGCGAAAGTGTGGCAGGGCGTTTATAGATCGCCCACAGTGCGAATGACACCTCATTATTAATGATGTGACACACATGACGTGTTTGCAGGCGATATCATGTTAATTAAAACTTCGTCACTCCAGTTACCTTTTTTCCAGGTGAAATACTATATGCAGTGTCCACCGCACGGAGAGGTGTGGTGGGGGATTGTAGCCTTCGCTTGACTGGAATGGTCTTAACGGTGTTTCCGCTGTATTTATCGTATCCAATAATTCAGACACCGTGGTGTTCCTTCTATCGCCTTGTGCCAGGAACCTGGTAAATGGTCCGGTCAATTCCGCGAAAACTCGAGCTACATTACGGGCTGACCGACATTTGCGTGGTGCAAATGGCATTAGGGTCAGTAAACAATATTCATATTATTTAAAACATTTTTCAGATTACATTACTCTCATATTGAAAGTCATTGTTAACTTCACTTTTAAAGTATTATTACGAGTTGCAGGATTCGAATTAAATTGCCGTTAGAATTACTATAGAATTTATTAGAACTATTATACAAACACGTATAACACAGATACAAATATAATAACACGCGCAAAGTACGTCACTAAATAGATTACCGAACGTCTTGCTTCGCTTGTGCTTATCGCTCAACTGCTAATCTCTCCATTGGGGTATTGCTTTATGCTGCACAATTACAATATGTCTCGGCCGCACAGACTGAATTTATTAGAATCACACCTGGCTAATGATTACCATAAAATATTACAATACACAATGGGCTGTTTTGATAATTACAAATTTTAAACACAAAGTAAACAAAAGAAGTCCAAATGCCAAGGTAATAAACTGCAGGTGTGAATTGGTCTTTGTCGGTCGTAACAGTATGAACAACAAATCAGAAGCTTATTGAAGCTGATACATGAACACTGTACTACACAGAGATATGCATTTCTGACAATTTAAAATTGACTAAAACTTGAGGCACAGATATGAGTTCGGCTTTCACTTGGCATGGCTTTACTTAATGATTTTTCTAAAACTTCAATATTGCGAATACCTACATGACACCAGATAATTCTTTCCCAAAGAGGGCAATAACGCCCCCTTGTGGGCGCTGCAGGCCTAAAGGGCGGTAAGAGACCCAGAAAAAAAAACTGAGCACTATAAAGTTGCGTTGCGTTCTCATTGGCAGGTGTAGCCCGTAAGAGTTTACTTGAGACCTCGGCACCGTTGTGTGCCACCTAGTGTGCTTAGGTCGCAAGTTAACTCTTGCGGGCTATAGTAAAAGTCTCGTTTAGAATGAATGTTTAATCTCCGCTAATATAGCTCACAATAATCAATTAATTTAATTTGACGTTATAGTGGTTTTTAAGTAGGTGAAAACATGGGGGCGCTAAAAAAGAAATTATTCTCAAAGCGGGCAGTACACAAAATAAGTTTGGGAACCACTGCACTAGATAGAGACACAAACCATGTTAAATAGCTCGTTAAACGCAGTAATTAATTAATAATAATGTAAACTATACTGTCTAAGATAAATTTAGATGTTAACTATCACCTGGACATCACAGTACTTAACTATCGTTAAAAATATGACGACGTCATAACATTAGAAATGTAATTTAACGATGTTATCTTAAGATACAGTTTAAGATTACAAGTGAAAATAGTTTGTATGAGGTTATCGTAGAAATAGTAATTCTATCTTTAATTGTATGGTTATTATTATAATAAAAAGTGAGAACTTATTTCCAATGCCACAAGGTAAGGTTAATAAAGTTGAATATGTTAATGAATGAGAAAAACAAATATACTTTCACAACCTCTTGCTAGAACTTGTCAGTTATATTTCTAACTGGCTGTCGCAGTAGACGTCGTCCCGCCTGGAAAAGCTTCAATCGATATGCCGACAGCAGCGCCATCTACCGGGTCCAACTGTGAACCAACCCTGAAACCTCTGGCTCATGCACAACCACTTTGCTAAGCATCATCACATGATTAAATGTATAGTTTACGATTCTATAAAGGACATACAGACAAACATTCATTTTTATACCTAAGATTCTCAACTCAAATAGACATTACCATTTTCGGGACTAAGTGTCATGTTATGATAGACCTTATTTTTATCCCGAAAGTATATAATCATAAAACATTGATATATAGTTATTTATTGTACACAAACAAAAATTAACTTACTTGCAGACCAAACTATGTATATGTAATTGTGCAAGAAGGGCGGTCTTATAGCCAAAACGCGATCTCCTCCAGACTATTTCAAGAATATGTAATGTATTGTTACACGCCGACAAAGTGAATGCACACCTGCGGTTTATTATCATTCCCGCATTTGTTTACTTTGTGTTTAAAATTTTTAATTAGAAAAAACATCATATTGTTATTGTACTCGTTAATCGCCACAGGTGAGCGGCTTACGTTTTCTTGGAAAAATTCAATCCACGAGGTCGATTGTTGTATTGAAAAGTTTAGTATAAAACAATGCCCGAACGGCGGGGTGAGGCAGTCAAGCGAGGTTTACGATACGAGCAAGACGTACATTCGATAAGCTATATAGTGACGGACTTTGTGCATGTTATTAAATCGTGCAGTTTGTGCTAATTGTGTCCAGTTATATTTGTGCCTGTGTTATACGTGTTTGTATAGTTCTAATAAATTCTATAATAATTCCAACGGCATTTTAATTCGAGTCCCGCATTCGTAACAGTATAGTACTACCAGTTACATTTTAGTGATAACATGCCTTTATATTTTAGGAATAGCAATCACTAATTAAACGTAATTACGAAAAGCTCTTACCTTATAGAACTAGATGGCACAGTTAATTGTAAATTTATTATGTAAACAATTTATTGGCCAAAATAAAAGATTGAAAAAACATATTAAGATTTTTAATTTGCCACTTTAAAATAACGAAGCTAACTTCATAATTTTTTTATATAAATATTATTTATCCGTTAAAAAAGTAGCGGACTAGAGCTACATCGGAGTAGTTTACTATTAATCATCGTAATCAACTCTATGTATTTGTAATAACCATAAACCACATTTAATTATTAAATACACCCTAATCAGTTGAGTTACTTAGTTAGTTACTTACTAAGAAGTCATAATTACATCCATATTTAAACGAAGTTTGACAAGTTACTGAAATTCCGGGATATAAAGCAAAATACATAAAAATATACTTTTTAAAATTTCCCTTATTTCTTCCAAGAGTTAATTTAATATTTCATATTTAATTAATTAACTTTTTGCATCCGTAAGCGAGGACCGCTTATCTTGGTGAAAGTTTTGTAGACATTTTTAGAGGGCGAAAATGAAAATAATTTTCATAGTATAAGTCTGTTGACTTTCTTAGGATATGCGTGTAAATCATGCATAAGGTGAGTAATGAGTACATAAGAGGAGATAGACAGATACACCCAAAATTGAAAAATGAGAGGAAGAAGACCATTGTGGCATAGGCATCTTATGAGGAGGGATGTAAGTCACGTGACAAAAAGAATGTTAAACTGCAAGAAGGCTACAAATGTTAAGGTAGACCAAAAAATAGATGGATAGCACCTTTCACACAATGAAGGATAATATGATGATTTCTGATGTGACAGAGGACGTAGGTCAGAATATAGGAAAAAAAGATATATTGTGTCGACCCCAAATAATTGAAGGCTTGAGTTGATCAGACACACACAACAACTTCGAAAAGGCACAAAGGATTATTTATAGCATGATCCAAGTATCTCAACAGCAAACGGCGCAATCAAAGAAATAAAATGGCCGGCCAACACATATACTCAGAATGCATGGCGATTAAACGTGAGCGATTTAGGAATAACCGAAAACGCAAAAAAGCGCACGAACAGGTACAACGGTTACCGTTTTTGCTTAATTTTATTTCATTACCATAATGCATTTCTGGTGAGTAGCATGTGTTTCGGCTATCTCTGTGCTGGGCCGGTCGATACTCGATAATGAATATGAAAACCGAAGGCGGTTAACCGTCGTGTGATCGCCACGATACTTATAACTATATAATGATAAACAAATAATCGCGCGTTTTGAAATCGCCCTCGAAATATAATAATTTACGTTATTAAAATCTGCTACTGAGAGGAACCGCTAACATATGAGCTGCTATTCATCGCTTCTTTGCTTCAATAATGTGTTATTTTGAAAATTGAAACATTAGAAGACTCTTTTTAAAAGTTGAAAA
Organism: Dendrolimus punctatus; assembly: GCA_012273795.1. Classification (NCBI taxonomy): domain Eukaryota; kingdom Metazoa; phylum Arthropoda; class Insecta; order Lepidoptera; family Lasiocampidae; genus Dendrolimus; species Dendrolimus punctatus. The sequence goes on along the minus strand of CM022545.1, from coordinate 15,313,111 downwards.
AATAATTGAGCCAAAACAAATGCTTTGGCATTTGGAAAAATGGTCGTTTGTATTTTAGTATCCCTATTAAATAAATATCAGTTGACACCTGTCCATACTGTTTCCTTCGTCGATAACTCCTTCACCGTACAGGCTGTCCGATTATGGAACTCACTGCCATTAAACAAAAAAAAAACAAGAGAAGCTAAATCATTATCGTTTTATAAAGTCATGATTACTAATTAGTGTTGATCGTCTCTGCTGTAATAGTGCTGCTTATTTTGAATGTGTGTTGTATAGTAATATTAAATCGACATATACGACACACACACACACACACACACACACACACACACACACGCACACACGCACGCACGCACGCACGCACGCACGCACACACGCACACCCGCACACACGCACACACGCACACACGCACACACGCACTCACGCACACACGCACACACGCACACACGCACACACGCACACACGCACACGCACACGCACACGCACGCACACGCACGCACACGCACGCACACGCACGCACACGCACGCACACGCACGCACACGCACGCACACGCACGCACACGCACGCACACGCACGCACACGCACGCACACGCACGCACACACACACACCCACACCCACCCACACACACACACACACACACACACACACACACACACACACACACACACACACTGATTCACTCACTGTATATACACACACACACACACACACACACACACACACACTGATTCACTCACTGTATATCCCCAAATTAAGCAAGTGTTATGGGTAATATACAACGGACCACCCTCTGGAGCCGATCCCAGACCATAGTTAATAACGGAGAAAATTCGTTTCCGAAATTTACCATACCAGGAATTGAATCCGGAGCCTCTGCGTTGTCGCAAGGTAACCCGGCAAAGGCTTAGCCCGCTCGACCACAGAGGCCGTCTCTATGTTTGTATAGTCTATTGGTTATTATTTGTTTTGAATGTCACATATTATTTATTTTGTCTTCACAGTCACTGTCATGTTTTATATTTTCCTTAGATTAGGGGTTGCCTCGAAAAAATCGCTTTATAGCAGGTTCCTATATCCTATCCATTCACTTGCACTATCATTGGTTGAATTTTGTCATTACTTATTTGGAGCTTATGTCGAACTTTAACCTATAGCGAAGCAAATGAAAGGTCGTTTCTATTCACTTAAATATGAACTAGGCTTTAAGCGAGAATGCCCCAAATCAAAACAAAATAATTTATTGCATAAAAACATGGTTATACAATAGGTCTTGTTGTTATACACTGAGCACATATTTTTGCCGGTTGGGCGTACAATTTTTTTTTGCCATATTGCTCAAAATTTATTATACCTAGTCTTTAAGAAAGTACTTTTAATTTTTGGTACACAATTAAGTGTTTTCATTCATTTTTAGTTACTTATTTATTTACACAACTTAATTTTTTGGTACTTCTTTGAAATCACGTATACACATTTCAATTATATTTGTGTAGATAAATGTTACGAGCGGGGGAACCTATGATTATAAATTAGCTCACTAATAGAACTGAGACGAGAATTTATAAATAATATTCACCCCACATAAAACAAACTATCCGACTTTAGATTACATCACGTTTAATTATTGGGTAATTTATAGATTCTAAGCAAACATTTAATATAAATATTGTAATTGGGTAGGATGAAGTACGATGTATGTCTGTTGCCTATAGCGTAGAAACTTTAATAAAAGCTCTCTTACATTGATCAATAATAAATTTTATGATTATGTTTCTGTTAAGTTACATGGACTGGAGTTACATTCGAATGAATTTCACGTTTGGTAAGTCGAAATTGGACATGTCTACTTGGAAATATTATATGAATCTCTACCTTTAATTTCTTGGACTTTTTATCAATAATGTATGGAAATTATGCTATGATAACCCAGGGAATTATTATAAACTAACTAAATAATTACAATTCTTTTTGATTTTACTTTGATTTTCCCAGGAGATTATTATGAATATGAATGTTGGGCCACTAAAGTAATAAACCACAAAGGTCTCCACTCATCTGAGATGAGAATGTTGAGATGGATGAGTTACAAGAATGGAAAAGGTGAGAAACGAGTTCTTTTCATTTATTTATTTTCATTGCAGGAGTTCAGCAGACAGGCAGATGGCCTACTTGATGGAAAGCGATTACCACCGCCTATGGACATTTGCAACTTCAAAGGTGCACCAAATGCGCTGCTGCTTGATTGCTAAGATTGTAATGCCGGCATACCCTAGACCAGGGGTGCTCGTCATCCAGACGTGGAAATACCCCACCTGGTTGTGGGTTGTTTTGTCGCCTCTGACGAAAGTTCGCCCGGCCCCAGGAGTTTGTATTCTTTCTCCGTTCTTGCACGGATAGTAATACATAAGGGGATTGTTGTAAGTTGCACCCATGATTGAAAGCTTGAGTAAGAAGATTAAGTTGGTATGGGCATATAATGAGGAGGGATGAATGTCACGTGACAAAAAGAATGTTAAACTACAAGATGGATGGGTACAAATGTAAAGTTAGAGCAAAAAAAGATGCATGGATTGTGTGAAGGATGATATTGTGCCGACTCCAATGAATTAGTATATGGTGAAAGAAAAAAAGACCTAAGGGATATATATTTATTTTGATATTATGAAAGACAATAAAATTATAGAAATTTTTATTTTCGTTTATTTTTATTTTCATGAACCAACCTTACGAGTAATATTGATGAGATGAGATTGATAAGGCTTGACACATCCACCTTTTCAAATATCTTTGGATGTCTCAGTCGCTACTTAACCTTCTAATTTATTTGGACCTAATATAATTTGGATATCGAACAATTGCGGACTGAACTTACGTATTGGCTACTCCCCTTAAAAGTGAGGTCAAAAGTAGTTCTTCTATAACTAGCATAACCTCTCCTTTTACAAACAGTTAATCACAACGCGAACTTATTCTGAGAATTAAACTAATTTGTAGTTTAATTTATAACTCATACTTTATACGTGTAATGAGGCGAGATGTTATTTCCATTTCTTATATGTGAATGTTAAAATGTAATTATCAAGGTTTTGGTTTGTATACAAGATATAAACGAGCATAACGCACAATAAAATTATCATAAAATAAGTCAGTCATTATTATAATCGGTAAAAATAAAATTGCTAAAGCTTACAATACCAAATTTAATGATATTGACTTGTTTCTTTACTGCAAGCCTATATTTAAAAGTTTAATCATTAAATCAATGAATGTATATCTTATAATATGTATGTATAGTGTAAACTCTATATTACGACACTGAAGGGAATGTACATCTTATGGTGTTATCGTCAGAGAGAGAATTGTCGTTAAATGGAGAGAAGTCTGTCATTTTTGTCTGACGTCTTTTGCTGCACCAGTAATATTGTTGTATTTTTTTACTTATTTTATTCTTGATGATAAAGAAAGTACTTTTCCAATAATTTAGCTGCTTCCAGAGCTTTTAATGTTTGGCGGAGGTTAAGGCTCATCCGACTCATGTTCTTTATCTCCTTGTTCTTCATCCTCAGTGTTTCTAGAAAAGTGACGTATTCTCGTTTCTCAGGCCAGGATTCATTTTGGGTCGCTGAGCCAAGGCAGTATATAAGTTACACAATGATTAAAATCTGAATAATGAAAATGATGTAACAATAATAATAATAACAGCCCATAGATGTCCCACTGCGGGACTCGGGCCTCCCAATATAGAGGAACGCTTGACAGGTATGACACATCGGCTATCTCAGTGTGTAGGTAGCATCACGGTGTTCTCATTTCACCGTTGGTAAAACGTGGTCCAAAAATGTAGCTGAAATTATAATGCGTCAAAAACCAAAAAACGAAGACATGGGGCGCCATCTAGATGTATTAGGTTTTAGAAAATTTTCAGAACTACATTTTTAATTTGGCAATTATCGTTTCTAATATTCTCGTTAATGGCAGAAGCGACTGAATTTACAAAACAAAAAATGTTATTGACACCTTAACGCCAAGTTTTCATAATGAACAAACAATTTGGATAAAAGCCTCCCAAATTGGATACACATTAAGGTTCTTAATTTAATAATATTCTTTACTGACACTCCATTAACGGCGTTTCTCCATTTCGTGGAAAAATGTAGCATTAAATTTTTACACAATTTAGTGGGTTTTACTTTTATACAGAGAACGTTTGGTATTCTTGGCTTAGCTTTGAATTTTGGAAATGCGATACCTGAGAGTGATAATAGATTTCAAGCAAAAAGAAACCGACTTCAAAAGAAGCTAAAGAGCAAAATTAATATTAATATCTTGGTCGGTGTGTAATAAAATATGAAAATTAATATATTTTTTAAATATTTTATTGTTGTAGCAATGTATAATATAGTAATGTTCAATTACTAAAAATTATCTATTTAATTTTTAGGAATACCCTGCTATGTAAGTCAAGGCCTAACGCCAATGAATTGTAAATATATAAATATAAAAATCTTATATTAATATATAAAACTGAAGAGTTTGTTTGTTTGATAGAGAGCGGTAACCTCAGAGCTACTGGTATGGTTTGAAAAAATCTTTCAGTGTTACATTGCCCATTTATCGAGGAAGGTTATATATAGATTATACATCATCACGCTGAGATCAGAAGAAGCGGAGCACCAATGAAGAATGATTCAAAATCGGATGGTTTTTAACTTCCTTTTTATAATAATAATAATAATCTTTATTTGCCAGAATGTAGTACAAAAGTTTTTACAATGATAAATTATTGTCCTTATACATTCTACCATTTTCATGGTGTGCAAAAATAGTTATAATTGTAAATTAATTTAATATGTCTCATTTATCTTATTTGAATAATCCGGCTTCCTTAACTCAGCTATTTTCACAATCGCTTAGCGAAATTTTTTAATAAAATAAAAATATTTTCAATATTATTATTCCTTTCGATGTATATATATATATATCACCTATATTATTCTATATCTATCTTTATAAAGTGTGCATTATTATGCGTGTAAAAACGTGCGCGCGTTTGAGTGTGTTTAAGTTCTGTGAGTTTCTGTGTGTGTATGTGTACAGTGTTCGTACAGTGTACAGTGTCGGAATGTGTATATGTGCTGAATAAGGGTATGTATATATGCTGATTGCTTACTATGTTATTTCATTCTCTTCATTACCCCGTGTCAGTAATAAAGACATTTACACTTTCAAACAATCTGATTTGCGCATGGAATGTATTTTTAAAGTTTTGTTAATTTTAATGTACAAAGTATTTATGGTCTAGAGTATTTCGCCATAACAACCTTGTGTTGTGTTCCGGCATTAGTGACCAGGTTCCAGGCTCCCTAAAGAGAGCAGCAGCGCATTCGTAGCACCTTTGATGTTGCAAATGTCCATAGGCGATGGTAACCGCTGTCCATCAAGTGGGCCGTCTGCCTGTCTGCTGATCTCCTGCAATAAAAAAAAATTATTCATAAAATCAAAAAATATTATGTAGATAGATAAACAGATAACACTTTATTGTATACCAATACATACATTACATCGTTGTAATATATTTAAGTTTAAAAACACGAAATTTGAATATTAAAGTAAAACTTCAAAATATTTACAACTCTATTTGTTGCCGCTCCGCCTTGAGAGACTGGCAGAACGGCGCTCTCCTAAGGTCGGAAGAGAAGGGAATTTGGGGAGAAAATTTGGAAGGATGAGAAAGGGTCAAGAAGAAGGAGTAGATAGGGACAGGGGACATCACTGTCACGAAGTGAAGGGAGGGATGTGCGGCCCCTCGGGGCCCCGGGGACGCATCCCCTTGTACTGTTGCTGGACGGAGACTTCCAGGGCGGCACCTCCCTGGTGGCAATATCATATACATCTGTTTCAGCATAGTCTTTAAATGATTAAATACAATGTACCCTATCTCTTCTCTCAATTGTTGCAGAAAGTTGTGTTACACGCAGGGGTGTTCATTTTAAATTTACTGGATGGGCGTAAATTATGAGAGGATGAAAGAAATTGAAAGCGTTCTATAAGGTAGGTCGTCAATCAAATGTACTTGAGACCAATAAAATATCTACTATAGAGAAAATAAAGAATATGAGTATTCCGGCGAAATCGAATTGGCAACCACTTAAGGTTTTTTTCGTAATTCAGTGTGTTAATATCAACAACTTTATTTACTCGACTGTAACGATGAAACGTTTATCGTTGTCCCAAAAAACTGATCCAATTTTAATCAGTATAAACGATACCGTTTAAAATCGAGACCTTAAAGTTGATTAAAATGACCGTGAATCACCTTTGTTTTTGCTTCACGATCTGTTTAGCATGCCGAATTACTGACTCGTGCCGAACGGTAAAAATCATATTATTTCCAACTCTGAAGCAACGCTATTAAAATATTTAATTATCAATCAAAATATATATAAACTAACATGTGCCAGCGAAACTTCGTTTGTGTTGCCGTGGCGACTTCGTACCTACTTCTAAGTTTATTGCATCGGCAGCGCCACTTTTTCTCTTTATTCGTCTATTCCACGGAAACGACGTCGTTTATCGGGATAAAATGTATCCTAAGTGTTGACCCAGGATATAAGCTAGATCTGTATCGATTTTCATTGCAATCTGTTTAATAGTTTTCACGTGATGTTCTAAGGCTGGGGCCACATTAACGGGAAATGCCGTTTAATTGCGGTGATGGACGTTTAACGTAGGTACAATTTGACAACGATATTTACATTGACGTTAGGCCCTAGCTAAAGTGGCGGTATATCAAAGAGATTACTGTGAGAATTAATGCGTTGACGCGGCCACACTATATATGTCAGTGTGCACCGTGAGCTTGACGGGATTGCACGTGTTTCTCTTCGTTAAATACTTACGTACTATGGCTATAGAGTGGACTAACTAGAAAGTAATTGCGTTTCTCGAGATTACTAACATTTTTTTTTGTTCAAATTATCACCCAAAAGTTTTCCTCATTGTTCTCTTGTAAATTCAATTCTCATCGATCATACAAAATGCTTTTATTTTAACTAATTTCCGAGCTACCTCATAAAAATGGTTGATATTTGTGTACTTATTATCAAAAATAACATTTATTAGTGGCGAAGTCACGGACGAAGCACAGTATTCTAATCCCAATATCTTATTCTAAGTTACAAAAGTAGACGTTCCTTTCCAGCTAAGAAGTGCTGCCTAATTACTTTTGTATCTTGGAAAAAACGTTCGCTCAGCCATTATTAAATAAGTTATGTAATCTGCTAAAGTTAGTGTTAATTTTGCTTGTTTTTGCCTTTAAAGAAAAATAATAATACTTAGGGATGTTATTATACCATCTAAATATAAAGTGCACCGCTTGTACAATTTTACGGGTCTAGTTTGCATATTTTATTTGTTCACATTATCATAATATTGTTACAACTCAGGTCCCGACAGAAATAAAATCCATCTGCATATCTGAAACAAAGCACATTTATTACCTATTCTTCGGCATTCGAACTTATTAACATTGAAACTATTGTAGTTCTCTTCTTTTGATTACTTTTTGGCATACGGCCTATTGTTGTATTGTAATCATTAGCCAGGTGTTACGGATTTTAAAGTACAAGCGGATTCTAGGAAATTTGGTCCACGCTGCCGGGCGGACATATTGCATTTATGCAGTATAGAGCAATGGCCCGATTGGAGGGGGGGGGGGGGGGGGCACTCGAGCGAGAACCACGATCAAAGCGAGACTTGTGTACTACAATCGGGAACCGCAGTGACGGAATTTGCGCGTTTTATTGAATTACGACCTTCTGCATTACGTTTGGATTTGTTGTGTTCGCTTATATTTGTACCTCTGTTATACGTGTTTGTATAGTTCTAATAAACTCTATAATAATTCCAACGGCACTTTAATTCGAGTCTCGCAGCTCGTAATAATATGCTTACAATAAAGGGCAAAAACCATGTTGAAAGAAAGAAAAGATTTATTGTCGCAAAATAATGCACAAAAACGGTAAGTACACTTGTTGTTACATGTAAACAATATGACAATGCACATTTAATCTACGACAATGAGGCTGGTCGCTCAGCGTTATGCTGTGGCAGGAGCTGACGCAGCGCTGATTTTCAGTACCAGCCCGTAAAATGTTTAAAAATCTGTACATTACCAGTGCGAGCAACCTACCAATTCCTTTTACGCAAATATGGCAATTATAGTAAGCTTATTATGTAATTATAATTTCTATTATGTTTTATGAGCCTCTACCAAAATTTATCAAAACAACTCATTGACTCTTCAGGTGATCAGAAGGCTGGTGCAACGGGCAACGGATCACTATGGCGATCCAGCGGGGAAACGTAGCCTACCTTCTGGGCATCTTCCCATAAAAGACGGTGACCTAGGCTCAGTATTCTACTTCTAGTCTTGAGGGACTATGGGTAGAAATATAATACAAATAAGTTAAGATTATTTATAATTTTATTTATTGTACTAGCTTATAATTTGCATACAGCGTGTTTCATTTCAAATGACAATAAATGATAATTTTAGCGGTCGTACTCCATACAAAATTTTTGGTACTATTAAATCAACCGTAAAGTCAAAATTAAAAAAAAGGCAATTTCCGAACAAATTAATTACGATAAAAAGGGAATAAAAAATAAATCTTGTAAATATTGGTTCGCGAGCGAGAGTGTAAGAATGAACAACTTCCACGTTTAATGATGAAGAGACGAGCTGGCAACATGATACATTGGTCACTAACCTACCGATTTAGACACAATAACTGATATATGTTGTTGTAATATTCTGAAATGAAAAATGAGATCCTGTGGCTAAACCAAAGAAGCTACCTTGATTGGTTTTTGTATTTGGGCAGAGTACGTCATGAAGAAAACGTGGTCTGATTTATTGTCGTAAGGTCTGAAACACGCTGTATAATACAAAATAAATGTATTAAATTTTATCTGAATTATATACAATATACCTACATCTGAATGTAAAATTAACTTTGATTGAATGTTGTTTTTTCATGGTTTGAGGAATAAACCAATTGGAATAAAGTTTTCTGAACAGGTATAAAACGGTATACAAATAGGGTTACCAATGAGTGACCCTATTTTCATGTTCCTCTATCCAATTTCTCCTGTCTGATCCTTTTATCTCATCCCTATATCCTATTCACTTCATCCCATATTAAAGGCCGGCAACCCGTTATTTTCGACCCTGGTTTTTACAATACCAAGACCGTCTGACTACTTGCCAGATTCACAATTTTAGACAAACACGACATAATCTCCACTAGGCGGCATTATTAGCGAGAAGAAACCCCTCTCGCGCCACCATAATTTACATATCCAACAGAACACGTGGAAACAAGTTTAAAAAATTAGTAAAGCAACGTTTGTGCGAGAAAGCTTTACAACTAAAAAATTCTAGACGACCGCATCGAATGGGAATACCAAGCTTTTTCAGTAATTATTTATAAAAGTTACTTTGTTAAAACTTGGATTGTGCCGCTTCTTCTCCTTTGACAGTAACTAAAATTGCTTCGGAAGTGGAAGACTCATGGCTTTCAATAAGAAATCTGTAAGTGTCCTTTTTGCTATAAATACATTCACTTTCATTTTTCAAGAAAATTGTATGATGAACAATTAGCTCCTTGCTAATTAAAACAGTGAATGGGTTATTTAATTTGATTTCCGCTAAGTGTCTACCTTCAAAAATCTATTGTTACCAAATAATTAACTTGTACCAAGAATTAAACCCGAAATAACATTATTGTCATTCAATCAATAATAACATTACGTTTGGCAGCTCGAGAAACTTGATAACGAGTTCCGGCTGCTGTTTTGCCAATTTTCAAATTGTTTGATAAGGGCCGGTGCTTATTTACAAATTTGCCGCTAGGTTATTTTTTCCTTGAACATTTACAACATTAAAGATGGTACTTATATGCTGCCGATCGCGAAGGTTGGACCTCGAACCGGATCACTAATGCTGGAACATAGTTCAAGGTGCTATAGCGGCATACTCTAGGTCAAGGGTTTGCCTACCACCTGCTTGTGGATTATTTTGTCGTCTCTTATGACAGACGGCCCAGGAATAGGAATAAGTATTCTTCCTCCATGATAATTTAAATAAAAACATGCAAGTTATTAATACGGTGTTACGAGTGCGGGACTCGAATTAAAATGCAGTTGGAATTACTATAGAATTTATTAGAACAGGTACTGTAGTGTATGTATATTATAATAATAATACAAGTATCTGTCTCGACTGCATTACGCCATTGAGGCACAGTGGGAGGGGATGTCAATTGAGTAGGGAGGCTCAGTCAGTCCTCAGACAATAACCAACCGCTGATGCAGCTGGACGTGTGTTAAGGCGTAGACGAGGCGGTGACATCTATATTAGTGTTAAGGAGCAAACACTACAGGTACAAATATAACTGGACTGGATTGGTTGATAAAGCGGGTGTGAAATGCGGCAGAGCGTAGGTACAAAACGCGGCCAGGTTTGCACGGAAGCAACCTCACTCTATATATAGTGACAGATGCGCCGAAAGAATAAAGGAAACATAGAGGCGATGACAAAATAGGTCGGAGTTAACACACGCCTGTTTTATATTGTGTGAATAATAATATTATATATTATGTAATAAATTGACAAGTGTGTATATAAGTGTGAAATTCTATTTAATAATGTAAGGAAAGACTAACCAACCATATATATACAACCTTTAAACGCAACGTGTGAAGTGCCGCCATTTTCTCACCCGCTGTTTATTTAGGCCCCTACAAAATTACAAAAGAAGTTTCAATAGCCTGTTATAATTCACAAACTGGACCCTGTCTTCAATGTATTGTATTCTTCAATACACTGAGTAACAAAAACACCGAAGTTTTTGATATATTTTTGTACGTCCATCATTTTTTCTTCAGACAACAACTTATTTATGAAAACTGCCCTATTTTTAAAAACAAAATTAGAACCTTCTGTAGTCTATTTCCATTATATAAGTTGTTTGACTACAAAGACCTTAAAGAACAATACTTAATACCCAAATCTAAAAACCTACTTAGCGGCTCTTATTTGAAATAAATTTTCTTATAAAGTATTTTAAAGGTACCATGTTTATATTTTTTATCTCATATTTCGAATATTAGCGGCGCGCTCACTTTTTGCAACTTTGGAAGCGAATAGAGTGTAGTGTCTTAAATTTAAAAAACAATTAAGCCTGTGTCCACTTTGGTTCCGTATTAAAAAAAAGACTATCCAATTATTTTATATTTAAATATCTCCAAATTAAGCAAGTTACGCTTGTGTTACAGATAACCTACAACAAATCAAATAATCAAATAATGGAGAAAATTCGTTTACCATGCCAGGAATTTAACCTGGAGCTTCTGCGTTGCAGTAAGGTAGGCCGGTAAAGGCTTAGCCTGATCAACCACAGAACTCAATTCAGAGGCTGTTATCAAGTTAATGCTTCCAGCAATAAACGAAATCTCGTGAAATAAATGTCTAAACTTTCGGTAGCTTTTCAATATTCATTTCGGCTAGCGCCATCACTGATTTTGGTAATAGCGCAATCTTTTACAACTATTCCACCGCGACGATATTGAGAAGATATTGTGGATTTAGTAGAATACGAATTGTTGATACTATTGCAACGGAATCGTACTATGAATATCTTTGTAACGCGAAGATATTGAAATAGCTGAATTACCTAACCCCCCCCCCTCTCCCCCTATTATCGGCTGTACTTATGCAATAAAAAACACCCAAAAATTCATATTTCATACACTTTTATGCAGTTAAACGCCTATCTTAATATACCAACCCGTATGTGTGAATTCTCATCTGATAAAAGCCTCGTATTTTGGTTTAATGTGTAAGTAAATTATATTCCGCGTTGAATAAATAACACAGCTGACAAAATAACACCACTGGGAGAGAACCTAAATAAAAACCTAAAAACACTTTCTCTGTCTCACTTAAAAAAGGAAAGTCATGTAATTCTCTCGATTGTTGTGAATTATTAATATGTTCTTCACTGAAAATAATATGAATTATACTAATACTTGTATTATGGAACGTACCCATCGTAAAGGTTTCAAGTTTTTTTGCAAATAGTAGAAATATAGCAACGCCATTACATTACGCTACAACATTCGTGATAGCGTAATGGCTAGCGCACGCGTCCCAAACTCAAAGGGCGCGGGTTCGATCCTGGCCGGAACGCATGCACCACTTACTCAATTTTCTGATCTAATGTGCATATTGTTACAATTACCACGTGCTAACAACGGTGAAGGAAAACATCGTGATGCAACCTGCATATCGAGATAACCGATGTGTCAAATCTGCTAAGCCGCCTTGTCAAGCGTGGCGGGTATACTGTTCGTTTCCTCTATAATGGGAGGCCGGAATCCAGCAGTGGGACATTCATGACCTGATATTATAAGTTAAAAAAGAATAACTTGGCTCATCAGGGGACTTCCACAAAATTACGTCACACGAATTTCATTATTTTTGACCCCTCCCCAGTCCTTGTCACAGCCAGTCACATTAATGAGTTTTCACCCTTCCCAATGTGACACCACATATTTTGTGATTTGACATCAAGAAATTAAATTAAAACAGCAGTTCCGTAATTAGTTTTATTTCCATTTAATCTATATTTTAATAATGGAAACACTGTTCATACAGATAAAGTTGGATATATTTTCAAGTTTTTCATGAATAGTTCAAATTTCGTGGTTTAAAGCTTAAACAGTATAAGAGTATGGGGTTTTGAAATGTGATGTCGCAAAGCCTTTGTCACACAATGTCACACTTCATCCATACCACTCGTTTGTTGACGTGAGACGTCTATCAGGCGTTTCGCTATGTCACGATAATGTTTGTGCACCTCCACAATCCCAGGGTCTTGACCCCAAAAGCCGCAAATATTTAACCATTTCCGAGTGCGGAATATGTGTGGTATTTTAGGGTTTCCTCTTGTGCAGCTGTATCGGCAGACATCACTAGCATGTCTGCTGGTATAGCTGCCGCACAAGAGGAAAAACAGAGCTGAAAGATGGGACGCCGCCATAGTATCGAAACAAGACGCGCGCCATATTAAATGGCGACTTTAAAATTATATTTTTAGGCAAGGTTGAAAAAAATATGTATATCAATATTTGCGATATAAAGGCTACATATAGGACGCCAAATAAGTAAAGCATGCATCTGTATATAGTTTGAGTTAAAAAAATAATAATAAGTGCAATGAACGATAAACAAATAGATATCGGTTGACATAACATTGCTTCGAGTGCACCATAGATATTATAGTCTATCACTTGATAAGTCAATACACGTGCATTGACTTACTGGGGTTATTATTCTTTCAATATGATATATGAATTCCATTACAAATGCTATAGAGATATCAAATTTAATGTAATGAGCCTACGTTATTTATGAAATGAAGACGGTCGTGTCACCGCGTCACTTCGTTCGTTCCGGTGTTTGTGTTCTATGAAAATCATGATAGACATTATATATCACATTAATCTAAGATTATGTTATAGTTATCATGATCAACAACTATTTATCGGCCACGATCAATACTTATTGATCATGGCCGATAAATAGTCGTAGATCAACCAACTACAATTCGTAGACCGAATTCAATAGTGTCTTTGCTTCACTGACTGATTTGTTGTAGTCGGGTTATGGACTTTCCCCATTGACGGTCTTCGCCACCTTGACTATATGGTCCACCATACGTAGTACTGCCCTAAAACAAATTAAAACCCGTTTCCAGCGCCACCTACACGATTCAATTGTGTATATAAATTATCCCGGGAACCACTTGAACACACATGAAAATTTCAACACAATCGATCCCACAAACGCTTAGGAGTTCAGTGAAATACATACGAACAGAGTAATTTGATATGAGTGTTAAGGACTATATGAATTTGGATAAATTCTTAAAATGATATGCTGCACAATGATGACGAAAATCTTAGAAATACGAAAGAGTTCGTAACAACAGGTATATAAAGATTTTAAGTAACTTTAGTAAGTTATGTTGAATTTTAGCGAAGAACTATCTGACTCTGAGTGTTGTTATATTATGATTGATATGGGATGTTTTAAGTAGTGAGCTTTTACGCTTACATGCATTATCGCATAGCAAATATATGTTATGTTCATTAAGGTCCGTAGCTACGCTAACGTCCGTGAGAATATTTCGGTACTGAATTTTAGAACGATAACGGGGACTCCATACATAAACGTGCTCGCTTTTTAAATGCACTATTATTTTATTGTGAATAACATAAAGTGGTACTTAAAACAATTGTAATAACAAGTTGTGTATCTCTGTTTAGGAGAAAAGAGTGTGCGAAATTCATCTAGGAACCCGAACATCAACCTCACATGCCCGCGGTACTCCATGCCGCCAACTAACGAGGCTCTGACAACCAATTGACGGCGGTATGTCACCGCCGTCAATCGGTCATTCATCAACAAAAATCCGGCTTACATAAATCCCGTGATCGAAGTCGGGCAGCAGCATCTCCGATGCGAGTAGGCCACTACTGCGGTCACCAACCCGCATGCCAAGCGTGGTGACTATGGAATTTTCCCCAATTATGAAACGCACATATAAACTATGGCCCTCAGTTCCCGGCGGCCCAGCTAGTCCCGGCTAAGGCAGAGGTCGTAGTAACTGCGGGGAAGAGGGTGCTAGGAATCTCCGGGTTACTAAAGACCTGCCTAAGATCGCCGGCAGGGGCTGGATGAGGAAGACGGGAGACCGGGAATGTGGCGCATACTTGGGGAGGCCTACGTCCAGCAGTGGACTGAGATTGGCAAAAGAAAAGAAGAAAGAGTGTCTCTTTTTAATACGTGTAATGTAATGTAAGTATTTGCTTATGCCGTTTTGATGAAAATTGTAGGGTAAAACGGCTTTAATTTAGAAGCGTTTTGGTGATTTTTTTCTTAACTTAAAATAACTATAGAAAAATTACAAAATAACCACGTTACTTTTCCTATTATGAAGATTTAAGATAATTTTTCGGTCCATAATTGATCAGTAAATTTCAACGAAAAGTTGTTTCGTTTGCAACCCACTTTAAACGTTTTGCGGCAACAGGTACCTTAATACGCGCGTAAGAGATTTGTTTGTATCATAGGGAATGAACAAGCAATTCCATTCAAGGCGTTAAACCCATAATCAAATACCAATCAACACGTAGTTCAATAGATAAAACGCATTCTCAAATAAAATCCCAATTGGTGTAACAACGTAAGCCTAAGCACGTACAAAGGAAAGCAAATCGCTTACAATGCTGTTTACCGCTCAATTTCTGAGTAACATTGTCGGCAGGAGGAAAAATGTTCCGTAAGTAAATTTCGATTTGTGTTTTTTCAAGGGAACGTATACGACATGCATTTTGTATGAAAGTCTGCAGAGTTATCGTCAGCTGCCAATAATGATTAATTATTAGAAGTAAGCGTTAGTTCTCCCCAAGTACATATTTATAATACACAATTGGACATATCGCATTGTTCTGCTTTTTCTCATCCAACAAATACCAGTAACCTTGTGTAGGTTATAGGTCCATTGAAAACCGTTCATCGCAGACTTTATTTAATAAGTTTAAAAATTTAATCTTCGTATACACGAATACCACTGTGCTTTTTCTTTATTACTTTGGTTTTAAGCCATATATGAAACAAATACCTGCGTTGAAAAGAGAGTTTTACCGTAGGGCATAGAAGTTTACTCGCATGGAGCGCCTTTAAGCGACATCTTTCTTTTATTGACGCCTTTCTTGACACATACCAGTTCTTCTTAAACAACTCAATGCTGCATCGTAATGGAATTAGCGAGAAGTGTCTTCGAGGACTTTATTGTAAAAAAATTAGATAACGATTATGTGGTGATATTTTTTTTGGGTGAACATTCGACAAAATGGGCATACAAACAGATATTCCGTTAAGTAATTTTGTACGCGTATAAATTTGTTCGCTGAATTTCTAGTGAAATCTCATTATATTTAATACGGGCGGTATATGTTATTTGGATTTGATGTAACTTACGGTAAGACGAACAAAATGTACGTCGTCTACGATTCCTTATAATCTTACAATGCCCTTTCGATTAGAAATAGCCCTGGCGGCATTTAAAAAACTCAAAACAGCTTTCGAAGCAAGTCATTAAAATGTCATTAGGCTACGAAGCGTCGAGAAATAATAAAATGTAATACTAGTGACACACAGTGTCTTAGGATGACGAATTAATTTGTGTCGTCTAAAATGTGTGTGAATTTATATTTAGCTATGTAAAAAAAATTATAATCGTAATCCGACAGCAAAGTTAAGTTCTATATAGACAGGTTGAACCTGCGAAAAATCGAAATCTGTGCTGAGACACATAGTAGAAGTGAAACATAACGGACAATTGGAATTGTTTCAAAAAACATTACCCATATTAGAATAGTGAGTTTCAAAATTCTCAGTAACTTTGACTCGTAAATTCATTTTTTATTGTTATTAATTTATTGTTCAATAATATTCGACACTGGCTACCTAGTCCCACAAACTATAAACAGCTATATTGAAAAAGGAATATCACCAAGTCAATGTGACGTTTGTGAAACACGATAAATAATATAGATACCAAACTTTGCTTCTTGTATGTCATTGAACTCTGGCAGTGTAGGTTTTATAGGCTTCACAAAAATATACACTTAATATATACAGCAAACAATTATTTTAGGAAAAAATAAGTGTATGAGTCGAGTTGTTTGAATTAAAAATTCACAAAGAAACCATTACATTTCTTTGTGGATGAATATTTGTCCTGTGAAAGTTAAAAATTAAAGCCTGATGTTGTTTGTTTGGTTAATCCGTAGAGCAAATTAATCTAAACGGGGAGTAGCCAACACATGCGATCCGTATGTGTCACGATTACTCGAAATTCGAATAGAAACATTTTCTCAACTTTCCTACCGCGGCTTCGGTCGCCATAAAAAGCACACCTATGTATGTCATGAAATGGGCATGTTATATTTCTTAGAAATGTCTAATTTAAATTCCCTAATGATAAATACCGGTAACGCCATCTAAAGAAGGTGGAATTAACTAACCACACATTATAACTATCGTTCATCACGATGTATTCGTTAGCGAATTGAAACGATGGCGACAATAATAATAAAGTGATCGGAGCGCCATCTTTTCAGCTATATTAGTCTATACCTTGGGAACAGTAATTTATGCTGGATGGAAGGTACCTTATATCGTATTCTATACCCTTGTTTAAGTGTATGTAATATTTCGCAGTTAAGGCATGAAAACGTTTCAAATATTACTCAGGATTATACTCAGTTCTATAAGTCACGAGAATAAGCTACTTTTTTTTATTAGGTGTAGTAGTATAAATCTTATTTTCCGAAAATTGCATAAATGTATTGCAAAAATAAGTGACACCATTAGTAGTCCATGTATCATTTTTATTGTATTGTAGGGTAGTTTCACGTATATTTAGTCCGGCAATAAATACATCTGCGAACAGTCTGTTTTGTTTGTGTATCCGTTAATCTTGCAGTAAATACCATTTAAAGTTTGTCCTTAAGTTTAAATTTTCTATAACGACTGGTTTTATCGATTAATTTAAGAAAAAATGGAAAAGTATAAATATTACCTGAACATACTTAGTAGTCCCCTTTTCAGCCAAGTGTGATAGTTAAATGTCAAAGGTGAAAAAACCCTATAAGGACCATGTAAACGAGTTACTTCGCTCTTTATGATAAGTAACCTATGTAATATATTAATCGTGTTGTATGTGTGTTTGAAAGGGGCTATATCAAGTCATACCAATTCTATTCAAAATGTTTTTTTGTTCATGGCAACGTAAAAAAGGCTATAATAATATAAAATCCATTTTTTATGTATTTATTTTATTATAAGATAATGAATCGGTAAAGTAAGAAAAATGCAACATACCACTGCTCTTATCAAATTTCTTTTGCCTGGAAGCGATAAGACCGCTTATTGTATTGTACGTTTTTATTTATAATAAGTATATATTTTTAACATACAATAAAGCACATTCATTTATTCCTTTTTTGATTTCATGGAACTGCTTATGTGTAAAACTCCACAAATCCGACGAGTTGTATCTACATAACACAAGAAACCCAATACGGATGCGATGCTGGAAGTATGGTAAATCACAATGCCATTCGAAATTTAAAGTTGATTTTTTCGAGACAGTTTAAATTGATAATTTGCAAATGTCAAATTTCTATTCTATTCTATTTTTAGGTCTTTAAAGCTGCTGCCGCTGATTTGGCCAATGCAAAATACCTATATATATATACATTTTATACTGACAATTGTGTGTCACAATAATACAATAATATGTGTCACAAAGACAAGATATTTTTTTACTTGCATGGGTAACATTAACATGTTTTCAACAACCTATATTAAAAACTACTACTCCCTCCTGTGTTACTTAAAGTTGTACCATTCCCTCTGGAAAACAATATTTACACACAAAAACTTTTTTATCTTCGTGTTTTTAGGAGGTTTGTTGTTCATAATTGCTAATAATATAATAATATTAGATGTAAAAGATCAAACATTTTCAATGTTAATTTGGTTCAGACTGGTTTGGAAATTTCTTTAACAATATCGAAAATTATATTTATTTTATCTGTGAACCGGAAATTAGTAGGAACTATATGGAAATATGTAAATTAATGTATGCTTCTTTTTCGATTGCACGAACAACAACGCAATAAAGATATAAGATAAAATCTGTGTTTAATACAAATTTCGAACCAAACTTTATCTATGGGAGTAGAACAGTTGAACTTGTTTTACTGTGACACATTAAAAAAAATGATTATCATGTCGTCAGCCGGTTGTCCGCTGCTGGCCGTGGTCCTCCCTAAGTTTGCGTCACCTATTCCGGTCCTCCGCTGTTCTCATCCAGCCCCCATCGGCGACCTTGTGCTGATCGTCAGTCCTGATGGGCTGTTTGGAGGAGGCTGGAGGGCATCCTATACTACGTTTGCCGAGACGCGGTCTTCACTCCAGGACTCGTCTGCCTCATCGGCCATCGGTCCTGCGACAAATGTAGCCTGCCCACTGACGCTTCTATTTTCACATTCCATCCAAAGTGTAATGTGTGTATGTATGTGGGGAATGCCATATAATACAGTAATATTTAGTAATAATACAAGCGATACTGCTTGCGATAGCAAAGCAAACATATCGTGAAATGATAAAATTCTTTAACCAACGAAATGCGCCTATTAGCATAATTACAACCAATTACAATAAAATTATGCATCGAAAACAGATTTCCTTTTTAACTTGTTCGACGGGTTCACGAAGTTAACTGGCGTGCACGTGATACAGTTTGCCAGAGGCCTATTTAAATTCATGATTATTATCGGCAATATGTAATAAGTAGACGTGTCAAATGTCTTTGAAGTAAGCAGTATACAGTATATATATAATTACTTTGAAATGAAACTTCTTGCTGCGGAGTTTTTTGCCGCTTCTACAGCAATAACGATACACGCCAAACAAGACGTTAAATATATACATGTAAATTAATCAATAAAAAAACCTACTTACGTATAATAAACGAAGCACTGCTGCTTGATTATAGCGAAGTGCACCCTGTTTAGTTGACCGGTAGCATCTGCGCGATGCCCTTAGGGCCGGGTTGATTGGTGTGATACCACGCTTTCATAGAATATCTGCGTGAAACGGATAGTCTTAAGGTAATCGTGTTTAGTGCGATGACTAAGCGTTCCAATGGCCTACTACCGTCTTTCCCTAACTATCACCTCTACCAAATTACTCTTGTCTGATCCCTTTTTTTCTTGCATGGGTTCAACAGATAGACGGCCCACCTGAGCGAGAGCGGTTACCATCACTACGGACATTTGAAACACTAAAGGTACTCTCAATATGCTGCGTTCTTTATAGGGAGACTAGAGCCTGGTCAATTATGCCGGAACACAATTCAAGGTTGTTATGGCGACATTCTTTAGACCAGGGATAGTAGCCATCCAATCGGGCATATACCCGACCACCTGGCAAATCCCTATCCCATTCGCTTTACACCATCCTAAAGGCTGAAAACGCATTACCTTGGCCCCTGTTGTTGCCAACACGTATAGGCGATGGCAATCAATTTAAAATAGCTGAGCCGTGTGACTGCTAGATACGCAATAAAAAACAAAAGGCGACGCGCCCTCCTCGCGACGTTATTATTGGCGGGAGGGAAATACTTCACGCTGCCACAATTTACATATCCAATAGAACTCGTAGAAACAATGAAAATTGTATGAACAATAATCTCTTTGTTAATTAAATCTGACTTTCAAAAATGTATTGTTTATAATTAATTAACTTTAACATCTCCTATTCCATTCTTTTTATATTATAACCTCTATGCTATTCTAAAGGCTTGCAACGCGTTGGCCTGGCACTGATGTTGCAAACGTGTATAGGCGAAGGTAACCACTTGCCAAGAGCTGGGTCGCCGGCCTGTTTACCCCCAATATATATGTTTTTTATAGAAAATATATTGGGAATAGGATAGGATAGGAAGTAAATTTCAATTTTAACTTATATCTATGGATCTTTAAAAATTAAAAAACATTCAAAACGAAAATTAGTTTGAATTAAAAAAAGAATTTGATTTGGTATCTCTAGAAAAAAATATTATAAGATTACACGTCGAAAATAATGAAGTAGTCGATTCGCGGCATCCACATCTTTCAAATATCTATTTAATTTAGTGCTCTAATCTTTCTCCTAAAGCATAACTCCCAAACACAAGTCATGGTCAAAATCAAAGCTGGTCAGTGCTGCGCCCGCGTTTCGTTACCTTCAGTGGACAAGTCTCTTTCGCGTTACCACTGCGTCAGCGAGATCGCTTCCCTCAGCAGAGTTCCTCTCACAGAGTGAGTAATGTAGTCTTGATACGGGTGACGGTAGAGCTTGTCCCTGAAAACTGTCAACTTCACTGTTATCTGCATCTGGTTCCTCTTTCTAATATATCAGCCCAAAAATGTCCCACCGCTGGTCTCGGGCCTCCCATTATAGAGGATTGGACAGTATACCCGCCACGCTTGTCCAAGGCGGCTTGGCAGGTTTGGCACATCGGTTATCCCGATGTGTAGGTTGCATCACGATGTTTACCTTCACTGTTATTAACATGTGGTAATTGTAACAATATGCAAATTAGATCAGAAAACTGACTAAGTGGTGCATGCGTTCCGGCCAGGATCGAAAGCGCGTCCGTTGAGTTTGGGACGCGTGCACTAGCCATTACGCTACCACGAATGGTTTATCTATAATATTATAAAATGCTAAACATGCCATATCTGTACATTGAAGCTATTTAAAAAACAACTGGAATAGACTATATAGACGGAGGAGAACACGATGCAATTGTTTTAGATTTCTTTTCTGTTTGTTCGGGATTCACGTAAAACTTACTGGGCCGATTTCGATGCGGTTTTCGATCATAGACAATAAATTCTTAGACTTAATTCTGCGCTACTTTTTATCCTATGAGTCCAGCTGGCATTTTTCAGGAGCGATTTGTAGTAGTTCGGGTGCATAAAATTTGCTTATTCCGACACAGTGTTCACTAAAACCATAGCTTACGTTCTTTTTACATTCCTTTCTTCGTTTCCTTCGAATCCCACGGGAATTTTAAGTCTTAAATATTTATGAGATGGTTTATATTTATTACGTTTACTTCATAATTAGTAGGTACCTATAATAAAAAAAATGTCTCACTTTATAAAACTTGTTAAAACTTTTGAGCTTTAGCGAATATGATACACAATATATCAACACGAGTTTACAATTATACGTTTGTTTAAGTACGGTACGATACTTATAGAGGTTCGCAAAGCTTAACCTCTGTGTGTCGCATTTGTTGTTAATGATCTAACAACACAGCTTTGGAATTAAGTGTCAACTGGTAGGAGACCTGAAGGCAAACATACACTGGGGATCTTTAATTAGTCGCTGGAGATAAGGTAAAGTCTCTCATTTCCGCACAGCCTTAATACAATCACTGTTACGTTATAAACGTAAATAACTTTTTTCATCCTAAATAAACACAACACAAAAACACTTATAGCATTTAAGAATAGAATATTATTTTGATTAAATCCAATAATATTTAATTTATGTAACATAGAGGAGCTTACCTATTATAAGTTTTTAAGTTAATTTTTTTTATTATAGATAAAGAAATGAAAAAACAAGTATTAGAAAAGCAAGTGTAGATTAAGTAGTGAAGACATTAGACATCCTAATAACATTTAGTAGTATAGTAATATTACTAAAGATACTTGGCACATCCACGGTAAGTTATTAGACAGTAATAATTATACCCTAAGGTTTTTGACCAATAGACGAATGGGCAGTATCGGCGTCGATATTGTAAGAGAAATATCTTACCATCAGTACAGTGCGTCGTTAGTTGTGCGTATAAGAGCAACCTTGCGGAGAAGAATCACAGCTATGTAAGTTAACAAAAGCATTTAATTGAAAAAACTAGTGTTTATTTCATCCCAAGTGCGTACCCCTACGCGCACGTAGCAACATTAAATCTAATTGTTACTTAGTTATAGTAGTTTTTGGCGAGTATAATGAATGAATGCTGTTGGGGTTGTCGCGACAGTGAAGTGCGTCTGGGATGTTTGGCCCGCACAGACGGTTTTAAGGACGGATTATCCGCAAAAAAATCCGCTTCACTGATACAGTGTTTGCGCGGCAGCACCAAAAGTCTTCTGAAGGCTATTACAGCTAGATTTGACTGCCCCTTCCAAGAAAATTGGATAGGGGTAGTCATAGGCTTAAAATAAGTGGCTATAGGTTTTAAAATTGGGTAAAATATAATATTACTAACACTACTAACATTATTTTATAAGATAATTGTAACTAACATACTAACTAGATATGGACCCCGGTCCGAAATAAAGTTTTTATTATTATTATTATATAATATCCTATGTCGATTAACCAAACGTTGTTCTTTAAGCTTTAAAGTTGCAATTTTATATGGATTTGAAATCCATAAACTGGTGGTATTACCTTATCCTATTGTATCTCCGACTAAATATCTTGATGTATAAGCATATTTGTATACTTTTACGACATAACCCGGCCTCTTTTATGATCATCCGATTGCTATTGGCATTTAATTCAGAATTATGATGGCTCTTATATTTATTAAAAGGGAATACCATTAATTAATACTCCTTCAATCGACTTTAGACTTTATTATTGTGCGATAAGGTGGAATGACAAAGACAAGATATGCGTCATGCGGTGACGACTGTCTGGAACGAAATACAATGTGAAAAACAAAAGACGTCGATTGCTATATTGTGACAGACGGACTACCTCTTCCTTAACTGTAATTGTTAGGTTTTAATCTGGCAACCATGCCATATATTAAAAGGTAAAAGTCAGTCAGGTATGTTTTATCTATGTTCATTGTTGAAAAGTTACCGCGGTCTCGCTGTGTGCATATCAAGTGTTTCCAAAAACATGCATCTCCTAGGTAAGTGTGCTCTATCCTAGACTGCATTTTCAAATGTAATCAGTAGTAAAGTCGGTCAAACGCAAATCTATCTTGTACTTATATATAAACCTGAAGAGTTAGTTTGTTTGTTTGCTTGAGCACGCTTATCTCAGGTACTACTAATGTTCTGATTTGAAAAATTATTTCAGTTTTAGCACATTAATTGAAGAAGGCTAAAGGCTATATATATATTTAAGAACATGACAAACAAGCACTACATGCAACATGATGTTTGATATTTCTACGTATATTTATGTATCTGTATATATATATATATATATATATATATATTTGTGTGTAATATCAATAGGTGTATTTATACTATGTCTATCTTGTATTAGCAGAAGGTGATGTCAGGAGCTTTAAGAACAGACGAGCGTGCATGACAAGAGCTATGAATGTCAAAGAAGCAAGTGAGGTGTGTAAGAATAAGCCTGTATGGCGCTCTGTTGTTCGTGCCTACCCCGCAAGGGACCTGGCGTGAAGTTATATATGTATGTCTATTAGGTATAAAATATATAATATTTTCTTAAGTTTTCGCGACTTGTATACATAATTAAATTACCGCGGCGGTCCTCCGTGACCACGGCCACTGAAAAGCGTCCGAAACGTCGGATGAACCAAAATCAAATAAATTACCGCGCTTAAAACCGTTAAAACGTAGTTTTATTATATAAAAGATATGTAAGTAGTTGCATATCCTCTAATATTTATGTATACCACCTATGACCAATATAATGTGTATTATTCCTGCGATAGGACCGTCCATTGTGTACATTTAAAATATTTTTAGGCTATATATAAGTTTTTCTGTGTTTTCTGTAATGGTGTACAACAGTGGTTCCCAAACTTATTTTGTATACCGCCCACTTTGACATAAATTATTTTTTAGCGTCCTCATTTTTTCACCTACTTTAAAAACACTATAACCTCAAATTAAATTAACTGATTATTGAGAGCTACATTAGCGGAGAAAAATTCATTCTAAGCGAGACTTTTACTATAGCCCGCAAGAGTTAACTTGAGACCTAAGCGCAGTAGGTAGGACACAACGGCGTTGAGGTCTCAAGTTAACTCTTATGGGCTACATCTGCCAATGCCTATTTTTTTCTGGGACTCTTATCGCCCCCTTTTAGACCTGCAGCACCCACAAGGGGGCGTTACAATAAAGTGTTATCTATCTATTTATCTATCAAAACACAACGACTCTAAAGAAGTTTCACTTCAAAACTTAAATTACATAAAATAGTAACAAAATTTTTAATCAGTACGTGCATGGTGTTATTTGATACGAGTTCTTTCCACTTTATGGTTACACCTTAGTTACATAAATACACGTTATATAGGTATATGTACTCGTATGCAACACAATATCTTATACTTACTAACATATAAAGCTGAAGAGTTTGTTTGTTTGATTGAACGCATTTAACTCAGGTACTATTGGTCTAATTTTAAAATACTTTCAGTGTTAGATAGCCTATTTAATGAGGAAGGCTATAGGCTATATATCATCACGCTAAGAACAATAGGAGTGGAGCACCAATGAAGAATGTTTCAAAATCGGCGGGTTTTGAAAACAAATTCCATGCGGATAACGTCGCGGGCACAGCTAGTTCAATATAAGCAAAAACCGGATAAACCAGTGCAGTGTACTTTAAACGCATTCTTTTTGCAAAAGTTTGCACTACTTACTGCACTTATCAGACGTGTTCAGTCATGTAAATATGAAGATATACAATTTCTAGCGTCTTTGATCATTTTGTTTAAAACACAACTGTATTGAAATCGTCTGTCCATTTATTCACTTTTTTTAATTGCATAAGTACAGCAGACAGGCATATGGCCTACTTGATGAAAGGAGGTTACCATCGCCTATGGACATTTGCAACACCAAAGGTGCTACAATGGCGCTGCTGCTCTGTTAAGGGGGTCTGGATCCTGGTCACTAATGCCGGTCGGAACACAACTCAAAGTTGTTATGATGGTATACTTTAGATCAGGCATGGTAGGCATCCAGTCGGGGAAATACCATACAACGTATGACACCACGTATAACATGATTATGAACATGTATAGGTAAGAACCTACTGCTTTTTGAAAAAGCTCAGTTTTGAAACAATCTAAGTACAGAAGTATAGCAAATGTTGATGTGCTCGAGATTTCCTATTTCAGAAGCATTAGATTTGCCTCGTTTGTATAATGCCCTACTCAAGATCACCGATGAGGGCTATAAGAAAAATACGGAGCACTAAAATTTGTGGTTTAAACTTGGAGAGGCGTCCATAGGCTAGTTATCATATATGAATGAAGTCATAACGACAGTTATTGAAAAAAAATAAACAAATATTACTTCGTATCACAAAATATACAGAAACCTTATTCGTGCTGTATTTGAAACTTATTTAGACCTTTCCAGAGGACTGGCACATTACAATATTTAATTAAATTTCGGCTTCGGAATTTCAATTAAGAAACACTTAATAAAGTAAGTTTCTTCTTTTTCGTGTCAATGAGTACCTACGTTTAAATTACTCGAGACTCAAATTCCGCCACTTGAACGACTGAAGAAGGAATCCTTTGATCGTTAAGAGTATAATTCAAGAGGGTTAGGAAGTGGTGACGAGCGCACTTCTCATAGTCATTAACTTATTCATAACCTATCAGTAATATTTAACACTTACCTTAATTTAAATATATATAATGGAAATCCACGTATATAGTGACTCATCACGATATCTCAGGAACTATAATACTTGTAGACTTGGAATTTGGTATGGAACTTCCTTTCATTAAGTAGAGGTCTGCTAAGAACAGATTTTAAGGCACGCGAAGCAGGTGGGTATCAGCTGGTACTGTATAATTGACGTCTAACAGTGGTTATAAATAAATTATTTCGGATTTCTCTATAACTGCAAGGGGCATTAAGGAATCAAGGTAGTATGCCGCAGTCAAAACATAATACTTTGAAGTCTATTAAAATCCCACTTCCTCGAGTAGTTCTTCCATCAACAGAGTCGAGACTTAGTTACATACAAAACATTGGCCATTAGTGGACAACTAAGGGCCTAACTTATAATCGTTTCTTAAATTTAAAGAAACTACTTAGCAACTCACTAGTGAAAATCTTACTCATAAACCTCTCTAAGGATGAATATTTTGGGTAAAACCTACGTTAATCATTGAAGTTTCGTTTATCTGTGCTCCTGTTAGGTAAACAATAAGTAATACACGTTTATAAGTGAATAAAAAAGATATTAATTGATTAGGGTCTAATTCTGATTCTCTTACTTAAGAGATGGGTAATCATTTCTCAGCTACATTATTATAAGTAAGGCCACAAATGTTTGTATGCATACTTTGCATACATATATGTATGTATGTACTTTAATTTTTAACAAGAAATATTTGTAATGATAGTATTTGTTATTATGTATACTAGTCGCGAAAACTTAAGACACTACTTAATTTAATTCAATTTTTAACTGTTTTAATCTAAAAATATTATAATCAGTTTTATTTCGATCAAATTGGACCTATGTTTAACCGTCGACCTTATTGGCTCTCTAATCTGTGCTGACGATGTAAAACTCATATCACATTTTCTCGCAGGCTTACTCCTATAGATTTATGTGTTTATCTCTTTTCAGTGTCGCTTTTTCGTTTCATCGAGTTTCAAAACACAACGATTCTAAAGATATTTCACCTAATAAAAAAATAAGTTCAAATAACTGCGATAGATTCTGTACAACATAGTCTTATGCCATGCGAATATTTGAACGCTTTTTCCTGAACAAGGCTTCTGTATATTTTATGCTGGTTATAAACTTCTTATCTGTTGGTCACTTACTTTTATTATAAAAGCTTTTTATTTCTTTCTGAGTCAATGATTTTATTAAGGAGAGCGGTGTAGTCGATTTTATAGTTTTCTTATCAAAATATTTTAGATATTTGTGACATTGGTAAGATAAAAATGATTATTTAAATGGGACTAGTTTTAAAAAGGTGTGAATTAGTTACATTGTATTTAATTCAAAAATATAAGAGACTAGTCAGACCACATCTTCATATTCTCGGTAAGTGCAGTGAGATCAAGTAGTGTATTAATTACCTCTTGTATCTTACCAACTGTTTAATTGCCTTAAGATCTGTCAAAATTTTATGTGAGCTCTATACAAGTCATATCAAAATTCGAGCGATGCCGATAGTAAGGCAAGTGAATGAATAGACAAATATATCAAAATACGTTTGCATTTGTTTGGTTCCGGCATTGTAATCTTTATATATAAAAATGAATGTTTGTCTGTATATAGAATCTTTATAGAATCGTAAACTATACATTTGATCATGTGATGATCTTAGCAAAGTTGTTGTGATGAGCCAAAGAAGGTTTCTTGAGTTGGTTCACAATTGGACCCGGTAGGTGGCGCTGCTGTCGGCATATCGATTGAAGCTTTTCCGGGTAGGAGGACGTCTGCTGGGACAGCTAGTTCACTAAAAAATACGTCATCATGGCAAGGCAAACTAAGTTTCGCTTACAGTATTGGTAATAACAAATAACATCAGAGGCACACTAGTATCTAGTCTATAATAAAATATAATAATAATGTCAGCCCATAAGTGTCCCACTGCTGGGCTCGGGCCTCCATTCTAGTCTATAGGATTATAAAATTCTGTATGTGTCTATAAATTGAATCTATTAAAAAAATATAAATGGAATGGACTATATAAATGACGGAGAACACGATTCAATTTTTTTTAAAGATGTTTTGTGTATTTGTCGGTTTGTCTGTTTGTTCAGGAATCACATAAAAACTACTAGGCTGATGTCGCTGCAGTTTTCACTGATCGACAAATTATGATAACCTAAAATCTGCGCTACTTTTCATCCCGAGAATACCGCAGGATTTTTTTAGGAATGATTTAAAATGGTCAGTCAACACAAAAAATAGAATTCTACTGTAAACAGTGTGATACTTTTTAACCCGGGAATTCCTCGGAATTTTTCCCGAGAAGGTTGTGAAGTTGTTCGGGTGCACAAATTGGCTTATTCCCACACGATTTTCACTAAAACGATAACTAACATTATTTTTTAATGCTGCGGTACTTTCTGACTCGGGAATCAGTAGGCAATTAACTTACACTGGACGCGTGACTCTTTCACTAAATCTCAAATATTTACTGCATGAATGTGGATAGTTCAAAAGCCCTTTCCTACCGCATTAATTAGCATAAAATATACTTAAGTGAAACCGGTGAGAACACCTATGAAACAGCCGGTTAATCTTACTAGCTACCTACTCAGGCAATTTGATTTATTGCTGTGAGAAATTTCGACTGCACCGGACCAATTGGTCCACAAAAGACATGTTTTGCATATTTGTAGTGTCAAAGAATGTTTATAGAGGTAGGTGTTATTTTTCAACGCGCATATTTTCTTTGGTAAACTTTTTATAACGTATCGTTATCTTATACTAATATATAAAGCTGAAGTGTTTGTTTGTTTGTTTGCTTGAACGCGTTAATCTCAGGAACTACTGGTCTGATTTGAAAGTTCTTTCAGTGTTAGATAGTCCATTTATCTAGGAAGGCTATATATAATCATGCTAAGACCAATATAAGCGGAGCACCAATGAAGTATGTTTCAAAAACGGATTTTTTTAATTTACTTGTTTTTTACTATTTCACGCGGACGAAGTCACGGGCAGAAGCTAGTCATATTATAATTGGAATGCACAGAGCTATATCGCGCTTCCATTATTTATTTAACAAAGCATTTTGTAAGTAGCAAAGTAATTTTGTCTCGTCAAGTAAACACTCGTTCGGCTAAGATTTTCTATGGATATATGATGAATGAGCTATAATATCGCCTCGCTTTAACATTGCAGGTTTGAATTCTAAATATTTTTTTCTCTCTTTCGATTGTATTTGCATTGTCGGAATATATTTATACCATATATTGGTGTAAGTTTGAAATAGAATATCTATAGGGTAGCTATAATTGAATAAGAAATAAATTGAAATTACCTAAATCTAACAACTATTAACAAAAACTAAAATATCCTATAAATAAACCTAACTTAAAAATATAAAACCTAACTCAAAATTATAAATAAAATATTGGTCCCAAACCACTGTCACTTACCGGGAACGTTCCCAAAAGGCTGGCGGCGTTACCACGCTGAATAGCCATGCTTATCCTTTGAGCAAAATAGACGCCAGCCTTTTGGTCGCGTGAGAGGTCTATTAGGCGTTCGGCGACATCTCGATAAAGTTTTAGAGCGCTAGGACCCCACGGACCAAGAGTTTCCACTCCAAAAGCCGCAAATGTGTAACAATTGCCGATGGCGGCGTACTTCCGGCGCTTGAGGGTCTCCTGTTCGGCTGCAGCAGAACCGGCGGTAGTGGACGTACTTGAAAGATGGGACGCCGCCAGAGTGTCAACGCAAGTAGCATCCCACACTAAGGGGCGGCCCATCTTCCAAGGTATTAACGTCATCCCATCCGGCCTCCTGCCATCGTCGCGGCACAAGCCGTTTGGTTCCAGAACGGCAGGTACCCCGGCGGTGACAAGAGCCCGGCGGATAATGTCGTTCAGTGCCGCGTGACGAGAAATTCTACCGGCGCTTCTGCTGCAGGATAATCCATGGTGTCCTAAGCGATCCACCTTATCCCCGCATTGACAGAGTTGAGGGACCACGCAGGTTGCCCCCAGGCGAATGCTGGCGCACATTCTAAAGGTTGAATCATCTAAAAGTGTGCCAAGATTCGCCGAGGGCAGTGCGTGTAGCCAGAGACCTGACTCCCAACGTGAGACAGCTAAGAGACGAGCACGCTCAGCCTGCCCTATACAAGAAGAAAGAAGTTTCTGATACGCTATAAGGCTGAGCGGCTCGTCCCAAAGCTTCTGGAGTTTTAGGTTCGCGGGTAAATTTTGACTCGGACAGGCCAGTGACCACGCATTTTTAGCCTCTACCAAACACGGGACCTCAAAATCACTAAGTGATGGATTTAATATTTTACCGATGAGGTCCATGGTGCTATACGCTGAGGCCAAGAAGGCGGGTAACGCTATATCCGAAATTTTCCGTATTCCCAGGCCGCCGAGCCTTATAGGCAGGGTGGCCTGGGCCCACGACCGGTCATCAAAAGGGATGTTGAATAGTGATGAAAGTGATTGCCGAATAATATTATCTAAATTATTTACTAGATGTGGATGTTTCCACAGCGGGCAGCAACGAAGTGTGTATGTAAAATTTGGCACAAACAAACAATGTCTGATAATGAAATATGCGCAATGTATATTAATATTTTTTAAATTAGCAGTTTTTGAAAGAAAATTTTGAATTTTGGAGTCAACAAAGGATGTGAAAGACTCGTCGAAGATAGGGCACCCCAGGAGGGTTAGGTTACTTTGATTAACAATTTTAAAATTTAGATTTATATTTTGGAACTCTGATTTTATTTTTTCAATATTATTGAACTTATTAGATATATAAATTTCACATTTAGATAGATTTAAGACCAGACCGATTTTAGAGAACTCTTCTAACAGGAACTGAAAGTCATTTTTAATGGTCTCAATATCCCCACCTAGGGTGCCATCGTCTAAGTACCATACATTAAATTTTGAATTTAGTTTATCAATGATGGGATGGATTGCGAGCGAAAACAAGGCCGGCCCGAGAGGGTCACCCTGCTGACACCCTGTTGCCGAAATTATTTGTGTCCCTTGATACATTAAATTCGTAGCCTTGTTATAGCATTGAGAAGTAAAATTATATATTTGTGGAAATTTTTCATACACTCGTGTAAGCAGGGTGTCCCTATTTACTGAATTAAAAGCATTTTTTACATCAACCTTAAGTACTGCCTCACAGCAGTTTCTTGTGACAAAGGTACGTAGCGCGTGAACCGCCGCCTCGCAGCCACCTTTTGATCCGAAGCCCAGTTGGGTTGGGGCGAAATATGTGGAGCACGTGTCTATTATTTGTCGACAGCAAATTTTAGCTGCGAGGCGACGGTACACAGTGCCAATCGCTATAGGGCGTATACCACCGTCTTTTTTGACAAGAGCACATAAATTCGCACCATATAGCGTTGGCACAACTTCACTTGTCACAGAACCAGAGAGCATTAAATTCATCAAGTCTGTTAGATCCTTCAGGAGCGTCTCGCCTGCTTCTCCGGTAGACCCACTCAACAGATCCTTAAGGTGTTGCGGAGTGAGGCCATCTAGGCCGCCAGCGGAGCCACCTCTAAAGGACATAACAGACTGGAGAACAGCCCTCGGCTCGGTGACTAAGTTTTCATTCTGTGCTTCCCTACTTGAGACAGTACTTGAAGGTGGATGTTTGTCAATCAAAGCATCCAGTGTGGTCTCATTGTTGGGAGCGACGGTATCGCTGGAGAACAAAATTTGAGCTGCACCTTTAATATCTCCGTCTGAGATTTTGGATTCAACGAAACGGCGTAGCCGGCTTGAGGAATCCTTACGGTTCTGCGTATGATTGAAATTTTGTAGTGTTTTCGGTTCCGGAAGACTTATACATCGTTTTTTAACTTTGGATGTGAGATTTCCAGATGTATCGTCTATTTGAAAAATACTATATGGGAGCAATAAAAGGTTCTCCCAGGCTTGTAGGTTATTATTTATTAGCACATTTTTTATTAATTTTGAAAAAATTTGGCACACCGATATGCGGGCACCACGGGGAATTCTTTTGATTAAGGGGACTGCATTTTTTAAGTTACTGAGGTATTGACAAAGAGGAAGTGGAGTTTTAAAATTTGTATCGGGATCTATTTGTATGACAGGTAACGAATTGGATAGATTAGACTCTTTATGTGACTTACCTAGATGTATTTTTAGGCCCCTATGGCCTTTGAAGAAACGTGGCTCTGGGCACTTATGGCATTGGATTAGGTTCTCTAGCGACACCGTGTCAGGTTGTGGTTGAGACATACAATTTAAAGTATAAAAATAATGAAATTATAAATTAAATCTAAGGCAAAATTAAAAAAGTTGATACGTACAAATAATTAAGAAAAAACTACAAGATATAAAACAAAACGGGACCCTAAAATATAACTATTTAAAAACTATGCTTATGTATATTTAGCTATATAAAGTAGAATTACAGTCACTTAAGTTTTTAAACATTTTCACACACACACACATGAAGTATCATGGATTCGCTCCTTGTATTGATATTATATAGTTTGGCCTTATTTCCCCGTCGTTGTGGCTCAGCTTTATATTATTAGTGCATTTTGCGGCCCTTCGTGATGGCTAGTTCATACATTTACGATTTCATAGAGATATTGGTAACGCCAGGTATGTTGTAGCTTTATACTCTAGCTATTACTTGTCCTGGTTTATATGATGCCTTTTTATTTATGCCATGTTCTATAAAGTTAGCCATTTACAAAACGCGCAAAGTCCGTCACTATTATATTCCCGATTGTACACACGTAACGCCTGCATCGTAATTGTCGCTCAACTGCCATCTCTATCCATCAGGCCGTCGTTTTATACCTCACACGTACAGATGTGCCCGTCGACGTAATGCGCAACACATGGCTAATGATTCAGCCGCAAGCGGCTGTAAACGAATACAATAGAACAATAGGCTGTTCTCCACAATAACTAAAATCGTATGCCAATAAATAAGTGAACAAAAGAAGACGACCATAAAAGGATTAATATTAGTTCAAATACCGACAGGCAATAAAATGTGCTTCAACAAATCTGTACGTGTTATTCGTTTTTGTCAGCGCCTACGTTGTAACAATACCATATGTAGTGTATATACAGTTTTAGTTTAGGAGAGAAGGGTAAAATGTGAGAAATACCAAACCCAACGAGCACTAGAATGAAATTGATTTTATTACTAAGAATATATGAAATAAATGTCATATTAGTATGTAAATCTGAATATAAATGTGTTGTAAGGCATAAGACCGCAGTTGTTTATGTGTAAAATCTTGCTACTGTACATACTTTGTACACCATACTGTAACCAGTTACGCAGGACTCGAATTAAAAAGCCGTTGGAATTACTATAGAATTTATTAGAATTATACCAACATGTATAACATAAGTACAAATATAACTAAACACTATTAGTACAAACTACGATTCAATAACACGCGCAAAGTCCGTCACTACATCGCTCATCGAATATACGTCTTGCTCGTATCGTAATCCTCGCTTGACTGCCGCACCCCTCGCCCGTCGCGGCATTGTTTTATACTTCCAAATACGTATTGACACAAAGCTCGACCGCTTGGAGATTTCTTAGAACCAACTTGTATTTTAAATACGAGACGTGAGCAGTGATCACAATACACAATAGGCCCTAAGGGATTACAATACACAATGAGCTAATTCTAATTACAAATTTTAAAAACAAAGTTAACGAAAGAAGATAGTCATAAAACTGTTTCTGTTAGCTCAAATGCCGTGGAAGGTAGTAAATGTGCTTTGTCTATAATAGGTATGCAGGTGGCCCAACATTATCGTGCATTGGAAATATTTTTCCTTTGTTATTAATTAGACACTTATAGAACAACAATGTCTGACTACCACTAAGGTAGTTGATTAGAATATACTATATTATTTATACTAACACATTACAAATATTATCATAAGGATAATCTTATCGATAAGCCTAAGGGCGATCTTCCAGACAACCTTGAAATAGAATTAAGATCAAGAATTTGGTTCTTGGAATAAGAGCGTATGTTAATATTTACATTTATTTAGTAACAATATTGTAATCTATGTAAATCGTAAATCTGAGCGTAATCGTACATACGGAACGGAACGGAAAAAAATCATAGAAATGTTCATAAAATGAAAACTACTGGGATAAACTATGTTAAATTTTTAGGGAACCAAATGGCAACTATTCTGCATCAAACTAAACAAGAATCACGTATCGGATCAAAATCTCAGTGATCGGTGTACATAAATACATTAAAAAAAACCCAATCAAGTTGAGAACCTCCTCCATTAAAAGTCGGTTAAAATGGAAGACCCTAGTATATCGTGTCTGTCTGTGCCTATCATGTGGCTACTTTTAAGGGAGAGAGTTTCTTGCTTAGAAAATACGATTGTCGAAATTAATTAAAAAAAATATCGTGTAAACTTAACATACAATATCGTATATGGAAGGGCGATAATAGCTATGTCATTGATTATTGACGTTTTTGTGTGAACAAAATACCGCAGTAATCATCGAGCTCGAAAGACTAGTCGCATTCAAATTGGTACGAAGTAATTTGTACGATACTCGTATGAACTTGAAAAAATGTCATACGAGTTCAAGTTTAGACAAGTCGAGAAAACGCGAGAAATTATATCAATGCTATTGTGTCGTAGTGTCAGCAAAGGTATGACAAACTCGTGGGCGAGATTTTTTTCTTGTTCAAGTGTAAAAAAAAGTAATTCAATGCCAATCGCATTGATATTAATTTTGTAAATTTTTCACCCCAAAAAGTGCGCTAATATATCTATATGTGTGTAGCCTTTTAATGTTTCTACATATTCAAATTCTTACAAACTTACTAAATAAGCAAAGTCTATGCATAGGGTAGTATGGGCACCGTTTTACATACATACATACATAACTTCACGCCAGGTCCCTTGCGGGGTAGGCACGAACAACAGAGCGCCATTTAGGCTTATTCTTACACACCTCACTTGCTTCTTTGACATTCATAGTTCTTGTCATGCACGCTCGTCTGTTCTTAAGGCTCCTGACATCACCTTCTGCTAGTACACGATCAATTTGATCATCATACCGTTTTACAAATTTTAACAATACGACATTCACCAGACTGAATTTAAATTAAACAATTCGGCATTAAATTTACGTTCTAACCAGATTAACATAATTAAAGCCTTATAATTAAATTTGATTTACAATAGCTATTAAGATAAGGATATAACGTTAAAACGCTGTTTGTTTCTTGACTTACCATACCCTTATAACTAAGGGCTATTTTACACTGAGAACTAGCTGCGGGTGATATGAATTGTAGCGACTGATTTTCAATAACAGATATTTATAAATCAAAATTTTATAAATCTGTTGGTGGGAGTTGTTTCTTGTTTGGAAATTAAACTCGATCTAATGGACTGTATGATTATTATTATGAAATTAGATATGTATATTAAAGGAGTACGTAATTACCAAAATGTGCGACAGAGTCAAGAGAGAGAGAGTGGTAAGTCCTCAATAAGAATTGTGAATAATTTTGCCTCCTTCTATATCCCGCATCCCGTCCGACGCCTAGCTGCTATCTGCGCGAGCTATGGGCGACGGCGGTATGCGGGGCGTGGAGAGTTGGAGTACTCTGGCGGGCGGGTCAGAGCGGTGCTCTCTGTACAAAACAATATCTACATATAACATGTTATAGGAAGGTAGTAACACTTATGTATACCATGGAAGAAGAATTCTTACTCTATGTCTCTATATATAGGATATACATGTTTTGTATCATTATTTATTTAACAATGTAATTTATTTTATATGGTTAGTAAAAAACGTTTTAACTTTTACTGTAGGGAAATAGGTTTTAGTTAATTTAATAAAAATTCTGGTACTCAATATTAAATTATGTTAAAGATTAACATCAAGTATTGTATTATTATAGCGACTGCGTGCGAAATTGGTCATTCGCGACTTTATTCTGCTAACCAAGCAGCTCATTTCCAAGATGAATATTTAAAAACGAGAGGTCTATTTACGGGGTCATCTTAGCCATATTAGGTGTCAGGGTACGAAGTTCAGTCTGCCGGGGAGAGGCAGGCTTTTGTAAAAAAAAACATTAATTCCATTGTGCGATATTTATTATAAAATCAAATAAAACAATACAGATCAAATACCAAAACATTAATTTATTACATTCAATAAAGAAGAGGTGATAGGCGGGGAAGAGGTAAACGCCCCAATTCCCTTCGCGTCCATTCAAACCACTTCACAGTGTAAATATTCTAGTTATGTTCATTTTCTTTCATAGCGGTATTTAGGCAAAAATCACGCATTGCCCCAAAAATGCGGCTCTTTCATTTATTGCTCTGGTAACTCTACTCACAACACTCGCTTGAGAATTCCGATACGAAATATGTCACGTGGGGGTTGGGTTCTGTACGTTGTCCAGCTGTCATATGTCGTATAAGACTCAGGGCTAAAATTAATTCCAACTATGTCACATCCATAAATTTCTTCCATAAAGGTCATTTGTGAGTTCCTATCATTTCATAAAAATCTGTTGTCCTCAATCACTAAAA
Organism: Dendrolimus punctatus; assembly: GCA_012273795.1. Lineage (NCBI taxonomy): Eukaryota > Metazoa > Arthropoda > Insecta > Lepidoptera > Lasiocampidae > Dendrolimus > Dendrolimus punctatus. The sequence goes on along the minus strand of CM022545.1, from coordinate 15,276,155 downwards.
GTTACAAGGAAATGCAAAGCATACCGCGTTCTAATGAAACAGCGCTGACATCTAGTAATGTGCAATGTATTTCGTAATTTATTAAGCATAAAAATATTATTTTAATTAAATTAGTAGAGTAGTTATTACTACTTATTTTAAGGCCTGTCAAACCTTAATCCTCCATTGGCTTATTTTGAAAATTTTCATATATTTATATAATTTCAATTGACATAATTATTTTGCTATGCCGATTATCCGAACTATGTAAAGTTCGAATAAAAGAAAAATATTTTGAAGCACAGTTTATTTATACTAATATTATAAAGAGGTAAAGTTTGTGAGTTTGTTTGTAGGAAGCAATCTCTACACATTGTCACAACAATTAAACAATAAATTATAACACTACACAAAGCCACAAACACAGAACTAACAACAAAACTTACACACTTTTTTTTTTTGAGGCGAGGGAAAATGATTAACCGATTTACGCACTCTCTGGGCCGTCACTAGGAAACGGCACGAATCCACGGGGGGCGGAAACGCTAGCAATTGTATGCTTTATTTGCGCTCCGTCCGCTATGGACTACACAGAGGAGTGTGGAGACTCCGAGCGATGCCGCACGGGCGAGCAACCTCAATACCCACTAAAAACCCCCTCCTCCCTTCGCGGCCCTGCGCTTTGATGTGAAGGAAAGACTGAGATATAGAACATAGTTACGCAACAGTCGATCCAGCGCATAAAGTGCTTGAAGTGTGCCCTGGGCGAACACACTCCACTACGAAACGGGGGTAGTTGTTAAGTCCCTTGCTTTACCTAGTAGCTAAGGGCCCCCACACTTAGACCAACGCGCACCACCAACACATTACATTACACGCACACTTCACAAAGAAACCAAAACACAAAGGGCCTAAAATTAATAACCCAGGCACAGAAAGGAAAAACAACACAAATGGCACTAGTTAGGATAATATATATATATATATATATATATATATATATATATATATAACTATAATTGAAATTAAGTACTAAAAATACACTAGGTATATATATATATATATATATATATATATATATATAAAGATTCAATAAATAACTAAGTGTGTGCTTTATACAATTAATAACAATTCTATTATCTCCGTACAATAAATAATTAATTTGTTCTTTCATGGCCAACTGCGGCACCAGTAAGTTAATAATTAATTTTTAATCACGACAAGTGATGACAAGCGATGATATTCCATAGTTAATTATAACATTCAGGCGAACGTTATAATTATGGAGGTTCAAAGGGATTTTAAGGGTTATTTATACGTTTTATGCCGCTGTAAGGATCTCAATGGTATCGAATTAAAAATAAGTAATTAACATGTGTACGTTGGTCGACTGGTTTTAAGGATTATTTATACTTATACGTGAGCCAATGAGAAAGTGTTGCGAATATAAAATAATAAAAACGTATGCGTCTCGGGACGCCCGACAGAATCGATAACTTAAACTGATTTTATTTGAATAATGTATTTAATAGTGAAAAGCTTGAGTTATTACTTAAATTTTATGTAAATACTAGCCGTTCCCGCCCGCTTCGCCCGGCGAATGACAAACAAACAAACAAATTGAGAAAACATGGAAAAATATATAACCTATAACCATCTACGATCAATTCCGCGTCGAATGGTTGTGGTTTCATGCTGATCGGTCCAGTAGTTTTCGAGTTTACCTCGGACAAAGAAAACAAACTTTGCTTGTAGATATAGATTTATATGATAATGTTGGGAAAGGTTATTTTTAATCAAAACTTTTATTGATTATGAAATGTATTTTATTCTTAGTTACAATTCTTGAATAGTATGTACATATATTGGTATAATTATTTAATCTCATTACCGAAATATGGCAAGCGCTGTGGGTTAGAGCGAGGGAGGAGTATGCGTGAACAAAAGAAGTTACACGGTGCTAGGTGAGAGCTGTAAGGAGAGTTTGAGGAGTGGCGTGGTCGAACTTGTAGAGGGAAGATGTGTCCACGCTTCTCGTGCGCTCATTACCGGTGGAAATCTTCTTTCTTTACGTGCATTGTTCATTGGTTTTTTTCCTGGCTTGCTCTATGGTTATTCGTTTCCAGCGTTGTATTTTTGACTCGGCATTCATTTTCTAGTTTTGGTCTTCTTTCATTCTTGTTTTGACTCGGCGTGTTCTTGGCTGTTGGTTCCCGCTTCATGCGGCTAGTTTTAGGTTGTGGGTAGTTCCATTGGTCGTTGCTTACATGGAGCCTGGCTAATGGTCGACCCTAACCCCCGACCCCCTAGGGTGGAGAGCGAGTCCCGTAAAAGGTCCCGCGGTCCGTACAAGGACTTTAGAGACCCGACGAGTGGGAAACAAAGACCGCAGCGACTCGGCGGAGAAGGAGCATAGTCGGGGGCGATAGAGATGCGGCGAGTGCCGTATCACAGGGGCCGCCCCCGTAGGACGAAGCTGTCTCCGTAGCGGCAACAATCACAGGTACATCGCCACCCCCGCGGGGGCCAAAAGTGCCGAAAAGTGTTAGGGTGCCGCATCGAAGGCCCGCTCACAGGCCGATTCTGCTGGGGAAGCCGACGGCGCAGCATTACGAAAATTCCTAGAAAAAATGTGATTATAAGATTTTAACTCTAAGAATTTGCTTTCGATCAGCGAAAACCGCATCGAAATATGCTCAGTAGTTTTTACCTAGATTCCAAACAAAGACACAAACAAACAAGAAATCCAAAAAATAATTACATTGTGTTCTTTCTCTTTTACATAGTCTATTCCAGTGGGTTTTTTTAATAGCTTCAATGTAGGGCAAGTTTAGAATTTTATAATATTATTATTAGATTATATTTTAATGATAGAATATATTCCAGCTTCAATTCCAAGCTTTAACGTTTGGTCCTTTAAAATAAATTGTACTTAATTAACCTTTGATGAATTTCATACAGTGTTGTTTGTCTCCCTCTGTTTGTGCTGTTAATTAACGTGAGTAAGCGATGACAACCGACGCGTAACGGAGAAATATTGCTTCTTCCACAAATATTTATACATCATAATTATACGATACGCTCAAAGGCTACTCACGAAGCGAAAAATAGTTTTCAATCGCCATTTTTACAATATGTTACTATCCTTCCAGGAACGGAGACGGATTACAATTTCCTGTAGTCATGCAGCCTGTCGTCACAGGCGACAAAACAACCCACATCCAGTTGGTAGGGTATTTGCGCGTCTGAAGCGCTATCATCCCTGGTCTATAGTATCCTGCCATAACAACCTTGAGTTGTGTTCCAGGCTTTGAGACCAGGTTCCAATCACCCTTTAGAGAGCGGCAGCCCATTGGTAGCACTTACATGTGTTACAAATGTCCATAGGCGATAGTAAAAAGTAAAGGCTTTCATCAGGTGGGACGTCTGCCTACTTGCTGCTCTCATACAATTTAAAAAATATATAAAAAAGAAAAGTATCTAACAAGCTTAATATTGTTATATACTTTTCGGTCCAGTCACATTAAAATAATTAAGAAAAGAACACGAAAATACAAGGACTACATTTAATTTAATTTTTGAAATAGCATTTGTTTAAAAAATTGTTATAGATGTACCTTAAATTATGTTACAATTGTGGATAAAGTTAAGAAAAAGCACCTCTAAAGAAACAGTTGACTCAAGAATACCAAATGTGGAAACTGCCAATTCGCTTTAGGCAAGTCTCATAAATTCATATTCCTAGAATAAAAAAGATTCATTTCGACGTCTTTCGAAGTTGCGAAGGTCTATAGGCAGTGGCGGATTTGCAGTCTTGACTGCCCTAGGCCCCAGGACATGTAGTACCAGCCACCTCTTTCTCAGCACCATATTGAGTACATAATGAATTTACTTTTTTTCCAATTTTTATCGAAATCGATTCAGGAGTTAATTATTATTAGTATATAGTTATTATTATATTGTAATTTTTATGTCACGATTGGTCGCCCTAGGCCCGGGCCTCCTGGGCCTTAGGGCAAATTCACCACTTTCTATAGGCAACGTTGACCACTTCCCGTTAGAACGGCCGTCTCCCTGATTCCCTGTTTTGAAAAACAAAAAGAACCCAAATAGAACCCAATTCCAGCGTCAAGTATTTTGTGTAGATTAATGGATATCCGGGATAATGTAGCCATCGTAAAAGCATTTTCGAAATCCTGGATGGAATTTCGAAAATTTAGTTTTTGAGTTTATTCGTTACAAACATACAAAAATACAAATCATTCCCCCTACCTCCCAATCTAAGCTGTGTTTTTCTAATGTATACGTTATATTACAATGAGTTTCATCAAGATCCGATCAATACTTTTTGGTTGAAAAGATAATAATCTTCCATTTATTGTCACAAGCTTTCCCGTTTATAATATTTTTACAACCTGAAAGCCCACAAAAGATAAATTCACACCTGCTTACTTGTAGACCTTTTATTACCTTTTCTTCATCCGAGAGACATATCGCATTTGTGCAGTATAAAGCAATGCCCGAATGGAGAGATGGTCTGTCGAGCGATAAGCACAGGCGAAGCAGGACGTGTGTACTTCATTCGGTAATCTATTTTGTGACGGACTTTGCGCGTGTTATTATATTTGTACCTGTTTTGTACGTGTTTGTATAATTCTAATAAATTCTATAATCATTCCAACGTCATTTTAATTCGAGTCCTCCAACTCGTAACAATATCTATACAAATAAATAAAATTGAAGTGTCTGTTTGTACTACAGCTTTTTACTAAATGCATTTGAAATAAAATTGAAGTGTCTGTTTGTACTTTGAAAATAACAGCTTTTTACTAAATGCATTTGAAACTAGTATTTATGATATTTATATTTTTGAAAATGTTTGCCTGTCTATCTGTTTGTTTGTTTCGGCTAGCCTATTTTGACTGGACATCGCCGGCTTATAGCTGATGGTATAAGGCATAACTTAGATTACTTTTATTTTAGAAATATAAATTGAACGACGCATGCAGCCGCCGTCACCGCACCGGAAGGCAAATTCAATTAAATTGAATTCTACGCGGACGAAGTCGCGGAGAATAACTATTAAACAAGATATTGTATTTTAATTACATTATTTAAGAGCTCTGTAAGGGTTATTGTTAAAAGTCGTTGAAACAAATAATTTTCATATTAAATTTTCGATAAATCCAATTAAGCAGCCATTTAGACTGAAGTGTCTTCTTCAAGGCTTGTTAATTTTTATAATTGATAACTGTCTTTCATTACTGTGTATTAAACATTTCATTAGTAATTTAATTAAATAATAATTCTCATTTCCTATAATAATATTATTACACTGGCCGGGACTTATCTTTGGGTGCATTTTTGTATGGTGTACACTGGGATAATCGCCGGTCAGCGTCACGCCACATTTAGATTTATTGGCCTCCAAAAGTCCGAGCCATTTTTATGGGCCGGGGTCTTAGAGATACATATATGGTAATACTAATATTTTTTCTAAATAAAGGAATAGATAAATATATAACTAGCGTTTGCCCGCGACTTTGTCCACGTTGGACAGGTAACAAAAATTACAATTATTTTGCTAAATATAAAATCAAAGCTTATTTTCAACAAGGTAATAGGTTTTTTTGTAATATAGTAAAAATTCGGAATAAGCAATGGCATACACAATTTCGCATGGGTATATTTTTTTTGACCTGGCTTTAAACCTCTCCCAAGAAAATTCCCGTAAGGTTCTCGGCATAAAAAGTACCGCAGATTTTAAGTGCAGGAATTTACTGTCGATCGGCGACATCCGCATCGAAATCGGCCCAGTAGTTTTTGGGTAAATCTCGAGCCAACAGATAAACACCAAAAAAATTGATCAATAAAAGGTGTATTCATTTATTTCTTACAATTTTATAATACTACTCGCTACGCCCGTGGTTTCACCCGCCTGGTGATGGAAAATCGTTATATTTCGAATAATGCACACTATACATATATATAAATTATAGCCTATATGTTATTCTAATGTGTAAGCTATTGTAAATTTTCTTCAAAAATCCATTCGGTAGTTTTTCGCGTGAAAGAGTAACAAACATACAAACATCCTTATAAACGTTCGCCTTTATATTAATGTATAGATAGAAAACACTAATAAATACGAATATTTAGAGCCCCATATCGCTGCCTGTGTATGGTAATAATAAAAATAATTTGGAAATCACAGGTTAACCTGTGTAAAGGGTATTGTGAAAAGATCTCACCAAGTTAACCTCAAGAGATCACAGCTGTGTTCTTATCAATGTTTGAATGCCAGCTATTTTGGGGCTCGATTCAAACTCGGCAGAATGTCACTTGCCAAGGTGGTTTGGCAAGTTTGACACATCGATTATCTCGATGTGCAGGTTTCATCACAATGTTTTTTTTAGCCGTTATTAGCACGTGGTAATTGTAAGAATATGCATATCAGGTTAGAAAATTACAAAAGTTGTGCATGCCCTGGGGTCAGTATACAAACTCGCGCCTTTTGAACTTGGGACGCGTTCGCTAGCTATTACACCATCACGACTTCAATAAATCGTTACAGCAGTTTTTTTTAAATTAACTAATCTACGGACTCTAGTTTCATCCGTGCAGGAACGGAGAAAGAATACAATTTCCTGTGGCCCGGCGGCCTGTCGTAAGAGGCGACAAAACAACCCACAGCCAGGTGGTAGGGCATTTGCCCGACTGGATGGCTACCACCCCTGGTCTAGAGTATGTCGCCATAACAACCTTGTGTTGTGTTCCGGCATTAGTGACCAGGTTCCAGGCTCCCTAAAGAGAGCAGCAGCGCATTCGTAGCACCTTTGGTGTTGCAAATGTCCATAGGCGATGGTAACCGCTGTCCATCAAGTGGGCCGTCTGCCTGTCTGCTGAACTCCTGCAATAAAAAATAAAAAAAACCCTTTTTACAACTTAATTATTGTTAGAGTTTTTTTAATTCATACACGCTTATTGTTTATGTGTTATTATGTGTGACATTAATTTTGTGATTTTTATGTTGTGTGTACCTTAAGAACAACTTATATTTTATTTTTTTTCAAATTTTAATACTTAACTTATATTAATGTAGAGTGTATCTGTTACATGCTGGTGTGTGAAAAAGTGCATGTGCAGTGTGTACCTTATATATATATATATATATATATATATATATATATATATATATATATATATATATATATATTATCTTAACTACTGCCATGTATGGTATTTTTTTTCTGTGCCTAGGTTATTAATTTTTAGGCTCTTTGTGTGTCTTGGTTTATTTGTGAATTGTGCGTGTAATGCAATGCAGCGTTACAGCAGTTTAATACAACCATCTATTGACAATAATCTTCAAGACTTCAAGCTATTGTAATCTCATCACCAATCAATATATAAATATCTGTTCTGAATCGTGACTCCACACCACGAAATCAAATAACGGTTTATCTCTAATCCCACGTAATTACAGATATTAATTCATCTAATTCAATTAGATCTCTTAAATTGGGCGGCGACGGTCAAAATCATTAAACGGATCAATTTATCAAACAATGACATAATCTGTCTCGTAATACCGTAAAATTGTTTGTTGGAAATCTTTTTTATTTCTTAATCGTCTTAGTAACTTCAATGTCGATGATGGTGTTATAGAAGATTTGACTAATAAATAGCTCATAAACGTGTTTATTGAAAACTGATGTTTTATATGAATGCATATCGCGTTACAACATACAAATTTGATACAAATTGTCTAAGTGTTAGTTTAATAAGGCAAGCTGAATCAGCGGTCCTAAATGTAGGTCAAAGTTAAAAATCTATTTCAGGACAGTCTTAATCGCTCAGTGGCGTCTTGCCCTATCAAGCAACTTTAGCTGGTCTTCTACTGAAGTTATAAATTGATGTTATCTTCACAAAGATCAGGCGCCATATTGTCGATGTGTCTCTTAAACTAATATAATGATCAAAAGCTATTTTATTCTCTTTTCACTCTCGTACGTTTGAATTGATTTTTATGAGTTTTGATGACTAGAATGCAAATAACAGGGAAACTTCCTTCGCATTACCGGGTTGACTGCCTTTTTCTTATCCTACTAATATTTTAAACGCGAAAGTTTGTAAGAATGTATGTATGTTTGTTACTCTTTCACGCAAAATCTACTGAATGGATTTTAATGAAACATTAAAATAATATAGATTACACATCAGATTAATACATAGGCTATAATTAATAAAGATATAGTGTGAATTATCCAAAATATAATGATTTTTCATCACCGCAAGATCGCGGGGCGAAGCTAGTTGAATTATATTGATGAAACATCAGCGCAAAAAAAACGCGACCGAAGTGCCGCCTTTTTGACTAAATTCGTCCATCCCGACGTTATTTATCAGGACAAAAAGCATCTAAGTGTTACACGGCAGTTTCATTTAAATCCATTCAGTAGTTTTCACATGATGCTCTAGCAGATAAGCAGCCAACAATTTTAAATATTACATTTTCGAAATCTGTTTCCATTACTTTTTCTCTTTTTTAAAGTCTTATGTACAGACAGTTTCATATAGATACAGCCAAGAAGATCAAAAGAACATAAAAAATGAAAATTAATATCGATACAACCTATGTCCTCTAATTGTCCAGAGCACCCTTCTTACCCAAATATATCGCAACACGAACACCATCAAATACCTCATGTATTTGTATCAACCAAAGTATCCAAATATATATCTTAATATATATAAATCTCCTGTCACGATGTTTGTCCGCGATGGACTCCTAAACTACTCAACCGATTTTAATCAAATTTGCACACCGTGTGCAGTTTGATCCAACTTGAAAGATAGGATAGTTTTTATACCGTTGGTACCGGTAGGTGGCGCTGAGATCGGGTTCTAGAATCCTCTTAACAACGGGGAGCGATTTTGTTTTTGTGTGTTTGAGTGGGTCCCCGGATGGTTTAAATCCACAATTGGAACCGGTAGGTGGCGCTGGGATCGGGTCATATTTTTTCAGGGCAGGACAACGTCTGCCGGGGCCGCTAGTATATTATATATTGATGATCATTTTCGATGTTCTATTTGACGAACTTGGCTTTGTCTATGTGATGGTGACTGTACAAACTCGACCCCTCTACATATTTATTACATTATAGATGAGCGTATGATAATTTTCATTTTTCCCGTGGGATATGGATTTAAAATATAACTGGTCGACCGCCCATCACCATCTCTAAAATATACATAATTACATATATAAGCATTTTATAAGAATTACATATTTTCAAGATGTTATCTATCATGTATTTAAAGAAAGAAAAAATATTTATTCAGAACTACATACACACTAAAACGTACTTATAAATAAGAAAATACTACTGAAATGAAGTTCTGAATCGGTCCTAACTCAGCATGATGCTGGATGGCTCAATCAGCGCTGGTCTTCCGCTATGGCCCGTCAAGTGACTCACGGATAGACAAGACAAGATTTTAGGAAATAGAAATAATTATTGCAATGACAAGTTACCTTGACAATCAGTTGTTAAAGCTAGAGCTAGCAAGAGGTAAATTTTCATAGCAACCGAAGAATTTTTTTTAAGCAAAACACTCACATATTTTTACTTACTCCGTTTGCTCAGCGACTCAGTGAGTCCTAGCCTCCGGAACGAGTATACTCAATTTTTCATCACAAAGGTCAGCCTTCACATGTAAAGACTGCTGGCAAAAAGTTTGGAGATTCAATCTCAACAGTGGGATATTTGAATCAATATTGTTTATATTTCTGCAGCTTTATTCATTACCACGCAGTACTCTGTCAAGTCTGTCAACAAATTAGTGGAGTCGCACGGAACGTCCCGTGCCACCCACCATCGCTGTCATGAAATTAATTTTAATGATCCAACTTGTTAAATATCTGGGTCCCTTAAAATAACGAACATTTTTAGCTCATTTATCATTTTTATGATGGAATATATTAATTCTATTTGCTATTTAGGAATTTATGAACAAGCGGTCTTAGACCATTAATCTATAGTAGGAGCCTACGCAAACAAAAAGGTCAAATGAAGTGAAGCATCTCTTCACACACTTGTGTGCGTAAACATGTGTAGCACGTCTGCGTACTCGTAACGCACTAAAGCGCGATCGGCATCCTATTCTAAAATCGGCATCCTTTAGCCGGCCTCACATTTACAGTCCGAGACTCCATATTTATTATATTATTTTTGATATCGTGTATTATTCGAATGAAATAAGATAGCGTTTGCATGACCCCATTAAACGATAGATAGAGGTGCGCGCAAGTATACATACTTAGGGCTCGACGACTATCTTCACTTCTAAACTTTGGAAAACAGATTGGCAAAAAAGTTGGACGACGTGTGAGTACGCGAACTTAGTCACATATTTGCTACCCGCTTTATTGTTTCGTAGTGCTCGTCAATTACTAGATTAAAATGTAAGATGTGCAAAAATAAGAAAAAAACAAATTTAATGTATAAGTAGTACCTATATATTATTTGTAAAGTATTGATACTATTTTCTATTGCTCTCCAAAATTTAATATAGATTCTACTAATTTAATATAGTATTCTACGTATCTATTACCCTTTTTTCTATAATAACGTTTAACTAGCTTAATTACTATACCTACCATTTCAATAAAGAAGAACCAAGCTTATAAAGGTACAGATATATTTAACATTTATATTAATATGCATAAAAAATAATTCAGACAAGTAATCAAAATATGTTCAAAGAACGTAATGTTTGTACAATGGTTGAAAAAGGTGCTCGATTTTCATGTTGATGACCTCAGAAATGGGGTGATCCCTCGTCCTTTGAGTGATAAAATTACATTAACATTGTTTGTAAAACAAATAGAAAACTTTGTTATCCAGTTTCCACATCGAGCTCGAAATATATTGGTTTATTATATTTTCTAACATGAACCATTTTAAATTGATACGTCGCTTAAAATACCCACTGTATGAGATACCGCAAGTGTTGAATTTCTAAAATACTTCGATGTGGTTTGCCTAGCTTTAAGAGAAGAATTGAATTAGTAGAATAAATTAACACACTATGGAATAAAATAGACATGTAGCAAGACCTAGCCTTGATGTTGAGCATAGTATCATGGTAGATCTTCGTGAACCAGAGTCAACATCCCAAGTAGAATATATAGTGGTACGGCAAGGAGAAGGAGGTATTTATTCTAAAGCTGGAATCGTATCCCAAATTTCTAAGCCATTTTCTAAGACATCTTAAGTTACTAAACTTTTGAGTAAATAAAGTCCAAAGGTGAAGAGAAAGAGTGGGGTCGAAGCGGAGGTTTCTATGAAAGTAGATATTCATAGCATTTTCATGTTTCGTGATATTACTTTATTGCCGAAAGCTGGCAAACAGGAGAGGACCCACTCGATGGAAAGTGGTCACCTACAACACCAAGGGCGCAGCCGGCTTTGAATAAATTTGCTAATGCACTTTTAAGATGACTCCATGACGTAGTTCAGAGGGAAAACCTCAGCGTAAAGTTTCAAGTCGTTGTACGCGGAATAAACTTTTATGAAACCGTTGGGTAGTTGCGCGTAGTAGCTCAAGGAAATGAGGGTCAACATTCCGTCGATGGCGAGGGGCATGTTGATGACAATGTCACCCCGAAATCGTTATCGAGATCTTGACTTGACTTGTTTAATTTAGCGACTGTTTCTCCAAAAAAATCAATAGAATCCTCAACAAATTTCTAATTTTATTGTTTTAAAAATAGCTGGGTATTTTTTCGGCTTTAAAATAATATCGACGGGATGACATGCCTTAAGATTGTTGTACGTTCGATCCTCAATACAATTTATTGCAAGTCATTCGTGATCACATGGTACAATTGTACAGAGCATATCGTAAGAAGCATGCAAGGGTTCCGTGCGCAGCATTAATAGGCCGTGTACACACAAGGCCAGCGGAGGTTGAAGGCAACATCAAAGGAATCGAATAATTCAACCGTTCTACAAAAAAGATCAACAATTCTTGAAGTTCAAGTTAAGTTCAAGTCGACCGTCTTACAACGATCAACAATTCTTCAAGTTTTCTTTATCTTTACCTGGCATTACATGGAAATAATAATTTTAATTTGATTTGGAGGGAACTTCCCGCCACGGTTTCCCCATTACGCTAGATATGGGGTTTCTTAAGAAGGGTGTTATAAAATATCTTAGGGGTCGGCAACGCGTAGGCCTAGTGTTGCAAACGTCCTTGAGTGACCGTAGCCGCTTTCCATTAGGCGGGCCGCGTGGGTGTTTGCCTACTTCAGGCAATTAAAAAAAAATGTGTGTGTGTGCAGTTCACACCCAGTAGATGTGAAACAAAGTGTGACAAGGGGTGGGAGAGATTCTAAATATCGTGACGTCACATTTGATATATTATATCGTTACAATATATTTAAGCTTTAAAACACGAAATACTTCAAAACATTTCCAACTCTACCTATATGAACATAATGTTTAAATTATTAAATATATTATATTTTATCTCATTATCTCGCAATGTATTCATCTCTTCAGTGTCGCTTTTTCGTTTCATTGACTTATACATCACACCGATTCTAAATAATTTTTACTTCAAAAGGAGCGCCGGTATAATTTTTATTCTGTAGTCCGCCCTTTCCACGAGTTTATATTTGAAAAGTAAGGTATGTATAAAGCATTCCCAACTCACTTAAAAAGCCATACAAAGAAGCTAAGATTACGTACAAAGATAAAACTTGGATATAGCAGAGGTTTAAATTAAGCAAAGAGAAAATAAAAAGTTTAACCACAATGACAGCCTCACAAAACACAAACAGATATCTCCAATCGTAGGCGCATTGGAAAGAAACCAAGCGGTCGTTTTTCCTCATAATAATCACGTATAAAGTTAATAGGAAACTGGCAAGAAAATTTGTTTTCTAACAAGCCGGATCTTCTTATTTATTTTTTAGTAAAACATTTTTATTTTCTTCTGAGTATAATTCGAAATTGGAAGATTGCGGGAATTGTGTGCTCTCGTAGGCGGTGATGTGAAAAGAAATCGAATAGTAAGTATATACGCAAAATTGTGAATAAATTAACACCCACTTGCAAGCATATATGGTAAAAGATAAAGTATTTATGACTACGCTTCTTATTAATTTTGACAATGAACTTTATGATTTACACATTTCAAAGCTTCTCAGCAATAAATTAACAATCTATGTATTATCACACTTTTGCGGAATAAACATATACTATGCATAATATTATCTAAATAGAATATAAAAAGTTTCTAAATTCTCTATGATTAAATAATGTCCTTAGTCATTTTTCTCTGTCCTATTTTTTATCTATAATTTAATTCTTAGACCATTACAGTCAAAAACTACAATAATAATAATAACAATCGGCAGACAAACACACACACTGTATTTGCCCAAATTAAGCAAGTTACGCTTGTGTTATGTTATGGGTATAATATACAACGGACAACTCTTGGGCCGGTCCCAGAGACCCAGACCCTAGTAAATAACTAATATATTATATTAGAATATGTAAACGCCCCACTAAACGCACAACCATCAGACCGTCGACGCACCTGGCTGCCGACTGACTCCTCGTGATCTCATACGCTCACCTAATTAGGGCGATGGCGTGAGGTCGCAAAATCCACAAAATTGATGACAGGCCACCATAAGCCACCGATGGCCACCTAAAGCCCGAGACGGCCACCGAGCGCCAATGAATGGCCAACTAAGCCGTGGACGTAGCCACTGGAAAGCCCGCGAAAGCCACCGAACACCGCAGATTGGCCAACGAGTGCTGCTGAGAAACCATCGCCATGTAGAGAAGACTCCAGCAGCTCCAAACCCAATTACCGGTGGGTAGTTGCTCACTGAGTTGTGTCCGACCTACGCGATGATACAATGAGAATACCTGGCAGCATAAGAATAATGTATTCAAATATATTGTTCTTCTACTGTCTAACGTACAGACAGACGTTAGCTTTTCTAACTACAACCAAGGAATACCTAAAATAAATTGTCTTGCCTTTACTCTGTATATTTAATTATAATATCTTCCGACATAAAAAGTTGCAGCCGGGGTAAAGAGGTATAACCTCAAGGCCCCAATCTCGTCATTACAAACCTAGGAAGAAGACCCTGAATGACTTGTGTTATGAGTAATATACAACTGACTATTTTTGGGCCGTTCCCAGACATCATGACTATAGTAAATAACGGTGAAAATACGTTTTCAAAATTTGCTATACCAGGAATCGAACCCTGAGCCTCTGCGTTGCAGTGAGGTAAGGCGCCAAAGGCTTGGCCCGCTAAACTACAGAGGCTGTCAAGGTATGAACATGTAAACTATACCACGCAACCCAATTTTGTAGTGAAATTGAACAAAACTTATAGATGGTGGCTATATACACTGAGTTTTGAAAATGCTTTACTGGTATATAAATTTTCTAATAACCAAATTACGAACTTATAAAAAACAAAGCTTAAAAGAAAGCTACCTAATTTATAAAAATCCAGCTTTTGAACAAACAAATTCCTTTGTTTCATAGAGTTTTTAAAAAGAATACCCAATTTTCAGTGTGGTAACAAACACAAATTGTTTGGCAACGAAATGTAGGCAGGCTTACGTAGGCAGTTATGTTTTGATATGATAATGCTAAAACCTAATATTTAGCTCTCACCGTACTCGAATACGGTGGGGATAAGGCCGATCTCTTTACTTATTTAATACATTTATCGATAAACTTCGAAAGTTAGGTAATATAATTTTGTGCTAGATTTTTCCGAGCTGTTTCGCTCCCACAATCTACGGATTGGTATCTTGCGGAAACTCATTTTCGAGTTTAAAATATAATTTTATGCTCAAGTTTTTTTTTAAATACTGATAATTAAATGTAAAATCGGTATTGGGCGGTACATTTCTGTCTTTCAATTTGGATGAGTCAAGCAAAGTGATTCAATTTGGTTGATCCGTCTAATATCAGCATTACTATGGGAAGTATGCATTTTAACACTCTACTAATAACTTGAAATATTGGCAAATATATTTTTATTTAGGATTTATTAATAAAACTACAATAAATATAAACTTAAAAATGAACAACAAACAATAGATAAAAACTAAAACTAAACAAAAAACGGAAAAATAACTAAAGATAAGTTATTGATTCCAGACCACTGTCACTTACCGGGAACGTTTCCAAAAGGCCGGCGGCGTTGCCACGTTGTATTGCAACGCTTAAACTTTGAGCAAAATAGCCGCCGACCTTCTGGTTGCTTGTGACGTGTATTAAACGTTTGGCTATGTCTCAATTGGGCTGACGTTACATATTTAATAAGCAAAATAGACATGGCCTCCCAATAAACATGTATAAAACTTTAATCCATAATAGCATGGCTTCTAAGCACTTGCAAACGGTTTATGATGTTTTGCTCCAAGGCTGACCATAAACACAAAGGGATTAGCGATTGATGATAGATGGTTACATATACAATTAAAGCAAACACGTGACAGTGAACAATTAAGACAATCATTAGAAGAATTACGCATAATTTTAATATTAAGGGCAATAAAACACACGTTCAGTAAAAGATGGTATAAGTATTACCAGAAAACGCATTCGCAGCAATAGCATCGCCACCATAACAAGCCTCAGTTGTGTTCCGGCACTAGTAGCCAGGTACCAGCCTCCGTTTAGAGAGAGGTAGCAACATTGGCAGCACCTTTGATGTTACAAATGTCCATAGGCGATGGTAAGCGCTTTCCATCAGATGAGCCGTTTGCTTTTCTGCTGAACTCATGTAATAAAAGAACATCGATAATTCGATATTCAACGTCGACATATCGTAATCTCTATACGATCGATAAGTTATGTTTAAATGTTTCATTAACCATTCCGTAATTACGTCTAATGTAGTCATCGCAAGGCTTTATAAACATTATAAAATTACCAAGTTATATTACTCAAAACACTAAACTTCCGCTTCAAAAAGTTCAACCGCATTTTTGGCCCTAAGTAAACCATATTATTCAGAACCGCTACATTATATAATTATATTATGTTATCCATTCTTAAATAGATTTTCGTTTTGTGTTGTGGATACTAATTCGTTTTATTTGCATAAAATTTTTATGGCAGAAGCGAAGTGTTCGTTGGCCCTCACTCGTCTATAACCGGATTAAGTATGATAGGAATGTTAAAAAAGTCAACTTTTTAATAATAACATGTTACTTTCAAGTTATTTGCAACAAGTTACTTCTTGTTTGGCATCACGCATCATTCAGGAATCGCATTTGCGGAGTGAGGAAACGTTTCAAAATTGAGGAATTTTACCCCATCATTTTTTTGTTTGGGTTAGAAAATTTGTGACGTAGGTGAAAATTGTTGTCACTATGATGTAAAATTGCAAGCCAAACACTAAAACGTATAAAATAATGACGACGGTTGGGTTGCTAATTTACTTCTGGCATAATTTATAATAAATAATAATAATAACAGCCCATAACATGAATGCTGGGCTCGGGCCTCCCATTATAGGGGGAAACGGACAGTATACCCGCCACGCTTGTCCAAGGCGGCTTGGCTTTAACACATCGGTTATCTCGATGTGCAGGTTGCATCACGATGTTTTTTTCACTGTTGTTAGCACGTAGCAATTGTATCAATATGCACATTAGATCAGAAAACTGCCCAAGTGCTGCTTGCATTCTATCTTGGATCGAACCCGCACGCTTTGAGTGAGGGACGTGTGCGCTAACCATTACGCTACCGCGAATTCTTCTTCTGGCATAATTGATTCATCAAATTGTGGAATTTCCAAAATTTAATATTCTGTAAATTTGTCTCTCGCTCGACAGATATGCTTGATGCGTGTAATGTTCGTGGTAACGCACGCACATTACACGCACCAAGACTGCTTCTCAAGTATTTAAACTGTCTATAGACACTGTTCTGGTAAAGAAAGAAAATATTTTATTTAGAACAAAAAATTCTCAGTTAATATAAATAGAGAAAGAAACAAAATAAGTAATAAATACATACATACATACATAACTTCACGCCAGGTCCCTTGCGGGGTAGGCACGAACAACAGAGCGCCATACAGGCTTATTCTTACACACTTCGCTTGCTTCTTTGACATTCATAGCTCTTGTCATGCACGCTCGTCTGTTCTTAAGGCTCCTGGCATCACCTTCTGCTAGTACACGATCAATTTGATCATGGAAGGTGTGTCGTGGCCTTCCGCGACTTCTGCATCCATCCAAGTAATAAATAAATAAAGCAATATATATATATATATATATATATATATATATATATATATATATATATATATATATATATATATATATATATATATATATATATATATATATATATATATAAATTAACCATATTATAATAAATTAAAATAAATAAATTCATAAAATCATATAGCACTTGTGTCATGCCTAAGATCACATTGTGCGTTCTGATGAGCATTTATTTGGTAGTCAAATACAAATTAAAATTGATTCATTTTTATGGTTCAGTATAGGGAGAGAGGTGCGCATGCGCCTCACGGGTGCCGACGTCAGTCGGGGTCCCGGAGGCGCAGGACTGCGCAAAATCTCCTCCCGCCATAATTCCGCTGCAGGGGCCCTCTAGCATCTAGGGAGCAGAGGAGTCTTCACTCTTGTTGACGAAGTGAGTTTGCCTTTCCCGGGGCATTCTCAAACACTAGGGTCAGCGTGGGCGTAAATACGTTCTAAGTCTCACGCTCTCCCTGCCATAAGCGCGGGGCACATGGGAGGAGCGTGGTTTTAGTGGAGTGTTGAGTAGGTTTTTGAGTCTCCACACAAGCCGGCGATTTGATTCTGGTGCTCCATTCGTGGTTGTCACCTGTCGTCGCTTTGGTCTAGTCCCTAGTAAAAGACCCGGTAGTGTGTGAAATGCATTTCCCCCGCCTCAAAAAAAATGTAATAGCTAGCGCGCAAAACTCAAAAGGGCGCGGGTTCGAATTCTGGCCGGAACACATGTGGTGCATAGGCAGGTTTTTGACCTAATATCACCACCCCTGGTCTAGAGTATGTCGCTATAACAACTTTGAGTTGTGTTCCGGCATTAGTGAGCAGGTTCCAGTCTTCCTTAAGAGAGCAGCAGCGCAATTGTAGCACCTTTGGTTTTGCAAATGTCTATAGGCGATGGTAACTGCTTTTCATCAAGTGGGCCATCTGCCTGTCTGCTGAACTCCTGCAATAAAAAAAAATGTGTGCGTGTACTAGTGTACACACGTAGGAAGTGAAACTTCTTTTTGACCTTATTTTTCGAAAAATGATCTACTATATGCAACTTTACAGAAATTGGTTAAATAAATAAAACCCCTACCACGGTCGATTCGACCGACAAGAAAACAAGATGGCGCGTAACCGAAAAAGTGACGGATTTTTTTTTCCAATAAAGAAGTTTCATTTCCAAAAATTTTTGCATATTGTTACAATTAACAGCTACGATGAAGAAAAACATGGTGATGAAACCTGTACATCACGATGTGTCCGATACGTCAAATCTGCCAAGCCATCTTGTACAAGCCTGGCGGGTATACTGTCCAATCCTCTATAGGGGGAGGCCAGAACCCAACAGTGGGACGTTTATAAATAATGTTAACATGGGACGTCTGTCATCTCTACAGAACCCAACTTTTTTTTTGAAGTATGACTAAGTTAGCTTTGATTTTGAATTAATTATGAGGTAAAAAATTTGAAAAGAATTATTTGTATGTAGTCAAAGAACGTAATGCTTAGAAAAATATTAAATCTCAATGTTTAATCAAAATAAACATTACTCGGTATTAATAAATACTGACTTATTATTCACATTAACATTTAAAAAAGAATACAAGTTTAGTTTAAACTGTGTCGGAATTCCTTGATTTCCGTGGGATTCTAGCGATAAAAAGTATCACACATTTTCGTACATAAAAGCTATCGATCAATGAGAAAATTGCATTGGAATTCGGAAGTTTTTTTTCAATAATTTTAAATCACTCTCAAAAAGTAGAGCAGATTTCAAGTCTAAGAATAAGCTGTCGATCAACGAAAACCGCATTGAAATCGTCCCAGTAGTTTTTACGTAAATCTCGAACAAACTGTAGTATGTTAGCATTTGTATTATTCATTGTAAGGGGGACAACGCACAATAATTACGTATTTGCACATGTAGCTAAAAGTAAGACTGTAATTTTGTTAAACGACGAGAATAAAGACATCATACACATTGGGACACTGTAGTTTTAGAAAGAAAGAAAAATATGTATTCAGAACTACATACCCACCAATACGTACTTAAAAATAATACTACGACCACCCCAACTACGGACAGCCCCCGCACATACCACAAAACAGCCAAACAGACAAGAAATTAAAAAAAATGCATTGTCTTCTCCATCGTTTATATGGTCTATTTCAGTAAAATAGTTCAGTTGAATAGTTTCAATGTACAGACACCGCATGTTTATAATATTATAGATTTAGACATGACGTAATCATACTCAACAACATAGCTCTTTCGGCTTATTATAGAGGTTATCGTTTTTATAAAATACGTTAATTGCCATCAAAACATAGAATATTAAAAATATTCAAAGTACCTATTATCTTTGAATTTTTCTGGTGAATGGAGGAAATATTCCTATTATGTTGCCGCCATTACGTAAATTTGTCAATAAATAATATAGATTTATTTCTTCTATGTTATCTATTCTTAATAAATTTAAAAATCTCTAAAGGTTTTTATTGAAATTTTCGTAAATCGTGAACATATTGCTTTATTTTAATGACGGCCTCTGTGGTGGTTGAGCGGGCTAAGCCTTTGACGGCCTACCTCACTGCAACCCGGGTTCCGGGTTTGATTCCCGGTATAGTAAAGTTCGGAAACGTATTTTCTCCGTTATTTGCCCTGGTCTGAGTGTCTGGGATCGGCCCCAGAGTGGTCCGTTGTATATTACCCATAACACAAGCGTAACTTGCTTAATTTGGGGATATACAATGTGTGTGTTTGTCTGCCGATTATTATTATTATTCATTTATTTTAATTTATCTTAATGGCTAAAACGGAAAAGACTACGAATGTTGATAATTATATACATAGTACTGAATATCTATACTAATACTAATAATAGTATAAAGAAGTACAGTGTGTAAAGTTGTAGGGGGTAGTCTCTAGATCTACTAAACCGATTTTGAAAATGCTTTCACCAGTGGAGAGCTACATTATTCCTGAGTGACATAGGGCATATTTGAATGTGATTAATAATATTTTTTGAAGCCCAGCGAAGTGGGCACGGGTCAGCTAGTTAATAATAAAAAAGTGTTACTGGGAACAATTACAGTAACTTAGCTTCTTTGTAGCCCGTTCGTATATCTCACCAACCGTTCGTTTGCTCTACTATCGGTAAAAATTTGATATAAACTCCATACGAGTAATGTCAAAATTCAATTCTATGGTAAGGAAGGTGAATGAAAAGTTAGATATACGAACTCGGCAATGGAAGCGATGTCAAAAACATGACACTAAATAAGTAATTTGTAAGACCCAATTTTTAGTATAAGAATTATCAAAATGTGTTTTTCAATATGTACTGGGTTTATCGAAAGTACCATATTTATAATGAAGATGAGAAAAGATAATGTCATTATTTAAATCATCACGTCTATGATTCCGACGTACGCCACTAGATGGCGTTGTTCGTTTTCAATGCACATGCCACAATGATCGCCATACCTTTGGACTTCGGTTTTTTTTTAAACTGGTTCGTTATTCGTGGCCACGATGGTGGCAATATAAGTCTCATAACAAATGTGTGTATGTGTATGTGTGTGTGTGCGTGTGTGTGCGTGTTCGTGTGTGCGTTTTGTTTGTGTACGTTAATGTAATCAACAGGGTTTTTTTAACAACTCTACAAACTCGAGTTCTGTACCCTCTTTTACAACTTAATTTCGTAGATCGTAGAAACTTTTAAATATTATACAAACTTCTTGGTAATTTTTGTTTTTGTGATTGACATTTATTCAATGATATTTACATACAGCTTTTTCCTGACATTCTACAAAATAACTGCGTTGTGATGATAAAAAGAACGCTGCGGTCTGCCGATAGCAGCTCATAAAGCAAAACAAAGTTTATTTATATAAAAATTGTAATTATTTACACAAAATGGAACCAACCCACATACTGACAGTTTTGAGAAAAAGCCGTTAATATGAAAATTTTCCAAAAAATATATTTATAATATTGTATATTCTAATGTACAATATTCTAAATATTATTTTTCCAAAATATAGACACATTGTTTGTATGTAAAATTTTAATAAAAACGGCTTTTTCTCAAAACTGTCAGTATGTGGGTTGGTTCTATTTCGCATAAGTATCCGTGCAGGAACGGAGAAAGAATACAATTGCCTGCGGCCCGGCGGCCTGTCGTAAGAGGCGACAAAACAACCCACAGCCAGGTGGTAGGGCATTTGCCCGACTGGATGGCTACCACCCCTGGTCTAGAGTATGTGGCCATAACAACCTTGTGTTGTGTTCCGGCATTAGTGACCAGGTTCCAGGCTCCCCTAAAGAGAGCAGCAGCGCATTCGTAGCACCTTTGGTGTTGCAAATGTCCATAGGCGATGGTAACCGCTGTCCATCAAGTGGGCCGTCTGCCTGTCTGCTGATCTCCTGCAATAAAAAAAAAAAAAAGAGGAGGTCCAATTTATATTGTTAAACTCTCTTGATTCTGTTTTCACTTAATTTCTTCCTCCGGCTTTGTCAAAGATTAGAGCTTTCAAGCGTCTAGCGTCTGCGTGAAAGTTATTTAAGTTTTGGAAACAGGAAATTAAAATAACAGTCTTTCATAAAGAGTTTTATATTTTCTTATCGAACATTTTGTGGTTGAAGAAAATGGAAACATGTTGAATGGTAAACAGTGAAAATATGTCGTTATTTTTTACAGCGAATTATTTAACCGATACATTATAGATCCTTTAACATCTACTGTAGAAAATACTTTAGAGATTTTACAAATGTGTCTACCGACATTCTTTTTTAATGAAATACTTTGTTTGTCTGTGTTCCTTATCCATATTTATAGTGCTAAAAATATTTATTTTCAGTACCGATATGACTGTTAAAAAATAAATTCTAAGTTATTTATGTGTTTGAAATATGTTATAGTTTGAGCTTCTAGAGTTCGCAGTGCATTCATAGGCGCTAGTTATTGAGAATAACTAATGTATTTATTGTAAGATTACAAACAGTCCGTTGAAGACGGTGTTCAAGTATTTCAAAAATTGATATAACGTCCTTCTTGTGTTACGATGACGTTTTACGACTGAAGTTATAGTCGCGTTCGCGACAGTAATTATACAAGGTATTATTGTGCTATTCCATATTACCGTCCTCTTTGTTTCGCCTTTGACAAGCTTACATAATCATAACTAATATTATAATTGTGAATGTAAGTTTGTTTGTTACACTTTCACGCGAAAACTACTCAACCGATCAACATGAAACTTTGTACGTATATTCTTGGAGGTATTAGAAGTAACATAGGATACTTTTTATGAAAAGAACCACGCGGACGAAGTCGCAGGCAGAAGCTAGTTATTTATATTTGGAGTTACAAGGACAAAAATAACTTTGCAAAAATAATCGGCACACAAACACACATATTGTATATCCCCAAATCAAGCAAGTTACGCTTGTGTTATGGGTAATATAATACAATGGACTACTCTGGGGCCGATCTCAGACACCCAGACTATAGTATATAACGGAGAAATACGTTTCCGAAATTTACTATACCAGGATCGAACCCGGAGCCTCTGCGTTGCAGGGAGGTAGGCCGGCAAAGGCTTAGCCCGCGCAACCACAGAAGCCGTCAAAGGTCTGTATAACATGGATATGAATAAGCAATAAGAAGTAGCATGTAAACATTACAAGATGACGATTTAGTCTCCAAAGAATATGGGAGTAAACAGACAACTAATAAAAAATAATATAGATGTGATAATAAAAAGTTATTGTTGTAATTTTCATGTTCTTATTTGAATATTCTTTAGTAATATTTTAACTTTCCTCCCTACTTACATTTATAACTAATTTTATTTAAAAATTTTAAGCTAATCTAAGCGTCTTAAGTACGCAATGCTCCAAAACAAAGGCGTTTTAGACTTAATTCTGAAGCCTTATTTTTATTATATACTAATTTATAAAGAAACACTACATGAATATGTCGATTAAATGCTAATTTATTCAAAATTATCTTTCAGAAACATATTCTGTTGAAACTACTGTTATTCCAGTCTCAAAATATAAGAAGTGTTAACATAGCAGTAGATATTCTTAATTACCACGTCAAGCGATGAAAGTTTTTATTAATTTTCAGTCAACATTTTATAGAGAAAGCTACAAAACCAAAATAAATCTTTACCTAAGAATAAATATCGTTGCGATGACTTATTCGGCGACTCTCGACTCTTTTTACTGCACACTTGTTTTATTACCCTGGTTAATACGAAGGTAATAAAAGGGTAATAAAATAACTGATAATTTTAATAAATTATCAGTTACTTTTGAAGTGATAATTCCTTTTGGGCGGGTAAACCGCTTCGTTACGTAACGCGTTACGGTACCAGTCTGTCTGGCTTCCCTTTCTCTCACGTTAGATTAGTTTAAGTTATCACTTCTTTCGGGCGTCCCGAGACGCACACCGTCTTTTTTTCGGCTTTATTGTTCATTGTGATTTGTTTGTGCTTATTTACTAATAACCATCTATTATCAATCGCTAATCTCTTTGTGTTTATGATTTGTCCCCGAATAAGCCGTCATAAAGCATTTTTATTGTTCAAATTTCTCTGAAATCTGAAATCCGTCCTCAAATAACGCATCAGCAAAACGGGCTTCTTTTGAACACAGTAATTATTTACATTTAATTAAACATTGTTTCTCACATCTGCGTTTCTGTATTCATATTATTTAGACTTTATGAAAATGAAGTATGATTTTTTACTGAATGTAGCGGGATATGAAAATTAGATATGTTTTATACATTACTAGAGGTCCCGGTCAAATTGCAAACCTAAATACAGTGTAAACTCCATGTAACGTCACTCGATTTAACGACAAAGTCCCTTAAGCGTCGGCTTTGGTTAGTTTAGCTTGTCTTCCATACAGTGATGTACTCTATATAGCGTTACACCCACTCCTAATAACGACAACAATGAAGTAATAACGTAAGTATAAGTATAATATAAGTACCTTTTGTAACAATAATGTGCATATTGTTACAATTACCACGTGCTAAAAACGATGAAGGAAAACATCGTGATGCAACCTGCACATCGAGATAACCGGTGTGTCAAACCTGCCAAGCAGCCTTGGACAAGCGTGGCAGGTATACTGTTTATTTCCCCTATAATTGGAGGCCCAAGCCATCAGCAGTGGGACATTTATGGGCTGAAATTATTCAATATATTTCAATTATCCAAAGTAGTAAAAACTGCACAGCTGTGTACGTTCTTTTATCTTTTATCACTTTACTAGTCCGTAATAAACTCGACTGTCGGCGGCAATTGGAAAATGGAAATTTCTAGAAATTCGTTCTTTTGTTTACAAATTGGGATTGCTTGCACGTGTACACTGTTGTTGACCCGCAAATTTGTAGGTAATGCGCAGGAACCTTGTCAAATTAACATACACGTGACGTCATCCGCAACTCGATATGTACGCGTAGTCGCCGGCCAGTGATGCGAACAGTACTGAGTGTTCGGCTACGGCTACGTCACCAAAATGGCGGCCAGGCGCAATACCGATTTGCGGGGATATTAATAAGTAGGAGTCATGGATTATCATATTCTTAGTTGCTCGTCGTCGTCAGCCATTTGTAGTCCAGTGCTGGACGTACGCTTCCCCAAGTCGGCGCCACTTAGTTGCTCACAAACTTTCTAACTATAAACATGGCTAGGAAGAGCAAATCATTATGTATTGACGAAAAAAGTTTTACTGATACGCGCAATAGAAGCGGGAGAGGTTTGTCATGTTAGCAGACGTTTTGAATTTAATCACTCTACCGTGTCCACAATATGGAAAAATAAAGAAAAAAATCTCCAAGCAGAGGACGAAGAGAAATCTTCCAAAAAAATAAAGACACACAAATACGAAGGTTTGAATCTAGCTATATATCATGGTTTCACCGACAGCGCCAGAATGATATACTCGTCTCGGGGCCAATCGTGAAAGCTAAGGCGGAGAATTTTGCTAAAGAACTTGGATTAATTTTTTTCAAAGCATCACAAAGGTGGCTCGGAAAATCCAAGCAACGTCATTAAATCAACTACAGTAAAATAATTGGAGAAGCACGAAGTCTTGATATGAATGTTACTCACGATTGGATTAATAGAGTGTGGTCAAAAATGACTAAAAAATACGTCCCAAATGACCTTTTCAATGCTGATGAAGCAGGATTTTTTTATAAGTAGAAACCAGATAATACTTTGAAATTTAAAGGGGGAAAAGTGTATGGGAGGAAAGCTTTCCCAGTAACATATAATCTATACATATAATAAAATTGTAGAGGTCGAATTTCTGTACAATGAAAAAAATGCTAAAAACCGAGTCAGGGAGATTTAAGAAATTAAATAGAACTAATTTAGATTTTTGTAGATTTTTTTGTTTCTCTGTTTGTCTGTCTGTTTGTACCGGCTAATCTCCGAAACGACTGGACCGCTTTACATGAAATTTTGTATGGTTATAGCTTATATCCCTGGTCAACATATAGGATACTTTTGATCCCGAAAAATTAAATAGTTCCCGTGGGATAGATAAAAAGATTTAATAACTTAAACAGCTTATAATAGACTAAAAGTAATTTCTCTGCAACGTAACATAATAGAAGCATCCGCTTTGACAAGGTGTGGTGTCAGTGAGAGAGTTTTATCTTATATATATAATATATAAAGCAGATAAGTTTGCTTCTTTGTTTGTTTGCTTGAACGCGCTAATCTCAGGAACTACTGATCTGATTTGAAATTTTTTTCAGTGTTAGATAGCCCATTTATTGAGGAAGGTAACAGGCTATAAACCATCACGCTAAGAGCAATAGGAGCGGAGCACCAATGAAGAATGTTTCAAAATCGCGGGTGTTTTTTAACTTCCTTTCCACGCGAACGAAGTCGCGGGCAGAGGCTTATCTTCTAATATATAAAAACGAATCACAAATTGTGTTTGTAAGCGCATAACTTGAGAACGACTTTACCGATTTTGATGAAATTTTGTATATGTGTTTAAGTGGGTCCCGGGATGGTTAAAATCCACAATTGGAACTGTTAGATGGCACTGAGACCGGGTTATAGAATCCTCCTAATCACCCGGAGCGATTTTGGTGATTTTGTTTTTGTGTGTTTAAGTGGGTTCCCGGATGGTTTAGAATCGCAATTAGAACCGGTAGGTGGCGCTGAGATCGTGTTTTAGAATCCTAATCACCTGGACCGATTACGGTGATTTTGCTTTTGTGTTATGAAACAAAGTCTTTTAGTGATTCAAACAATATGGCGGTACGAAGTTCGCCGGGTCAGCTAGTCATACATATTATAGAAAAAAGAAAGCATTAGCATAGAAAGGAAACACTTAAGATTTTTTTTAACTTATATTGAAAGTCATGAATCTCATATCTCTCGCCATATCTCTAAATAAAGTAATTTGAAATGTCGTACACATTATTTTCTGAATAACTTTCAAGCCTGAAACAGACAGAGTGGAAACTGATTTGAGAAGGGATTTCGTTTCGTGGCCCTTGTAATGTTGTGATTTCCAAATGTTATTACCAACTATTACAAGCCTCAACCCGTGTTAAAATCTGTCTACGGAAAACACTATAGAAACTAATTTACATATACTTATATGCGTAAGAGGTCGAAGATATAGCTTAAGTTTTGGAGTTAAGTTTCCTAATAATTAATTGTATAGATATTTTTGTAGTTGTAAAAAATCCTCAGATAGAATATGAAGTAAAAGAATATTCAGTCGTGTTGCCTGGAATTTTCTTGCTACTTCTTTTCAAATAGCGATAACACGTTGCGTACCAATGTATGTAAAATAGAAATTAGGCTAAACTTTTAAATTATATGTGGGACCTTCAAAAATGTTTTCCGGTGGTAATTACATAGTTTCGATAAGAACATTACAATTTGAATTTTATCTTAATTGTTACGAAAATGTGCTATAAAGTACAGAAACAGGCATCTCATCATTTTGTCATGTTCACCCATCTCTCTACCGGTGTATAATAGCATAGCCATACTCAATATACATATATGAAATAGTTTCATTGGGGGCCTGAAAATAGACACTGGGGCCGTGGAGTAACCGTAACTCAGCACCTCTGTTGAGACCTCTCAACGCGTCTAATTGAGGTCTCACGTGACCAAAAGGCTGGCTTACACCTAAAGCGCTAAACTACATCAGCATTGCCATCTAACGCACTCGGCTATCATTTTGGGCATGCTCCCCGCCGACAATCATTTTGAGTAAATTTTTACTTGGAGATTTATGTTATTACTATATATAAAATACTATAATTAATAGTATAATTTAGTTTATTTTTAGTATTTAATTATATGTTTCCTTGTAACTTTAAGAACCTGCATATTACTAAGCTAAATTGGACCTACTTATGCACAACAGAACCAATCCACAAACATGACAAAATTGGATTAGGACCCAGAAGGCTATCAAAATGCACCCTTCTATCGACTCAATACGAATCATAACAAGATCTGACAACATTAACAGAATAAAACATTTTTATTACAAAGTAGCTAACCCACAAAACTACCACTACCACCCAGAGTATAATAAACTAACCAGATTCATGACCCATTGTAATCCAAAAACCTAAAAGGTTTACTTGAATATATAGGACAAAATATAATATACAATATTTAATAAACTTTTTTCCAAAATATAAAATTTTTTTGTATGCATAATTTTAATAAAAACGGCTGTCAGTATGTGGGTTGGTTCCATTTTGCATAAGTAGGTCCAATTACAAAAGCCTGTACATAATTCGAACTTAGGTCATTGGAATGGTAGCCGGAAACGGTAGTAATCAAGCCAGCACTATACAGTTCTATATGCGTAAGTGTAACGACTATTGGAATAAATACGATCATGAAATTATGCGCTATTAGGATGTGCTGTGTGTGTATTCAGACTTGAGTCAAATATAAGTGTCTTCTAAACATACACAACTCCACAATGTTCTAATAAGCAAATAGTATGTAGCATGTCAGTAGAATATTGCAACATATTTACACCGCTGTTTTTATACGATACAAGACTAATATTGCTGCTTGTTTATTACTGGAGCAACATGCTACCTAAAAAAGCAAACCTTTTACAAAAAATAATATTGGATATTTCAAAAATTCGAAACGCTTTTTGTGTTCAGTAAGTAAACGACCATATATTATATTGTCCATAAACAACAGGAGAGCAGGGTTATAAAAGTACGTTAAAACACCAGCAACAATTGTTAAATGTTGCCAAAAAAACGCCTCGCTCGATTTAATTACTAAGTAAAACAGATTATTAACACTAAATATTTTCGTATTATACTCTTTATATCATTCCATTCTATTAATTATTTTTAGACGTTTGGACGTCTATTGAATTATGTATTTCTATATTATAAAGTTCATAAAAAATATATAATTGTCATATGCACTTTATTATTGTGGGCGCTGTAATAATTACCTGCAAGTCATCTAACATAAACATTATATAACCTATATAATATAATTCTATAACAGCAATACAAGTCGTAATGAATCATTTTGAAATATCTTTTTACTAACTCTTTTAATTACTAACAGAATTTCCTATTCGTGTATTCTGTCATTTTAATAATAAAATCACTTATTTCAGAAATAAAATATATTAATTACATACAGGTACTAAACAATATAGTGTTTTTAATAAGTTTATGTTAAATCGATCAAAATCATTCATACTAATCGTGCGCAGTCGCATCAACGGTCAGTAGGGTTGACGAAAAAGTTTACATAAATAGTTGTTGCAATAAATTTATTGTTTTAATTTATTATTGTATGTACTTTACATAAGTATATACGATAAGAGGAGTAATAATCTTTAGGGAGAAATAATACAATTTCCTGCGGCCGGGCGGCCTATCGTAAGAGGCGACAAAACAACCCACAGCCGGGTGGTAAGGCACTTGCCCGACTAGGTGGCTCCCACCCCTGATCTAAAGTATGCCGCCATAACAATCTTGATTAGTGTTCGGGCATTAGTGACCAGGTTCCGGTCTCCCTTAAGAGAGCAGCAGCGCATTTGTAACCGCTTTACCTTACCTTACTTTTAATATTTACCTAACCTTTCTTTAAAATTGGTCTAATTCCAGTTGGTCGCCCCCAGATATCTCTGTAGTGACGTGATGGAGGCTGATATGTGGGAGCTTTATAACTAGCAAGAGACAACGCTGAGCAGAAAGGAGTGGAGTATCTCATTACGTAGGCCCGGGCTCCTTTTGGTTTGTTCAGCCGCAGCAGTTAGTTTTTCTTCAAAATATTGCAGAAAGCATATGCTTGCAGAATTAATTAATGTAGCTAACAAGTTTAATTTCATGTTCATCTATACTGCAAACATAGCGAAGGTAAACAAAGGTATTAAACAAACATAGTTACAAATTGCGTTCTTAGTCCTTCCACACACTTATCCCAGTTCAACAGTATAACAACCTTCACGCCATCTGATGTCAATAAACACCGTTATTTGCACTAGCTCACAAATCTAATAAAACAGTTGTCTCTGAGACAATAATTGTATGTTGTTAGCAGAGCAAATACACGACTAAGGTTCGTTTTTTGGTATAAGAAAAGAGATATGAACAATATTCATATTATTTCTTGAAAATTCAAAATATCAAATATTTGAGTGTATTTTATACATAAACTATTCGTTGGGGGACGTGTGCAAGCGTTTCGCCGCGACCCCGACTGACGTGGGCCTGCCCTAATAGGCAAGCCTCTCCTGCTTCAATCCGTGATTGAGAGAGGCACCGGCGAAATACCGACGCCCTCATTACTCAGCGGTTTGGATGTGTGACGGTATAGTGTCTCCGCGGGTCGTCACTCGCTGTCACGCTTTTACGGCGGTCGAAGGTCATCATGAGTCGTCCGGCGTCGAGTCCTATTATTGTGACGGGAGATTAGCGACTGCTCGCTCCCTCTCCCGCTACGCCATCTCCTTGGCGGTCTCGTCCGCGTGGCTTTTTTTTTAAACAAAAACAAAATCAACTTCAAACTATAAAGCAAATAATAAATATTCAACCGACTTTTTCTACAAGATCTTAAAGTCAGTGACAAGTAAAACACAAAATAACAACAAATTAGCAGAGAACAATAATTTTTATATTTTACCTCGCACGAACTTCAAGGTTTTGTAGAAAGAAGTCGGTTAAAAATGATGATTTGCTTTTTACTTTGGTAGTCGGCTTTATTTTTGTTAGTATGATATATTTTTATGATTTAGTTGCACATAATTATATTTGAATAACTTTAGAAATAATATATTAAATACCTTTAGAAATTGTACCACTGGCACGCGTATATAATTGAGCACTTGAGCTTCGTACGAAATTCATAAACATGGTCATATTTTCGCAAACCACATAATATGAACCTTATACAAAAATACTGAAGTCGCTCAGGTTTATTTAACTGTTCTAAGGACGTCTAAATTATCTAAATACTAGAACTCAGCATAATCAAATATATTTAATATTTATAACTTAGTTTATTTTAGCTTTTACTCTACATAGAAATGTGATACATTTATATTATTATTAAATATAATATCTCTTTAAAATAAACTGAGTGTATGACAATCGATTCACAATGAAAAGTTCCTTTAATATTTACTATCATCAATAACAAAAAAATACTTGCCGGTAAAATGCCCCAGAAAAAGAAATTTACTTGAGTTCATCACATTTAGATATGGA
This sequence comes from Dendrolimus punctatus, assembly GCA_012273795.1. Taxonomy (NCBI): domain Eukaryota; kingdom Metazoa; phylum Arthropoda; class Insecta; order Lepidoptera; family Lasiocampidae; genus Dendrolimus; species Dendrolimus punctatus. The sequence goes on along the minus strand of CM022545.1, from coordinate 15,245,089 downwards.
TTTAACGCCTGATTGCATTACAGAAATAGTTATTTATCTACCCAGGTTGTTTTGACTTTCCTCATATTCAAAATGAAAAACAGAGTGAAAGGCCTATTTAGGCACTCGAACTATTGGCGCTGGCCCTCGCTACGCCCTGTGCCAAACTGTCTCGTGCTTAACTAGGTTACTTTCATCCTCTGTGTGACAAACTACCATTTAAAGCAATAATAATACGCTGTAATGTACTTCTGTAGAATTTATATCGATGTAAAAAGATGTTTTGTATATTTGTTTATTCATTATCTTGCACATGAAAATATATATAAAAGAAACGATAGGATAATTTTTATTATTATTTAGATACTAGCTGCTGCCCGCGAATTCGTCCGCGTGGTGCGGTTTTTTAACTATCCCACGGGAGCTTTTTAATTTTTCGGGATCAAAAGTATCCTTTATGTTGACCAGAGATATAAGCTATCACCATACAAACAGACAGACAAACAGATAAACAGACAAACAGAGAATCAAAAAATTTAAAAAAATCTAAATTAGTTATATTTCACTTCTTACACCCCCCTGACTCGGTTTTTAGCATTTTTTAAATTGTACAGAAATTTGACCTCTACGATTTTATTACATGTAATAATATAGATGTAGCCGAATTTTACAAGGGAGTAGTAGCGGGAAGGTTTTAGTAATTTCGTAAAATTATCCTCCACTTTTACTATATGAGCAAGCCGCTGTTACTTACACAGTGCTATGCTTGCATAGTATCAATAGAAGCACAAATTCTTTAATAGGTATATTAGCCTCATTTCGTCAGTTTACCTTTCCAACCATTCGCACATTCCCGATAAGTATTCCCAAAAGGAACATTTCAAAAGCACTTCATTTATTACAAACCACCCCTCTTTTGTCTTATTGGGTTTGTTACAGATATAAAATTTTACTGAACGAGATATTATTTTTGGGAACTTTATCAAATTTCTAGAAAATGTTCTACTACTATTTTCCTTTTTTTATTGTATGAATTCAACGCGCAGACTACCCACCTGATGGAAAGCGGTTACCTTCGCCTATGGATATTTGTAACATCAAAGTGTTATCAATGCGCTGCTGCTCTCTAAAGGGAGACTGGAACCTGGCCACTAATACGGAACACAACTCAAGGGTGTTATAGCGGCATACTCAAGACTAGAGCTGTTAGCCATCCAATCGGGCAAACACCCTACCACTTTGCTGTGGGTTGATTTGTCGCTTGAAATGAAAAGAAATATTTATTCTTGCATAAGTGCACTTGTACACAGGTATTATTCTTACAAATACACGGTTCAGTACATTGTACCAGTTTCACTGGTGTGTGTAAGTAAGCATGATCTTAATCGTCATTATTTAACTACTTAGTTCCTATTTATTTTATTAAGTACCTTTTATCCACCTTGAATAATATTTATTAACTTTTTTTATTAATTAATAAGATTTATTACCTTTATTAATTATACAGATGTCTATTTTAAATTATTATTTCAATCTGTGTTTGTCAATTATTTAATGTCTTTAATTAAAATATTATTGTTAATTACGTATTGATATTATGTTTAAAATTTGTCATTAAGGAATTCGTTTCTGGATAATATGATTTGTCTATTAATAATTTCTTTAGTCTTGTTTTAAATATATTAATTGAAGACACAAGTATGATTTTCCAAAAATGGTATGATAAAAGAATGTATAATCTATATACATATAAAAAAACTGTAGAGGTCGAATCTCTGTACAATGAAAGAAATGCTAAACACCGAGTCAGGCAGATGTAAGAAGTGAAAAATTCTTAATTAGTTCAATTTAGATTTTTTTCAAACTTTTGGTCTCTCTTTTTGTCTGTTTACGGCTAATCGTGTTACGGGCTAATCTCCGAAACGACTGGACCGATTTAAATGAAATTTTGTATGGTGGATACGAGGGATACTTTTGGTCCTGAAAAATTAAAGAATTCCTGTGGGATAGTTAAAAAAACTTTAATTACGTAAACTGCTTAATTAACGTAAAAGCTTATTATACAACTTATCCACCTAATTAAATATTGATATTGCCGGTATCATCATGCAATAAAACAATTTATACATTAAACAGAGGTGATTCCGCGAAAAAGTAAAACCTAACAAAAACAGTGTCAAGCATAGCGTATTTTGTCATCATATTAAATAAACTAGATGGCGCTGATAGTATTCTACATCGCAAATCGTGATGCAGACGAAGTCGCGGGCATCAGCAAGTATAACTATATTTTGAATAATGTCTATATAACTTTAGAAAAGTGTTAAATTATACACGCTATATTTTTTTATAGTGTGGTTGTCTAAGGCACCGTATGGTAAATCTGTTGCGGTGTTCGGGTGTTCCTTAAACTTAGATTATACTACGCATATATGACGTATACGTGTGGGTTCGTTGACAGGCGTTGGGGCGTCAAAGATGTACATAGTACCCATTGGTCTAGTTCCTGTGGTGCCCTGAAAAAGCGTATGAGGTAGGGGCGCAGGTTAGGTTTAGTGGGTAGTTTGACAACCCCCTGTCCTCCGCTCGGAGGCCATGAGGAGCATACGACCAAACAAGTCTCACATATTCCTCGGCAAGCCTTGCACCCAGGCCCGAAGACGGTGTCTCAAGAAATAACGTCACACTGCGTCATTAAAAAAAAAAGTCAAGAAAAATTATGGATAGTCTCCTGAGACCATTTTCGTGTAGCTTTAACGGTTAAGGAACTTACCCTTACTGCCCCGCTGGAAATTTTCACCTTGTAATACTCTTGTGCTTACTACCTTACTGACTTACAAGTGGTACCGCCGTGTAACCTTCTTTCAGCGTTTCCAATCTTTTCTCCTAACATATTTGAATTCTTCTTTCAAATCTGACGCCGCGTTCCCCTTTTGCACGCACGTCAATCATTCATTGTCATGTCGTCAAATAAATTAAATACACTCCGCACATCGTAATTATATATAAATAACATAAAATTAATATAAAATATAATTAATTTCGCTCCGCGCCGCACCGCTTAGTTACTAAATATTGTAAATATTTTTAATAATTTCATTGGTTCGAATTCCAGATATGTCAAGGAATTTTTTTAAACTTTTGAACACAGCTTTACATACTTTTAAAGATAAAATGCCGTTTACATTACGCAAAATATCTTACCTACAATATTTAAAGTACTTCTCTTTCACGTGGCATGACTTTGGGACACTGGGATTTGAACAAACTTGTTATTTTATATTGGTCTTACCCTTTATGGCATCTATTTACTTATTTGTAAATTATACGTTTACATATTTTACACTTATTTAGCTGATTTGTTTTTGTTTCTTTGTATTAATTTTGCTCCTATTTTTATATAAAGATTTAGATACATATCTCGATTCAAAAGTAATCGAATCACGGTTCCAAATAGTTCATCGTTCTTAAATTAAACAAGAATTACGGACCGTATTGACCGTAAATAAATTAATACCTATAAACCTTTGTTAATATAAAACGTTTCTATTTGTATAATGTAAGGAACCGGTTCCAAATATCTTTCATGATTACACAAGAATATTACTCACAGTTTACCCTAACACCGATAGATAGCGCTGACTTCAATTGAATCACGCTATGGTTTGAAATGGTCTGTTTAACCATCTCTCCAACGTTTTCAAGTTGAATTGTCCATAGGCGAAAGTAACCTCTCTTACACCCGTAAGAGAAGCTTTCCATCAAATTTTTAATGGATTACGATTGTATCTAATACGATCCGCATCCTAATAATTCTATGATTAACCTTAATAAATAAATTATACAACAAATAATAACAATTTAAATTAAATTATAATTATTTATACGTTCATCACATGTCTTTCTTCGGTTGATTTGGTTTTATTTCGTTGTATTATTTTTGCCCCTACTTTATATAATGACTAGCTGCGCCCCGCGTGGTGATTGAAAATGGTCATAATTCCAAAATAAAAGAATTATTGTATGATACATGTGGCCTAAGTTACTCCTTCCTTACCATTTACATCAGCTACCTGTCAATAAAGTCCCGTCAAAATCGGTACAGCCATTTCAGAAATTGCCGGAACAAACAGACAGACAGACATAAATTGTAAAAAATGTTATTTTGGTGTATGTACCGTATGTATATTCATATGCATGTAGTAAAAAGCGGTTATTTCAATTTACAAACAGACACTCCAATTTTATTTATATAGATATAGATTTAAAAACTTATATCAAGCAATGAAGCACGGTTCCTAAAAGTTCATTGTTCTTAAATCACACAAGAATAAAGGACCGTAACCGTATTGACTGGAAATTAATTAATACACCAACCAACTTTTGGTAATATAAAACATTTCTATTGGTATAATGTAAGGAAGGGTGTATGGAACAGGTGTTCCATACAATTTACCTTAACACCGATAGATAGCGCTGACTTCAATTGAATCACGCTATAGTTTGAAGTCGTCTATTCAACCAAGTCTCCAGCGTTTTCAAATCGTGTTGTCCATAGGCGAAAGTAACCTCTCTTACACCCGTAAGAGAAGCTTTCCATCAAATTTTTTATGGATTACGATTGTATGTATTACAGTCCGCATCCCAATAATTCTATAATATTAACGACTATACTATTAACCTAATATGTTAAAATAAAAATAATGTAAATTTATATTAATAATTAATAATTATTGTTTATATTATTTTTTCTACGTTCATTCACACTTTACATGGCTTTCTTCAGTTGAATTGTTTTTATTCCTTTGTTTTATTTTTGCTCCTATTTTATATTATGATTTAATTAATTTTAAAACGAAAAAAGCTCGGTTCCTAAAAGTTCATCGTTCTTAAATTAAACAAGAATTAATTACGGACAGTCATGGACGTATAATCTTTATACGTCCATGCGGACAGTATTGATTGGAAATAAATTAATCAACCTTTGGTAATATTTAAGCGTTTCTATTTATATCATGTAAGGAACCGGTTCCAAATATCTTTCATGAATGGTGAACTACACAAGATTATTACTCACAATTAGTTTACCTTATCCCCGATAGATAGCGCTGACCACAAATGAATCGCGGGCTATTGTTTAATATTTTCTGTCCATTCCAGTACAGTTTCCAGCGAGTTCATAAGGTGTTCTCCATAGGCGACGGTGACCATCTCTTACACATGTAAGAGAAACTTTGCATTAAATGTTTTATGGATTACGGTCGTAATATTCGGTCTCCATCCTATATAATCTGACTAGATCTGTTTTACATACATACATACATAACTTCACGATCTGTTTTATATGTAGAATATATACTCTATGTAGAACACATACATATAAAAAGTTTATGTGTATTAATTTTTTTTCGTATAGTCCCAAATGCTGACTGATCGTGGTCTGAAGTACTCTGAAGTCTGAAATGGAATTTTTAAATTAATTTGAAGTTTATTTTTAATATTTAGTTTACTGTAAGGATTTATTTTTAGTTATGATTAATTTAGAAAATAATAAGGTTTTGTCGTTTATAAATTGCCAACAGATTACAAGGTTCAATTTCTATAATATGTATTATTCAATTTAATTAACATAATATTTTTATTAATCTTATACCATAGGCATGGAAGAAGAATATTAAAAAGGAATTTAGGAATATTGATCGCTTAGTAAACAAGTATTACCACCTTGTGACACATTACTGAATGAATAACTTTATTGCACAGTCATAACACTTATGAGCAGAGGTGCTTGGCATTTTTATTAAAAAGTCAAGTTAAACATGGAACAACGCTGAGCATCGGACAAGACACACAATTGCAGCAATACTGGATACCATAGTGCTAACTATGGACAGAACTCTGTTTTCTCCAGAATTGGTGATACGTGCAACCGTAATTTCAAGGATATTGATGCTTTTTTTGGAAATAAAGACTATATCCTTGAGTAAGGTATTACAGAGTCTGCTTGATAAAAGCTGATGATATCTGTGTACCTATGACATATATGATTTTTTTTATTGATAAACTAATTATTTATTTATATATGTAATTGAGTATTCTATCACATATCCACTTGGATTTTGGAAGTAAATATCGCCACCTATTGAATTAAAGAGAAATATATATGGAACTTCGTTCTGATTTTAATAGAATATGATACGTTTTTTAAAAATGTCACTTCTGCAGTGTGAACCAATTACACTTACATATTAGCGTCAGTGCAAAACCTTATAACCACCAGTTCTGGTGAATATATTTTTTCATAAAAATTGTTACATTACATTTACATTATGTAATACTTACGTAACAATATCGACGAAAAAATAGTAATATTATATACATGCGTATATATCACAATTTTTAAGACAAAAATTGTGTCATGAAAACTGTACTTACAAAATCCTGCACCGATGCCGACAATATAGATGAGATGGTTAATTTCATTTATGTAAAACTTGAGTCTCCAACCAAAAATTCAGACGCACCAATAAGCCGATTTCATAAGGATTCCGTCTATGGAAAATATCTACGGAACCTTAAAAACTAACTAGATGAGGCATACTTCCTGAATTCAAAGTCCCGTCATTTTATTGAAACATAGATACTACTAAGCTTACACGACTTCAAGCATAAATGAAAATTTATATTAAAACTTACAATATAAATAGTGTCACATCTAGTAATTGAATATCTGCATTTGCTGATTAGGGTGACAATGAAACAATGTGACAGAGGACAGTTTCTCTTTCGTACTTCTGCAGATATATCTAATTAAGCGCCAGTTGCCAGTAATTACGTGAATTTGAAAAAGATTATTTATTAAATCGACTACGGACTGGAAATATTATATCTTCTGTATGAGAATTGAAATTAGAGTTTGAAATTATTTAAAATTTGTAACAGGAAGGAAACTATACGGTTATATTTACATCGAAATTACAAATATACGCAATTTGTTCCATATTGGTTACGGATGCTTTGTTCGTGCATCTAATAAAAATGTATATGTTATTAATATGCTTGTATGTGTTTAATTTATAAAGTGGTTTAAGTATGTGTATTTAATTTATAAAATACTTTGACGGCATTTGTTTAGGTCCTATTTAACAGTCTGCTCCACATACATCACCAGATTAATGTATATCAATTATTTTTTAAGTTAGGTTGTCTGGGAGAAATTGCTTTAAGCGTTACGGCCGCCTATTATTTTCACCAAGATAATATTATAATCATTCATTTTTGTAATTGTTAATTTGGTGAGCAATAAAGTGTTATTTACCTAATATAGATTAAACTGTGCTTGTTTCTCTTTCCTTTAACCTTTTTAAAATTATTCGTGACCGTCATAGTATGTACTTATGTTTTATAACATGCATTATATTGCATTACACTCCCAGTAAACGTAGTGTCGGAAGGACAGACGACCTGCATAAGGTTGCCGATAGGCGCTAGATGAGGAAGATTGAGGAACGGTATATGTAGTGTAGACTTGGGGAGGCCTACATCTAGCAGTGGACTGACTATGATTGGCTGAATATGACACTCTCAGATTGATCTCAAATTTTCAACTTACTTGCAAGTTTAAACGTCATATTCTCAGTTTATTATGAATTATTTGTAATTTTTATTTAATTTCAACGTAAATATTAAAAATACGGTAATAACTTAACTAAATACTTTAAAATGTACTAAAATATAAATTAATTAATACTCTCAGTTTTAAATACATTTTCGATTTGAAACGGTTAACAGATTCAATTGTTAAGTCTAAAATTAAGACGTATATCAAAAGTATTCTTTTAGAGTGCGTAATATTATATCTTTATTATTACTTATATATCTGTGCAGGAACGGAGAAAGAATACAATTTCCTGCGGCCCGGCGGCCTGTCGTAAGAGGCGACAAAACAACCCACAGCCAGGTGGTAGGGCATTTGCCCGACTGGATAGCTACCACCCCTGGTCTAGAGTATGTCGCCATAATAACCTTGTGGTGTGTTCCGGCATTAGTGACCAGGTTCCAGGCTCCCTAAAGAGAGCAGCAGCGCATTCGTAGCACCTTTGGTGTTGCAAATGTCCATAGGTGATGGTAACCGCTGTCCATCAAGTGGGCCGTCTGCCTGTCTGCTGATCTCCTGCAATAAAAAAAATATATATAATAATGATGTGTGTTGGTTTTGGTTCTTTCTAGTGGCGCTTTTAAATATAATTTTGGAAACAGTAAGAAAATGTCATTAAAATTATATAGCTACTAAAGCTTGTTGCAAGACATGAATAAAGTATATTTTTATAATATATTCGCTCATTTAGGTGAATCTTTTTCCATGTTAATAAAAATACCACTATGCATACGTGCAATCTGAAATATAAATAACATATTCAAGAAAATAGCTTACTGTACGATACACTACGAAGGTGGTGCTAAAATACATTGATAAAAATGGCATATGTGATACAAAATAGTTTAACATGACGTTAACTGCAGCGGCGCTCCTTCTCAGCATGACACCTGACCTGATCAGTTTTTATTAGCCCTCCCCAGTTTATGGCCAATATACCTAATTGCAACCAAATTGTTTTGTGACATAAAATAAATTGTTGCAATTTGCTGCTGTCGTTCCGATGCCGACCAGTTCGTCTTGATCGTAAACAGTCTGGCTGTCATAAATCTTTTTCTTATTAAAAAAATGTCCTGTTCAATTTGTTGTCATCCTACAAAGTCTATAAATACCAACATCAACATTATAATAATTATACCGATAGAATTATATATTTATATCTTACATGCAACTAAAAATCGTATAAAAACTGGGTATTTTATGAATAAAAAACCTCTAACAATATATTACAAAAAGTAAACATGAAAACCTGTTTAAATCTATTGAATTTTAGTGAAGTCATCCAACGCAACAGTCTAATATCGAAATATTGCTATTTGATGTACGAGTCTAATTTAATCGTAATGGCTTCTTCCTTCTCATGTACAGTTCTTTTTTCTTTCAAGAAAAATATTTTCAGACTTTCGTTTTATATATTACTAACGAGCCCATCAGATGTTGTCCTTCCCTGAAAAAAAAATCTATAACCCAACTGCAGTGCCACCCGTTCCCAATTGTGAATCTGAACCACCCTGGGCTCACTCAACACACAGAAAAACGTGTCTTTAAAATCGGTTCAGCTGGTTAGGAGTTCAATGACATACAAATATACATAATTGTATACCATATATGTACATGTTGTGTAGATAATCAGCATCATACTACCTTTAAATCCCGGTTATATTCAAAGATGCTATGCCTCGAAGCCCAGGTTTCGCTATATATAATGTAAAAGAAAGTCGTTCTAGTTATACCATTTATAACTCAAGAAAAATTGATTCAGTCGGACCAAATTTTAGAATTTTTGTCAATTTTGGAATTGTCTTAGTCCGTAATAGAATAATAAGTATAAAATTATGTAAATTATTATCAATAAAAAAACGCCAGTCTAGCCATTTATTTGTATGATCTTTCCCGACTGATTTCGGGAATGGTGACTGCATTTAAACTCATTTTTATTTGTTGGATTAGGCGAAATTATTTTTGTTTGTGTTCAAGTGGATCCCGGGATTGTTTAGATTTACGATTGAACCCGCTAGGTGGAGCCGCTGTACACCTCTTTCACGGGACCGATTTTGATGATTTTTTTATGGTTTTTGAAGTAGTTTCGACAATGGTTTAGATTAACAATTTATCCCGGTTAATGACGCTGCAATCGGTTTCTAGATTTTTTTCAATGGGCAAGACAACGTCTGCCGGGTACAGCTAGTATAAAACAAATAACACAGATATAATTAATTATTACTAATGAGATCACATACCGATGCCCCGAACCAGTTAATCTTGTAGAATTTCCCATATATAATTAACTAAAGAGCAAGCATAAAATGCCCATTTCCTCTAAAAGCCTAAGTGACATCCCAGATATTAATATTCGTCCGACGACCGCATTAATATGGAAGTTTTGGAACTGTTTTTATTCCGTTATCTTTCCCTGACATATTTGGCCGTACTCTTTAAAAAGTTTCACCAGGATTATCTACGAAAGTTCTTCAGAGTTGGGTGAAGTTTAGAAGTTAAGGCGATCGATAAGTGGTGGAGGTAAGTGACACCTTTTACGGAATAATTTGGAAGTTTCGAAGGAATTGGTGCTGTAATGGTTATTGATACTGCGCCTGTATTAGAAACAAAATCGATGAATCGTGCGGCACTTATGCCTTTTTATTGTGAACAGGCAAACGGATCACGTAGTAAATAGTACTTACCGTCGACCAGTTAGGAAGCCATCGTGCTCCCGCCTTGCAGAAGAGAGAAGGAATAGAATAGGAAGGATGGGATACGAGGAAGGCATAAAGGGATGGAATAAAGTGGATGGTAGGTAGAGACAAGAAGAATGGCATTTTCGCCGTTGTTTACTATGGTTTGGGTGTCTGCGATCGGCCCCAGTGTAGTCCGTTGTATATTACCCATAACATAATACAAGCGTAAATTGTTTAATTTGGGGATATACAATATGTTTGTTAGTCTGCCGATATAATTAAAAGTAAATAATTAACTAATTCTGTTGGCTCACCAACCCAAAATTTGTCTTGGTCTCCGTAACGAAAACATCCCATCTTTCTTTAACTTGTGCAGTTTCTTGCTAATTATGGGCTTGAAACTCAATAGATTAAAATCCACTTTGTCCTTTCACCGACATATATTATGACTACTGCCATTCGATCGTTCCAAATAGACTTTAAATAATAGGTGAAATGAAAAATAATGATTTTAAAAAAACCGTTGTAGAGATGGTTTTAAGAGTGTTGAACATTATTTTTTATAGCCTGTAGTTAGTGTAACTGCTTCCAATACAATTGTCGTTGAATATTATGTAACGAGTGGAATTAAAATTGATAACAATTTTAAACGTGACGGTTGCATTATAGAAACTGCTGAAAAGGTTAATACAAAATGCTCTTACATACGTGTTGCAGTTTAACCATGAATATCGTATAAATGAAAAGTATCTAAAGACTGGAATGTTAAGACCAGATAAAAAAAATTGAATACAAAGGAAAGTAAAAATAATGAGTGCAGTCGATTATGTACACTTTTACTAAATTTCATTAAGGGTGAAAATATCGCTGTCGTTTTTATTATACACTAGCTGTCCCGGTAGACGTCGTCCTGCCCGGAAAAACTTCAATCGATATGTCGACAGCAGACAGTCCACTTGTGAACTAACTCAAAAACTTTCTCTGGTTCATGCACAACAACTTTGATAAACATCATCATATGATCAAAGGTATAGTTTACAACTCTATAAAGGACATACAGACAAATTTATATATAAGAAGAAGAAGTATTAGACCAAAAGGTAGATGTCAATTGTCCAGACAGATTTTTAAATTTATTTTACAGTTTAATTGAAGTTTAGGAAATTGTGAAATGAAATGTAGGAAGAAATATTTTATTTAGAAAAAGTATTTAAGACAATAAAAAAGAAATCATTAATTTATAATTGAACCCATTGTTAGCGAAATGGTCGCCATGTAATATAAATTTTAGTATTAATTAAGAAAAAGCAATCCAGTAGATTTCCCGAGGTACGCATTATCATCAACGTGTTTGCTATTGTTAATTTGCTTGGCTGCAACAACCCATAAATTTCCTAGTTCATATCATGTATCCTAAAATGGTTATTAAAGTGTTCTTCTGAAATTTCGCTATCTATTAACAACTTCAGAGTAATGTGACAAAAATAACTTTTCATTTAGAAGTTTCAGAAAGCGCAAACTTTGGAACCCATCAGGTTTCATGAAATCATTATCAGAGATTTTTTTCTCAAAAAGTACTACTATTATCCCCGCAAATTGCTATTGCTCCTGGCCGCCATTTTGGTGACGTAACCGTAGCCGAACACTCAGTACTGTTAGCATCACTGGCAGGCGAGTACACGTACATATCGAGTTGTGGATGACGTTACGTGAATGTTAATTTGACAAGGTTCCAGCGCATTAGCAATTTGTGGGGATAGAGAATCAGTACTCTTCAATACAGATGATATTGAATTTTGATAGTAATCTCTCATCTAAACACTCGTTACGTTACAGGTACATATATCGGCAGAATATAATTTAACGAAATTTAACGACTCTCAGTTAATTTTTTCGATATACAAGTCATTGATCGAATAAATCTGATTTCAGCGCTGCCCTACGACAGTACCTTTCACCACATTCGCTAAATTGCATCTCATCTGTCGGTGCCTTTAAAGTTTTATTCAATAGCATTATAAAACTTTACGAGTAATCGTTAGTCTAGCATCCATCAAACTTAAGCGACACAAATCGAGCAACATAATCTTTTGGCTTTTAAAACAGGTTGAATAGGTAAGTTTTATCAAGTTACTTTTTTTCGCTTTCATTAAATCTATAGGTCTGCGTTTATGTACACATGGTTAAAGTTATAATTAAACTGAAGTTCTAAAGGTAGGTTATAAAATTTTATCTTTATAGACTTGGTTCAAATTTTAATCACGCGGGAGTAAAAGAGTGAGGACTTTGATGGACCATTGTTGTTTAGTTGCATACTTTACTCTAAAAGACACTTACAGTAAAGTATGCTAGTGCCCAGTTCAACTTTAATAATGCTTTCGGAGTCATTTTAGCAAAAATGTTACGATTATGAAATTGAGATTCCAATTCGTCAAATTTTTTTTGTCTGTCTGTCTTTATATGTAAATGTCATTTTTGCTAGAAATAATTCGGTCTATACGTACATTTATTAGATGTCTGCTAGAAGATACCTGTTCATGCGAGACTTGAAGACAATTGAAATATGATTGAAATTTGAATTGAATTGAAATATAAGTATCAGATAACACAACATACGACAGCAAGGAGAGTCTATACTCAGCGACACGAATTAGAAAAATGGAAACTAATTAATAATACAAATGTATTATTTATGTGATGTCAGGAACCTTAAGAACAGACGAGCGTGCATGACAAGAGCTATGAATGTCAAAGAAGCAAGTGAGGTGTGTAAGAATGAGCCTGTGTGGCGCTCTGTTGTTCGTGCCTACCCCGCAAGGGACCTGGCGTGAAGTTATGTATGTATGTATGTATTATTTATCTTCAGTGGACGTTTATCAACAGCCTCTCCTTATATAGTTTCTAATCGAGTCACTATTATTAAAGCCGTTAGCCCCCTAATAAAATGTAAATAATATCGAATCTGTAATGGAAGAACTGAAGAACATGATAAGCGACATAATTTAGTTATTTCACGTTTTTTTGTAACATACAGCTGAAATAAATGAGATTGGAACACAAGGACCCATATTTGCGTTAATCGCAAACATATGAACATACTAAAAACAGAGGATTATGAGCAATGTCACAAAAATATGTAAAGTAACTCTCCTGTAATATTTTATATTTGTCACTTACGATATTCTTCCATAACAGGCTCCATATGTCGGTGGCGTGAGCTGGTACGTCTACCAGTCCTGTCTTACACTTCGTACGTTTATACAGAAGAGATTAAATATATCGCCCCAAAGAACCCTAAAGAATTATTGATAATCTGAAAGCATTTAAGCTTTATGAATCCTCATTACTCGGTAGTTGCCTCCTGGAACGGACACGCCCCATAGGCTTACGATTATTATCTCAAAAGATGTAATTTAAATCAATACTTTAATTTCCTGTTGCCTTCAATGTAATAATCATTACTCGTTGTATATCTATATTTCTTTATAATAAAATATATATAGGACAGATTGACTCATCATTGTCCATTACCGTAATGTCACTAAATGTTTAGTAAACGTCTTGCTCGACGAAATGGTTAGTGTCTATTTTGCTTTAAGATTAAGCAATGCTATACAAAACGCGGCGACGCCGTCAACCTTTTAGGAACGTTCCCGTAAGTGACAGTGTTTTGACTAATATTTTATTCATAATAATTATTCCCTTTTTATTTAACTTTACGCTTTCTAGTTCTAGTTTTCAATATAGTTCAGATTTTTATTTATTTTTAAGAATATTGCTTTTTTTTAGTATAAGTTATGTATCTACTATGTAGGGTATTTAATAAAATTATAGAAAATACTGATTTTATTATTTATGTAGGAGAGTAATTCTTCCAAATTTATGTACTTAAGAATGATAATCGTCTAGAAAATAATCCTGATTTTGCCTAAATTATATTTCAAATTGTACCACCTCAAAAATAAGAGAAAATGACGTGCCGTGGCATCTAGTAGTCTAGTATTTCAGATTTATTCTTTTGTTATGAGTAGGCGATTATGAAAGAGACTTGATTGAGCTTTAAATGTTTGTCAGGCCGGACTAGAAGCTAATTCCAAATCCCAAGGTGCTCAAGAGAAAGAGAAACGTGAAACATAAGAAAGTGGGGATGTCGATGGCGAACAGTACAAACGTAGAAATGAGTTTTCCACCTAGTTATCTAAAAAAATATTTCCCTTCCATTATATGATTATAATAATAAAAGTATACTCCCCAAAAGTACATGGCTTATAATTATATGGGCTTAGTTAAATTACTTCAATCTGTCGCCCCTATTTAAAAAAACCAGCATGCCTTTTTTAACAAAAATAATATTTTCAACTCTGGAAAAACGGGAAAATTTTGTCCCTATTGCGCAGTTATAAAGTTTGAAAGACATGTTGAATATTTTATCTTCTTTTTTGGTAGTTGAAAATTTCAACTTTACTTTTAAGATTAAATAGACTACATACATAACATATTATCACGCCTATTACATATAGGACTATGCAGAGACAAGGGATTTCCACTTGCTACGATAAACTTGAAGGTCTGCAACAAAATAATACAATGAGAGGAAATATACCTACGTATTGTAAAAGAATTTCTGTAATGCCTCGAAGAATCCGAAACTAAATTTAGTACTGCGGCATAGAAGGGAGGGATGTATGGCTTTGACAGGCCTCGTTCCGGCATGCCGGCCCTGTGTTATGTTAATGTTTTTCACGTTTGAGCATAACCCCAGTCGGTGTAAACAGAGAGTACTTAGTTGGGCTGGATATACTTATGCTAATAGTTATATGCATATGGTACTCTAATACTACATTAACACAGAGATTAATAAGTGATTTGCACAAACTAAATTAACTTATTTGTATTCTTACAACCTAGGCGCCGGCAAAGACAGGTTCCACGTACAGATTTGTAGAAGCACATTTATGGGTAATAAATCGGCATTTGAACTAATAACATTAAAACTATTGTAATTATTTTTGATCGTCTTTTTTTGTTTACTTATTTATTGGCATACGTTTCTATAGAGCGGCCTATTGGTCTGTTATAATCGTTTACAGCCGCTTGCGGCTGCGGTCATTAGCCAGGTGTTACGGATTTTAACGTACAAGCTAATTATAGGAAGTTCGGTCCACCTGGCCGGGCGGGCACATTGCATTAGTGCAGTATATAACGATGGCCTGACTGAGGGAGGGAGGCAGTCGAGCGAGAACCACGATCAAAGTGACACGTGTGTACTACAATCGGGAATCTAATAGTGACGGACTTTGTGCGTTTTATTGAGTTACGACTTTCTGCATTACGTTTGCATTTGTTGTGTTCGGTTATATCTGTATCTGTGTTATACGTGTTTGTATAGTTCTAATAAACTCTATAGTAATTCTAACGGCATTTTAATTCAGGTCCCGCTAAACTCAACAGTATACTAGATAGATAGATAGCCAACACTTTATTGTACATCAAAACATAGATAAACAGAAATAGAAAAATACAAGAGATTACATCGGGTGGCCTTTATTGCTAAAAAGCGATCTCTATTAGGCGACCCTTGGTAGGGATTAATAGATTTTTAATATTAACGGTGGCGCAGTTTATAAATAGTGATAAATAATAATTATACACAATATATATAAGTACAAAAACAATATAAATATAATCACATATGTATACATACACACACTTATATATATGCAATATGCATATGGCAACTCAAACAAACATATTAGGAATTATTAACAATAGAGAAGAGCTCGAGATTTCCCCGCGACTTTTGTTTTTTTATACATATAAATATTCAGAGAAAAATTGTCTAACTGGTTTCTGCTTTCCCTATATTGTTTTTCCTAGAAAGAAAATATTACTAGAACAAACACGCGCTTTTTGCAATCGATTATAGTAAAAGTAAAAGTGAAGCCAACTTTGCAATAGGGGCCAATCGCGCCACATTGCATTACGAGAAGTTACTATTAACCAATCCAATTAGGACTCATAAAGGTATAATAGATTCCATTAGATAAATTACTATTAACCAAACCACATATATTCATACGTTTACGCACACAAGTTTTTAAGAAACGCTTCACTCCATTTTACGCTTTTGCTCACGTAGACTCCGTCTGTCTTTTATTCATTCATCTGCTTA
Source organism: Dendrolimus punctatus (assembly GCA_012273795.1). Classification (NCBI taxonomy): domain Eukaryota; kingdom Metazoa; phylum Arthropoda; class Insecta; order Lepidoptera; family Lasiocampidae; genus Dendrolimus; species Dendrolimus punctatus. The sequence continues at coordinate 15,228,603 of CM022545.1, read as the reverse complement.
TTAGTTTTATATATATAGGTATATAATTCTTCTGTACGTATGTTGACAGTGAACTCCTAAACGGCTGGACCGATTTGAACGAATTTTTTTGTGTGTTCAAGTGGAATCGACGATGGTTTAGATTCACAAATAAGCCCGGCAGATGGCGCTGCAGTCGGGTTCTAAATTTTATTTCTTTAGGACAGGGCATCGTCTACCGGGACAGCTAGTACACGCATATAAATTTGATTGGTCTTTTTAAATATTTTTTTAAGAGTAACTACTTAAAAAAATATTATTATATTATATTTTTTAAATTTCACAAATGTAAGAAAACCAGAAGATTGTCTATGCATATACATATTTTTTTTATATTTGCCACACGGGTATTACTCGGAAAAAGTCAGAGATGACTGTAAGCTGTAGATGTTTTTCCTTTTAGGATAATAGGCACTGTGGATGCATATTTTACTTTAGCATACCAAAACAGACTTGGCAAAAACAAAAATATTTTTCTATATAATATTTTAGAGTAGTGTTGGCATAGGTGTCGCGTATTATAGACGAAAAAATCAATGATAAATAGATTCTGGGCGTCTTACAAGGGCGCCTAGAGTATGAAGTAAATAATCTCAGCCTGGAAGTAGTCAAGATAAGGCTTGAGCTGGATAATGCTTGTCTGCTGCGCAAACTGATAGGCAATTACCGACTATTCGACGAGAGGCTACAGAGCCTAAGTCACCGACGTAAAGTCACTTGTTTGTCGGTATTCTATAGGATGCACTTCAGGGAACGTGCCTCGGAATTACGTGAACTGGTTCCTCCCTCACCATTCTACCACCGGACAAGCAGACGTACGCACTTACGCCACCGATATATGGTGAAAATACCGACGAAGCGGACGAAACGCTAGGCGTCCACATTCATCATACGCACCACTGAAGAATGGAACTCTTTACTGTCGTCTGTTTTTCCCGAAAAATACAATCTAAGTGTGTTTAAGTCTCGCGTGAACAGGTATCTTCTAGGTAAGCGTGCTCCACCTTAGACTGAATTTCCACCTGAGATAAGGCGCAATGTCGGTCAAACGCGAACCTATTTATTATTTAAAAAAATGGAGACCAGGTTCGTGAGCTTGGAAAAGAGAACTGCCTACTAACACCACAAAAAGACCTGTCCGCACATCTGGACTTACTCCCTCATCGAGGTCCGTGCTATCCATATATAATACCCCTCACTTTCCTCCCTCAGAAACAACGGAGGAGGGAAAATATGGAAGCAGCTCTTGCTGCATCCTTGCAGCAAGATCGTCGTTGCTAGTTCCTATGCAGCGCGTTGGCTACAAAGGGATACGTCCTCATAAAAAAGAATAATTAAAAAACCAAATAATGATAAAAAAATGAATAATTTGATGAATGATTTCCATTACTTCTGTATAAAACGTATCAAAAAAAAAATAGAACTTGAGATATAAATAGAAATATAAAGAAAAACAATATTTAGCTAGACGTGTTGCTGAGGGGTTTCTTGCCGCTTCTTCTCCTCAACAGCAATAACACGTTGCGAAACGGTGTACATAGAATAGGAAGAAAAAAAAAATTTTAGCTTATATATATGACCTTAAAAAAGTGTTCTCAAGTGGAACTTATTTTGAATAAAACTTTTGAATTCCAATTACTATAATTACTAAGAAAATTGGTGCAACAATGTCCCAAATTTGTTAGTAATTACATGATACATCCTTAAAAAAAACTAAGTTAATAAAGTACACTTTACAACACGCAACCTGTAGTGAAGAATACACAAAGAACACTAACTACCTGGTCTATACTAGTCTCTATCTATATTCTATATGGATGAAATATAACAGAATATATTTTATATGCCGCTGCTAAATAATATGGTGGTTTAGTCGCGGAGAAATTAAAAGATGCTAAGCTATGTTGTGGAAAATAAGAAAATCCAAGATGGTAAATTAAAAAAAATATCAATTTGAATATTCTTTAAATAATTTTAGCATTACATTATATTATAGTATTTTCAATGTCTTCAGGAGTTCCGTAGGGCAAAACTGATATAACCATTTATTTAACAAACATAAAAACTTCATATTCACGCTTCCGAATAACATAATTAACTAAGTATAAATGTGATGGAAGAGCACGAGTCAAAAACAACAAGGCAATTTCAGAAATCAACATATGGAGACGGGCGCACATATTTTAGTTACTCTATAAACATAGCCCTTTATATCACATCCTAGTACAATATTATCCTTTTATCGATAAAAATAATAGTCATCCATAGTCATTTTTCTCAAGAAATAAGTCCACGTCTTACAATGATTCATTGAGCAAGCATTCGATCGAAAACCGGACAGTCCGGGACCATAAGCGCTATAGAGCGGACGTTTCGGAGCTTTCTCTCTCCGTACCGATTCGTACCTAAATACGAAAATCGAACGTTGGAAAGCATTCGAAATTCAAATAAAGTTTTCCTTGAAACAATTTTGAATAATACTTTGTGAAGTTATAGAATTGAAGTGAAGTTAGATGAATTTGTTTTTAGTGACGGAATATAAGTTTTTTGAACTTTAAACTTGTTTGTTTTTTTGGAAGTTTTAATTGAGGAACAATCATCAAGCATACGTAAGTTTTTACATAAGCTACAAATGTTTAGTTATTTTATTTTGCATAATAAGAATATTATTACACTTTTCTCGAAAATGTAGGGTGGATTTATGGTCAAACCGTAAAACGGTTTTATTGGAAAATAACTATGCTTTTTTGAAACAAATGATCGTTTACGAATTGGACGTATTAAGGGTTCCTGTTTGGCTGTATATAGAATATATTTCTTATATTAAGTCCAATTCAATACAATTGTAAAAATATTTAGTATTTACTTTTAAATTGAAGTTAAGATATATTTCGTATTATCTTCAAGAGTCGTAACTAGTGCATAGGTCTTATGGCTATTGTACTTATAATTTTAGTTTCAACTCTATTAATGACTATAATTTAATCAAAATTTGTACTTAACTAGACAAAAACTTATAATAAAAAATCCTAAAAATATATATTAAATAATTATTCTTTAATCGTATATTATTTTATCAAAATTTTCTTTAAAGTGTAGTATACTTTAGAGTAAAATCTCTATTATATTATAACTCAAGAAATGCTACTTTTTTTACTTTACTTTTTTCCACTCAATGGTATTGGCAATCTTCCAAATAAGTTTTGTTTGTTTGTTTATGCCTTTAAAGTATTAAATGAGATTGTAAACCCAAATCTACACGTTTACAAATGAGACTTACAAATGTGGCAAATATATTTCAAGCTTATGGTCCTGTCTGATCTAATTGTATGTTCACATTAATACCCTTGATTGCTTCATCCAAATTGAAACATAAATGAACCGTGTAACATCACCATAAAAGGATCAATTTCAAATACCTGTCAAGTTTCGATGTATAAATTAGGTAAGGCACAAAGTTTTGATATTGATATTGTAAATTTATATCTGTTTATATTGTTTCTGAGATAATTAGCGGTGACATTGACAGGTATATTATTTACACCGGAGTTAGACCATAAAGTTTTCTTCTAAGTAATTTAACCCTAAAAAACGAAATACATTGCAAATTTTTATGACTTCGCATAATTCAATTTACTTCATATTTATTAATAAGATAATTTATATTTAGATTAAGTCGTGGTAGCGTAATGTTTAGCGCACGCGCCCCTAAAGCGAAAGGCGCGGGTTCGATCCTGACCGGAACGCATGCACCACTTAGCCAATTTTCTGACCTAATGTGCATATTGTTACAATTACCACGTGCTAACAACGGTGAAGGAAAACATCGTGATGCAACCTGCACATCGAGATAACCGATGTGTCAAACCTGCCAAACCGCCCTGGACAAGCGTGGCGGGTATACTGTCCGTTTCCCCTATAATGGGAGGCCCGAACCCAGCAGTGGGACAGTTATGGGCTGATATTGTTATTATATTTAAATTAAAGTTTTATTTGTAACATACATAAATAATTTAAATCATAAAATCAATAATATGAAAACACTTGTTACGATTAACTCATTCAAAATAACTAAAACCACAATAATTATAATAAATATCAATCAATATATAAATTTTAATTGACACCACTCTAATCTTGTTTGCAATTTGTGCCCAAGAATGTAAATGTCGACTTCCTAAAAGTAATATCAATTTTCTAGCAATGGTATGGTAATGAGTAATAACATACAAGAACGGGGGGGAACGGACAGTATACCCAACACGCCTGTCCAAGGCGGCTTGGCAGGTTTGACACATCGGTTATCTCGATGTGTAGGTTGCATCACGATGTTTTCCTTCACCGTTGTTAGCACGTGGTAATTGTAATAATATGCACATTAGGTCAGAAAAATGCCTAATTAGTGCATGTGTTCCGGCCGGGATCGAACCCGCGTCCTTTGACTTTGGGACGCATACGCTAGCAATTGCGCTACCACGATTATATTACAGGGTATTAGTGAATTGTAATTATTAATTTTAGTCATATTATTGTTACGAGTTACAGGATTCGAATTAAAATGCCACTGGAATTACTATAGAATTTATTAAAACTATACAAACACGTATAAAATATAAGTACAAATATAACTAACTAGACACTACCAGTACAAACTACAAGATTCAATAACACGCGCAAAGTCTGTCACTATATGGCTCATCGAATGTCCATCTTGCTCATATCGTAATCCTCGCTCGACTGCTCTGCCCCTCCGATCGGACATTGTTTTATAGTAAACTGTACTATACAACAATTAACTGTGTGGAGTTTTTTCCAAGAAAACGTAATCTGCACACCTGGTTAGTTATTCCTGCGAACGGCCATAAACAAAAACAATAACAATAGGCTATTATCTAATTGCAAATTTTAAACACAAAGTAAATAAAAGAAGTCCGAATGTTGGGAAAGTAATAAACCAGGTGCGCATTTCTTTGTCGGTATGTAACATTATTTTCTTAACTTTTCGCGAGTAGTATACATAGTTTTAACGGTTGTAAACCATTAAAACTGTTTAATTGTAAAAAATGTTTTAATTAAATTTAGTCATGTTTCTAGCTGTCGTACTAAGTGTCAGACAACGGTCCACTGGCTTTGAATAACGGCGGCTGAATTCATTATTTAACTACCTCCACTTCAAATTTCTGCTGCTAACTTGGAGCAGCCATAAACTCTAGCACAGAATATAAATTATATGGCATGTTTAAGTTGAAGTTACTTTATTACTAGTATCTTCATAAGCTTCGCGTATACTGCAGCTAAGGTTTTTTCGCTGTAGTTTAGTGATAAAGCCGCGAACATTTTCAGCCAAAGAAGGTTCGTTGGTTTCGATAGCTTAATGTGGACGCGGCCTACACCATCTCCTCCTTTGCGAGTTCACTATGCTTGTCAAGGAGGAGGTGGGGCGGAAGCATGACCGTATAAGCTTGCTTCACACTAGTTAAAGGAGGATACGCGGGCACAGAATAATGTCTTTACACATCTGGCTGCCATGAACAGCGGCTGCACTGACCCTTTGGAGAAAGGTTCTCATCTATTTTTTTCAATATCGCTAGTTGAATGCATTTTGCATCCCCTCGGATCATTGGGGTGAATCAGTGATGATGGATCTACATGAGGTATGTGGAGCTTCCGGGAGCCGAACCTGCCTACACCATCCAACAGGAAGTGTTGAGAACTTTTTAGTTCGTCACAGGCAGTTTTGTGTTAAATATTTATTTAACACAAAACATTGTCTGAATTGATGATTTGTCTGTTTATAACTGTGTCAGTAAAACTGTATGGCAAAAATCAACATTCTATGTTCTTTCTGTACAAACAACTCACTTCTCTCCCATCTTTTATACCATTTATTGGTGGTACCAAAAGGAAGGAGCTGTGAGATGCGGGCCGTTAGACTTATTAAAGTACCTTGGCGCCCCAGTGGTGTCACGTGATAGTCCTAACTGCGGTCGAGATTAGAATGCTCCAATCTTTCGCACGCTCTCATCACGTCATGCGTGGAGCGAGTTCTTTGCCCTACAGGAGAAAGAGTGAGAGTATACCAGACACTTGATTTCTCCCGGCAGTGAATGATGTCTTCGGTTTTCATAGTATTGGTCATGCAATTTTCCCACGCCTCTCGAATAAAGCGAGGGAAGAAACGCCGAAAAGTTTTACCGGTTCTGCGTCATATATTCGTTGAGTCACACACACACTGCACCTCCACCGGTTCACAAAACCTCTACGCAGCCTAAGGCACCGGCATTTGATTCCAATGACGTGGATACGAACTTTGGCAATAATCATGCATCGCTTAAGTAGTAAGTAGATAGATTTTCAGGACTACTTTGCAAATTGTCAAGGAAAAAGAATGGCTTAATAAAAAATGTAATTCTAAAAAGTTCTTAAACCCGTAACGCCATCTAGTCATGTAACATTTAGCAAGTTTTAGACGTATTTTTTGTACTTGGCGATTATCTTTTGTACACTTTCATAGTAAAAGCAAGTTAAAATTCTTTTTCCATGTTAAAAGTAAGTCAAGGTCTAAGGTATAAACGAAATCAGCAAAAAATTTTAAATTAACACCAATGAACCTCTCGTGAATTAGATTACGTATTTCGCTTTAATTATTATATGTTTATAGAGTGAAATACTATAGTGAAATACTATTGTATCCGTGCAGGAACGGAGAAAGAATACAATTTCCTGCGGCCTGGCGGCCTGTCGTAAGAGGCGACAAAACAACCCACAGCCAGGTGGTAGGGCATTTGCCCGACTGGATGGCTACCACCCCTGGTCTAGAGTATGTCGCCATAACAACCTTGAGTTGTGTTCCGGCATTAGTGACCAGGTTCCAGGCTCCCTAAAGAGACCAGCAGCGCATTCGTAGCATCTTTGGTGTTGCAAATGTCCATAGGCGATGGTAACCGCTGTCCATCAAGTGGGCCGTCTGCCTGTCTGCTGATCTGCTGCAATAAAAAAAAAAAAAAAAAAAAAAAAGTGAAAATGTTTTAAATTATTTTACGTTTATTTGTAGAATGTTAAACCTACCTCATAAATAAAAATACTGTGAAATACCTCGTTGTTTTTAGAACTATGTATTAACTACCGGCTTTTGTGGTTGAGCGGGTTAAGCCTTTGCCGGCGAACGTCACTACACCGCAGATGTTCTGGGTTCGAACCCTGGCACGGTCAATTTTGTAAACGAATTTTCCATTATTTACTATGTTCTGTGTGTCTGGCATCGGCCCCAGAGTGGTCTGTTATACATTGCCCATAATACAAGCATAACTAGGCAAGCTTGGGAATATATAATGTGTACTTGTATGCCAATTTAAAATATATTAAAAAAAATACTTATGACTTAAAAGACTAAGACATAAGTATTTTTTTAAAATGAACCGAAGTTTTGGAGGGCTAAGCAGCCCTCCAAAAGTCCGGGTCATTTTTATGGCCCGTGGTCTACAGAGACATACACGTATTTATTATTCATTATTTTCAGAAAATTGAGCATTTCCATATTTTTTATTTATTCCATTTTTTATTATACAAATATTTCCACTTCTACTTCGCCAATATTCAAAGTCGCAGCTAATGCTAATACACCAAAAATATTTATAAATTAATTTCTTTTTAAACAGCCAAAAACTTTCAGGAAATTTTTTATAACCACCGATTATGTTTCGGTACGTCAAAGTCGTTTACGTACTACCCGTAATATTTAACGTAGTCTCAATATTATGCGTGCCTACCTTCAAACTTTTTCTATTTAGTAAGTTTGTTGTTTTATGTACACGGTTTTACTTAACTTTTTTCGCTACCTTCGCCTAATTGCCACGAGGGTTCTGTAGTAAATTAGTTAATTAGCCGCCCTAGAGAGTATTGTTTTGAATAATTAATGCCAACCCTCCGTTTCGACACTAATCAAACTAAGCGCAAAGTGGGCCCTGCAAAGTCATTATTAAACAGTGCCTGTAAGTTACAAGTTAAACTGTCAATAACGACAAATAGGATTTTCCTAGGACTATGTAGCCATTTCTTTAATATTTTTTTTACCAAAAACAAATCTGACTTCATCAAACTAATTTTTTTCCCTTCTGCGACGACGTTATATCCCAGAAGGAGTCTGCCGAAAGAATAATAGAGCAGGTGTTGCAGACGGCGAACAGAGGTTCGCAGGCGGCGCTTTGCTCATCTCATTCCGATAACTTAGTGAGACTGGGGGGTCGGGTCCCAACGAGCCACACCCAGTGCCGTGGGGTGTTCTAGTCCCAGGGACACTCTTCCTTATCGGCTTAAATGGAGGTGTCACGGCAGTTATACCCATGGTTACGGTCCCGTGGCGCCTCATCATGATGTGGAGGGACGCAGGAAGGCTTAGGGGGTAGTCTGGCGGTCGGTCCTTGCCATTTCTAATGTGAAACAAGTGTATGAGAATATGCGCAAATGTACTCTCCCAGCGTTGACAAAAAAATACCTGTATTTTAGTCAGCGCATTGACACTACAATACAGCTTGGAAATGGGGCCAAAATTTTGGGAACGCTCCCCACCGACAGTGACCTGGAATCCATTTTTATCTGTAAATAAATACTACCCACGCGCAGGTTTACCGATAGCCTCATAGTGTCACGCGTCGACAAAAAAGGTTAGATAAATAGTTGTTGCAATAAATTGATTATTGTATATATATACTTTACATAAGTATGTACAATAATAGTAAGTACTCATCGGCAAACCTTCTGCACGCAGCTTATATATAATAGTGGTTTTATTTTTAGAACTTTTATATATTATTTCATTATTAATATTGACGTAATCAAATGGCAGTCAAATTGTATCAAAATAACAAAAAAATAAATATATCATATATCACACCTTGAAACGGTGAATCTTGCAATTTTGTCGTTTATGCTTTACGAGTCAATTTTTTGTACTATAAAAAGAATATTTTCTATTTTTTCGTTGAATAAGAATAACATAAGAAATAATATATAAATGAAGCGCCTGTAGAAATCGTACCACTAAAGGCACGCGTAAATAAGTCTGTCTGCCTTTCGGTGAATGTAGGCGCTCTTCAACAAAGGTTGCCATCGATTTCCATGAAATCCACCCATCAGAACCTAACTTGGTTACAATGAGACTACGTCAGAAGTATGCTTTTTTGAATAAAGGAAAACAATGAAAATCGGTGCACATTTGACGGAGAATTCGCATAACAAACTTAGAAAAAAAATAGTCGAATTGAGATTCTTTTTGATGTCGGTTAAAAAAAGTTCCATCCATCCATCTATCCGCAATTATGTTAATATAGCTAAATAGTCCGTTTAAATTAATGTTTGTTAGGACATTAGTCCATTAATAGAATTAATGGTCTAAGGTCGAAAGTTAGAAATTAATTAACATAAAACATCACACAAGTTTATAAAACTAATAATATATTTCTTAACACTTTTTGCTAATACATACGCATAAATTATGTATGTATGTTAATACTCCAAAGCTTAGTTAAAAGATATCACCGCTTTTAAATCGATTTTATTTTAATGGCCGTTAAATTTAATTTTTAAATGAGGGTAATTTATTTATTTTATTTGGAAAACATCCTACACTTTGATCTTAGCGAAAAGGCGGAGAAGCGATGGAAAATATCCTAATTAATATAAAAAAGTGATATTTCTAACAATTTCAGGTCTTAATTACTCAATAGACCGTCATGAAATGCATACACGTTATCAGGAGTATAAAATTAGGACATAGGGACGCTTTTTTATCACGTCAAATTACCGAAGGTAAGGCAAGTGAATGAATAATAAGACATAGGAACTGCCCATTAATGCCGTGGTTTCCTTTATCATCATATTTTAAAAATATTGTTACGAGTTGCAGGAATCGAATTAAAATGGTGTTAGAATTACTATAGAGTTTATTAGAACTATACAAACACGTATAACACAGGTACAAATTTAACGGAACACAACCAGTCCAAACGTAATGCACGATTCAATAACACGCACAAACTCCGTCACGAAATAGATTACCGAGTATACACAAGTGTTGTTTCGCTTGTGGTTATCGCTCGACTGCCTGGCATCAATCGACGCTATGCTTTATACTGCACGAATGCGATGTCTACTCGGCCGCGTGGATCGAATTTCCTAGAATCACACCTTGCTAATACTAGACTGTAATACAAGAATACAATACACAATGGGCTGTTTTTATAATCACAAATTTTAAACACAAAGTAAACAAAAGAAGTCAAAATTCCGAAAAGCTAATAAAATGTGTTTCTTCAGGGCTGCAGGTGTGAACTTGTCTTTGTCGGCACTTAGGTCGTAACAATATGATGATAACAAAATACTTTATTAACGTTTGCTTTTTATATAAACATTACTTTTTAATTTATAATAGAAAGTATCGCCTACACAATCACAAGAAAAAAGTCTTTCATATTGTTGTTACTTTCCTCAACAAATGCTGATACATATATCCAAGAAGATTAAACTGCTTGGATATTACTAACACACTGACTTAATACACAGTCCCTTTATTAGCTCATATGTATAAAGAATAACTTTTCTACTACATAAAGCAGGGTACACACTTGCGCGGCGCGGGTGGGTCACTGGAGAAGGGCTGCCACCCACCAACAATGCCGTTAAGGAGGGCGCGTCGTGTACGAATTATTTATTTGCATCGTCCATCTCTAACCAGCGTGGATGGTTAGAGAAGAACAATGCCGAAGACTATGCTTCCCCCGACAATAGATGTGGTCTTTCAGGATCTCGTCTGTCAGGGTACGCAGCAGAAGCTTGGCCGCTTCTGCTTTTCCCGTAGCATTGACACAATGCAAAGGAAAGAATATAGGTTTTAGTGCATGGTAATAATATGTACTATAACGGAGTCGTTGGAGCGAGCTATGTAAATGAAGTTTTGTCATTTCAGTATTCTTCCCCGCCCTGCTTCCGCAGCAGTTAGTGATTTTACCCTCAGACCCTCGCTAAAAAGGGGTGACACACTAGCGGATCATAACTGCAAACTTTGTAGATGTTATGCACAACAATATACGACCGTTGTATCTTGCTTTTAACTGTATATCTGTATTGGCCCGAGAACAATTCAGTAAACGGTTCAAAGCATTTTAAAAGATTTATTACCAGATTTTATGAATCGCTATTTTAGGTTTACCATGCACAATCTGGTATTCCACATGACAACCTGAAATTAAAAGTACAAATTATAACTACGAAGCATTTGATCTGAAAGAACACGACGCAAATCTATAATATTGTATGATTTGATTTATGCCCATATGATTCAACTTGATTGAATTGCCAGGTTGAAGGGCATTTGCACGACTGGATGACTACCACCCCTGGTCTAAAGTATGTCGCCATAACAACCTTGCGTTGTGTTCCGGAATTAGTGACCAGGTTCCAGTCTCCCTTAAGAGAGCAGCAGCGCATTTGTAGCACCTTTGGTGTTGCAAATGACCCTAGGTGTTAGTAACCGCTTTCCATCAAGTGGACCGTCTGCCCGTCTGCTGAACTCATGGAATAAAAAAATAAAATAATTGCCAAATTGAAAGACAAAATGAACCTGTTTAAAATCGACTTTATATCGATTCATAATATCATTGAGTTCAGACATCACGTGACTATTTATTTAAAGATATTAATACTAATTTTAAATTTATACCTGAAACAGGTATTAAAAAAAATACTACTTATTTAAAGTTATTATAGTTATTTAATACCTAAAAATAATCCAAGTTAGATATTGAATATAAATCGTTGTTTAATTTTAGCATACAAACTGATTACAACTGTACATTTTTACTGTGAAAAAAACCCTCAAATAGATGATAAAAATCAATACTATCTACCTCTTGCAGTAGGTACTGTAAATTTTATTTCAACAAATAACTAAATATAATTTGTTTACTTTTGACCTTGTTACGCAATACTTCCATACGACAATCTGCAAAACGTGCATAATATATCAGTTGATCCGTAAGTCAAATGTCATATCATTCATGTGTCCCACGTACGCAGTGAGTGTTTTTTCTTACATGCAGCTTTTATATTTGCGTTATTAAAGTAGTTAGGGGTCGTGACTCTGAGACCATGGGGCTCTGAGGTGCGCAAGCTTAATCGAGACAGCCAAACGTATGGTAGGTAACTCGAATGATCACAAGACTTTTTTTTTGCCAGAGGAAATCCGTTTGGGGCACAGAAGCCTGGGGGGATGTTCGCGACCCGTGTGAGTGTGGGATTCACCAGATCGAGAGTGGCACTAGCGTGCCCAGTCAGAACTGGTGTGCTATTACCACTAAAACCCCTGGGTGTTCGCTCCTGCGCTTTATGCCAGGGCTACGGGATGACCACAAGACTGGTCTATCCTTCGGGCAATGCATTAGCGTTGCCATCCAACGAAGTATTGCGCCCAAACTTTTGGTCTTTTCTAGTTCTTTGCATAGTATAAAACAAAGTCGCTTTCCGCCCCTCTCTATCTGTCTTTCTGTATATGCGCTAACTCCTTCAAATCACGAAAAGGAGTTTTAAGTGGTTGTCATCATGAGTTACATAATTTTTCTCTAAAGGTTTCTGCGTATATAAAAAAAACTTGAGAGGTTTCAAGGGACACCCGGATGGAACGAAGTTCCTTTCGATTAATTAGTAACGAATTGTAATTTTTTTTTAAAAGTTATAATATATATTTTTTATCAACAAATAGTAGGCTCAAGTTTAGTAAAATACGCGCACGCCACACGGTTTAGAACTATAGCAAAAAGTGTCGTTATAAATTTTGGTCTTAATTTTTTCCGTCTAGCCCCCTTTCGCAACGCACGATAAGGAACTTCGTTCCAAAAACTTGATTACATTTTTATGCAAGTATTATACTCGTAAAGTGAGTAATGATTTGCCACTACCACCATTTGAAAACTTTAGTCAACTATAATTTGTACATTTTTTTTAAAGCTTTTGTCTTATTTATTTATTTACGTAATAGTTGGAACTGTCTGATTTGCCATGCCATTTGCATTATTTTACTAGTTAGTTCTTACGAAATTGGAAGAGTTGTGTTCTAAATATCATTAGTACGAGAATTTACCAGTTGAATAATAAGTTTTCGATTACTTAAATAGCTGTCTCTCTAAATGCTGATAAGGACTTATTTTCAAATTAACTAACTCCTCAACTAATGCAAATGTAAATGAAGCTTTACTTTTTCACTAGTGAGTATTCAGCTTTATAGAGTCAAGTGGGCGAAGGTGTCAAAAGATATCTGTTTTACTAGTACAAGGCCATTATATTCTACACCATGTTTTATGATATTGCTTTGACAGGATTGTCAGTTTTTAACGTACTATAATGCTTGGGCAAAGCAGTCACTTTAACAAAAGACGAGACGAGACGTAATATATTTTATTCATGTAAAGGTTGCGTTGTCCAAATGAGTGTGTACTGAGGTGTGAAATACATTTCACCAAAAAAATATCATAAAGCGTCCAATAGTTGATGTCTGAAAATGATAATATTTACTTTTGGATTTAACCCTCAGGCCAGTTAAGTCAGACAAAGTTAAATTTAAACTAATTGTAACTCTTTTATGATCTATTATTATCTTCTTCTCTTTACTTTGTGTTAAAAATTGTGATTAGAAAATAGTCCATTGTTTATTGTACTCTTTTATGGCAGTTTGCGGTCGAGTCATTAGATAGGTGTGGTGGATTAAGTCGACTTAGATACGGGGACATTGTATTTGTGCAGTATAAAACGACGCCCGGATGGAGAGAGGGGTTAGTCGCGGTACAACTACGATACGGGCGTGACGTGTGTACATTCGGGAATCTAATAGTGACAGACTTTACGCGTTTTATTGAATTACGACCTTCTGCATTACGTTTGGATTTGTTGTGTTCGGTTATATTTGTACCTGTGTTATACGTGTTTGTATAGTTCTAATAAACTCTATAATAATTCCAACGGCATTTTAATTCGAGTCTCGCAACTCGTAACAATATTATGTAAAAAAAATATTGAGCATTGGAAGAGGCTAATACAACAATACAGGTTTCATCCTAGTTTCAGTTTAAGTTTATGTGTAAACACTATTATCTTTTAATACTCTGTTACTTTGACATGTTCCTACTGAATAAGAATTATTATTATGAATATTATATGTAGGTGTCATAATCATTTGCTGCGCCTAGAATGTAATAAAATTCGTCGTTTCTATGCTAATTTTGTCTATCCGATCCTAATTTATGTACAACATTGATTGTATTTAATATACAAAAATCTATTTTAATGAAGAATAACAAAATCGTAAATTATGTATGGAACATCCGATAATAATAATGGATTTAACAAGTAAACGAGATAAAATTCAAGGATTCATAACACAAATAATGTATTTATTATAATCATTATATCTGGTATTCAGAATAATTAATTAATTAGGAATAAATCGAAGATTGTATATCTAAACTGCTTGTAAAATATTGGGTTAATTTGAATAAATTCCATAGTATCGAGCCATTATCTTATCGAAAGCGATTTTTAAACCTAAATAAAGTCAGTACAATCAAAAAACGTTCATTTCTTCCTTGACTCACTAACGAGTCAGACGTCTGTCAGGGTTGTTGTACAAATAGCTCAATTACGTAATAACGGTTGAAATCTAGATCATATGTGCGTTTTTAATCTTGTATACCTACTGTGTTTTTTATTTATTACAACAGTTTTTCAAATTATGATTTAAGATATCCTAATTGTTTACTTGTAAATTAAATTCAGATTTATTATGCAACTCTTCGTTAATTTGTATGTGAGTTAGTTTATAGAACTACCTAGTATTTGTGAGTTGTCGTGAACTAACTATGAACATTTCCGTCGAAGTGACCAATGGTCACCATATTCGTCATTTGGAAGTTTCATATACACAAAGCGATTTCTTAATTTGTTTGATTTGTTTTGTTAAGATACCCCAAGTCTGAAAAAGTACTAAACGGACCCCGTTCAAATCAACACAGAATACATTTTTTGCCACAAGTATATGGAACTTTATAAATCTGATTGCTAATTTTAACCTACTTAATACGTGTGTTACGTTCCTACATTTAAATACAAGTAATTATGCACATAATTAAAAATTTAAATAAGACGATTTTGCAAACTGTTTTAGGACAACTGATAATGTAGCAATATAATAATTTATTGCATAATATTTTATAATTAAATATTAATTAGATTAGTAAATTAATCGTTTTCCTATTTCGTCGTCGTCAGCTTTTCGCAGTCCACTGCTGGACGTAGGCCTCCCCAAGACGGCGCCAGTCATCCCTGTCCTCTGATTTCCTCGTCCAGCCCCTGCCGGCGACCTTGCACAGGTCGTCGGTCCATCGGCGACGACCTCTGTGGTTGAGCGGGTAAAGCCTACTTCACTGCAACGCCGAGGTTCCGGGTTCGATTCCTGGTATAGTAAATTTCGGAAAACGTATTTTCTCGACTATTTACCATGGGATCGGCCCCAGACTGGTCTGTTGTATATTACACATAACACAAACGTAACTTGCTTAATTTGGGTATATACAATGTGTGTGTTTGTCTACCGATTTATTATTATTATCGGGCTGGAGGGCGTCCGACACTACGTTTACCGAGACGAATACTTTCCTATTAAATGAAAAAAATCCTACATAGCTGTTACCTTATCTAATGGCAATAAGCGTAAAGCTGCCAAAACACTACGTGACGCGTCCGTCGGTCGCGTCCGAACAATACGTACATCAGAACCGTAACACACTCTCCAGATTGCTTTAGGACGTCCGAACGCTCAAGGTCACATCCGCGACTTACGACTTACTTGTATTTTTTTCATTTATTTTGGCATCAAACAGATATTTACATTTCAACTTAACAGTTACAATAAATGTGTTCTTATAATCTGACAATGCCTAAAAATTGATCTTGAAAAAAAGTTTAAGGGTGAGTCAGAAAAACAGTGAAAATGTACGTTATACAACTTTAAAAATGTTGATAATTATATTGATTGATGATTGACAATGTTTGATAATGTGCACACTTCAATAGACCTTCTTTATTCAGATACGTTGTAAGCCACGCCCCTAAGCCGCGTCCATCAGTCGCGGCTTATAATATGCACACACCTTCATAATGAACTTTTAATAAATACAAAAGTCTGAAAAGTGAAAACATTGTTTTTTAAATATAAAATGAACATATGGCATAAATAAACATGGCGGCTTTTGTAAACCGCTACTTAGTGGTATAGGTTACACTTTTTTAAATATTTCGTTTAGATAGACCTAGATTCTAAATATAGCTCAGGCACAGGCAGACAAACGGAAAAACGTATGGAAATAACGACTGCATAAGGGTTCAGCTACAGAGCCATATAACCGAATATACTATGGACACAGTCGGCCAAACGCTTCTTGGCAGCCAGTTGCTGTGCAGTGTAGTGGTCTTTAGAGCCAATGCACTCGTGGATACTGCGTAAATGGCAAATGAACTGAAGGATCTCGACAGCCACGACTGACCGCTGGCCGCGTGTATAACGCGTTAAATCTCATTGGTCGCGACGCAGATCCGTCTCGTTAGATTGATACAGTTTTATTAGATAGATCCTACGGGCAACTTGGCCATTTAGTGTATTTTCTATTTACTTATTTGCTCATATTTATGCATCTTAAGCAGAAAGTAATGGCTGTGTCGACCTAAACCTTAATTCCTTTTGTCCTTCTAAACCCTTCCCTGTCCATAAACTCGGCAAAAAAAGAAACAAAAGGGAAGCCTGAAGATATTAAGAGATGGCGCCATCTGTCTACGCGGTCGACTGCAAACGTCAAAATTATTAACTATATTTTCTCTCTCAACCGACACGACACGTACGTGCAAGTTAAAACCAAAAAAATATCAAATTTGTGCGGGGTCCAGGTGCGAGGATCAAAGCCGGGTGAGTCCCTTTTCCTTCCTTGCCCTCACATACGACACAACATTAATATTTAACAATGGCTAAAGTATATCTATCCCCCTATGATAAAAACTTCAAAGTACAATAATAATTACTCTAAATTATTAAATGACAATTTGTGGAAATGTTGGATTTAGTCGGCGAACTGGCTGCCACGCTAAACGCTATATTAGGGACAACATTGTAAAACGTTGTCGCATTACCACGCAGAGCCGTGACCTCTCGTGGTGAACAATTAGCCACGGTTTTGCTAGATTTAACACAAATTGCTGTAAAACCACCGTCTATCATAAGCCTTATACACTATAAACCACTCGTATTTGAGTAATATAATAGATGTTAAACAAATCTATATAACGGATTCAGTTAATGTTTTATATATAGACATTAAAGTTTATATTTAAATAGTTAGGTAGGTTTTGTGACCATTATGAGAAAAATGAAATGATAATCATTGTTTCTGTCACTCCATGCGATTGTCTGGCTGTCTATCTGTGTAATCTATACAAATAAATAAGATTGAAGTGTCTGTCTATAATGTCAAAATAACAGCTATACATATATACAGCACTTTATATAAATCAATTTTTAAAATTTTCGTCTATTTGTTCCGGCTAATCTCTGGAACGGCTGGACCGATTTTAACAGGACTTTCACTACAGCTGATGTTATAACGAGTATCTTGGCTACTTTCATTTCCGGGCTGGAGGTGAAAGCGCGAGCGAGTCCACAGCCCGGACAAAGGACACTCAGGCATCGGACAGGGGTTTTAGTGGGTATCCGTAACTGCGGTGTTACAATAGCATTTCATACGTGAGGTGCTGGAGGCCCCCGGCCTGGCGAATCCCACACACGAGTCGCGACCTTTCCGCCTCGCGCGGCTTGTGGTCCTACAGATTTCCTTTGTATAAAAAAGCCACTTTTATTTTATTAAAAAATGAAAGGTCCACGCTCACGCCGCCGCCATCACTGCACCGGAAGGCAAATCAAATTAACTTCAATTCCACACGGACGAACTCACGGGTATCATACAGCTACTTGTATGTAACTGTTACAGGCATTATTCTAAAAAATTATAGGTAGGTAGATAGATAGATGAAACTTTATTGTACACCATTACAGAAAACACAGAAGGACTTTAGCCTACATCTACTGGCCCTTTCTCTTTATTTGGCCTGACACGGACTTATTTGATTTTTATGTTCAAAGAAAAAAACTTAATTATGATTTTACTAATGAACAGCTTTAACGTTGACACTAAATTTATTTCTATTAAAATGTTAGTGTCAACAACAGGCTGTTAGTTTTAATTAATTATATTCTATATTTCATAATTAATGTACTTTTATAACGTATTATTAATTATAATGAATTAATCAAAACGGTCTATTGTTTACCATCAATTAAGAACTATCTTACAAACTCAATACAATACAGGTTGAACAAAGGGCAGCCTTAGCGGTCGGTAGAAGGCACTCCTGCCGTGCCGCCGCCGCGCTGTGATTTCTGTTTATGCGACCGTTGCCCGCCCTCCCATATCTTCTTCCCACAGCTGACGCCCGCTTGACAGTAAAAATGTGGTGACGGTCACAGCGCGGTATAAAGCGCAAATTGAATTATTCAGTTTGTTAAAACGTCAGGAAAAAAATTGGTCTTTACAGAGTTTTATTTACTTTGCTTATCAGTTTTAAGTTAATCAAATTTTAGGTCATGGTTTAAAAGCCAAGCAATGGACTTTTAATAATAACAAAGTTCAAATAAAGACGCACACCTATTTTCCATAAACCATTTACTCGTTCAATTTTTATCAAAACGGGATAAAAATATATATACATCTTTATAAAAGATGTATATGTCGCAGAACGGCCTCGTTCTCACGACATCTTCTTTAGTTATTGCAGGTTTAGTGGGCGTCATAAGGGTAAAATGCGAGCATAAAACACGATAGCCACGGCTTATACACTTTTAATTTAGGTTTAAAAGACATTTTAACATAGTTTAGACAGAGCAGCGGGTTCAGGGTGCCGCTCATACTTCCAAGCTTCAATACTTTCTTTAAAATACTCCATGGTCCAACTCGACCTATTGCCATCAACCGAATGTGTCACAAAAACTCCTCCGTCTACCGAAGTAGATACTATTCAAGTATAGAGGGCGTCCTTGACCCCGCTCCGCCATATGCTCTGCTCTGATTGGTCGTTTATTAAATTACAATATTCATAACTTTTATTAGGTTAGAACGATCTTTTAGGTATAGAAACATTTAAGACATCAAACCAAATTAAATTAACAATTTTAGAAGCATTTAAAATGTAAACAAATAATATTGTGCGTTATAAATCCAATCAACAATTATCCGATTTATATATTCCCTCCGACATATAAATAATTTGTTTTAATACTACTTTTTTGTATTCACAATAAAATAATAATGCATCTGAAAAACGACCGCGTCTAGATCATGCCGGCTCTCGTCAGAAAAACAGTACCCACAGCTAGGTGCTATATATGCTCGACTGGATAGCGACCACCCCTGGTCTAGAGTATGCCGCCATAACAACCTTGTGTTGTGTTCCGGCATTAGTGACCAGGACGCAGTCCCTATTAAGAGAGCAGCAGCGCATTTGTAGCACCTTTGGTGTCGCAAATGTCCATAGGCGATGGTAACCGCTTTCCATCAAGCGGACCGTCTGCCTGTCTGCTGATCTCCTGCAATAAAAAAAAATCCTCAAGAACGTTGGTGTTGTTACAAACCTTAATATTCTTCTAACGTGGATTCGGAGCCTCTTCTAGAAAACTTTCAAACGGACATAAAAGTTCTTAGGGCTCTCTCCGATTTGTTGGTGCAGCAGCGGCATTATCAGTATGCACAATATAGCTCGGCGTTTACGGGATTCAGGAAATCAAAATCGATCTTGTTCCAGTTTTGAATGAATGAATGAATTTTTATTTGTAGAAATACAGGTAATACTTTTACAAAAGAAGGTAAACAATGTCAATTGGCCTCACTGTATTGATAAGTTACCATATAAATAACAGTTTTCATAAACTTTGGCATTTATTTTAAAATGCCAAACAGACACTTGAATTTTATTAGAAGTTACTTGTTCAATTTAAATAAACATGATGAAGCTCATAACATCTATGACTGTGCAAGTATTGTTTAACTATACGGGGAAGAGTGATCATAGGAAATAATTCAGAATAAAAAATACGTCAAGTGCTAGTTAAGCTGGAGGAAAGAAGGTTTCTCATGAATTAATAAAAACTAAATATTTGAATTTATAAAAATAGCAATTTGCAAATAATTAGAATAGATTTTTTTAAATTTATCAATTTATTCAAGACGTTTTGTATTTTGCTAATAAACAGTAAGTACTGATTCTCTTTCATTTAGGTTGCTTGGAAGAGGTCGCTTTGAGCGATAATGTTGCCTATTGTATATTGCCTAGAAAATATTGTGAATATAGCCTGTTTTTGTAATTGTATATTTTGCTGCGCAATAAAGTGTTATCTCTCTCTCTCTCTCTTTCTAAGAATATTTTTTACATAAATGTTCTCTGCCGATCGAGATTGTCTCTACCTTATCTTTTTCTGTTTTATCTTTTTCTTTTACATGTTTGAGATAATATATATACACGCAATATTAAGTATAGGTCACCTTCTACCGTACATAAATTACCTAGCAGGATGAGGATATTAACTACTTGAATCGCCATACCTACTGTTAGACTGGTGTCCAACTCATTATCACATATTTATAGTATTTACGATACCTATATTGACGCCGTACACTCAAAAATAAATTGAAATATACTAACTTTTATCTAT
The DNA here is from genome assembly GCA_012273795.1 of Dendrolimus punctatus. NCBI lineage: Eukaryota > Metazoa > Arthropoda > Insecta > Lepidoptera > Lasiocampidae > Dendrolimus > Dendrolimus punctatus. The sequence continues at coordinate 15,207,734 of CM022545.1, read as the reverse complement.
TACATTCAGAGAAAACAGGCTTTAACGATCAAACAGTCAGACTGCCGACTCATGCAATGGGTAGTTAACAAGTTTGGTGACTTTTTCGCTAGATTAGACATAATATATAGATTTATTCAGAAGTAAAATAATATACCGTGCGATATCAAAAATAAAAAATCTAGCGAATAGAGTTCTAAATTGGTCCTAGCTCAGCAAATTGCCGGTTGGGTCAACCAGCGCTGATTTTCTGCTGGGATCATTAGTGACACACATGAACACGAAATACGATATAATACGAAATACGAAGTAAACACAACAATTAAAATAGAAAAAAATTACTATGGTATATTTTTTCTACAACAACGTATCTAAAAATAAAAAGACTAAATACATGTTACTTGGATAAATTGAGATTTTTTTTTCAATAAAATTTTAAAACAGCGATAGAAAAGAACTTAAATAAATATTTAAAAAATTAAATACGACAGATTTAATTAGACATATTCGGACTAAAAATATATATGAACATCCATTCCATTTAAAAAAATATTGCCTGCAACAGTGAAATACACTTAAATAGGCGGCTCACCTAATGGGAGTGATTGCCATCTCTTATGGATGTATACAATAGCACAGGCATTGACAACACGTTACTGGCCTCTAACTGGTCAGGGAACCTGGCCACCGACACTTGAACACAACTCAAAGTTGTCATGGCGGCATATTATAGACCAAATATGCTAGCAATCCAGACAAGCAAATCGCCTGTAGGTTGTGTTGTCACCTTATACGAAAGTCCGACTGGCCGTAGTAATTAGCATTCTTGCTCAGTTCTTGTATCGTCGCCAGTCAATCACAGTCCACAACTGGACGTAGGCCTCCTCAAGTCAGCGCCATTCATCACAGTGCTCTGTCTTCCTCATCCAGCGTCTACCGGCGACTTTGCGCAGATGGTGAGTCCATTGGCCTTGAGGGCGTCCGACACTACATTTACCGAGAAGCGGTCTCCACTCCAGGACTCGTTTGCTCTATTGGTAACTTGTCCCTTCAACAACGTACCGCACCATTGCCACTTAAACTTGCTAATTTTGCGATCTATGTAGGTTACCTTGGTTCTCTTAGGGATATCTTCATTTTTTATTATATATTAAATAAACACGCACATCGCTCGCTACATAGCACGTGGAGGGACTTGCCGTAGGTCAGGACGGAGAGGATGCAGTGCTCAAAGACTGTTGTCTTCATTCATTGCGGTATGGTGCCCAGCCCAACTGAATCCTCCTATTGGTTTCCCGCTCGTAGTTGTGCCTGCTTACATTGTTTTCTGACCAAAGTAGCTCCGTTCTTGTATCGACAGATCTAAATAGTTCATACTAGACTTAAAACTCAGTAAGGACTGTATGAGATTTTTAGACCAGCAGGAAATATTCTAGTAAATACCGATACAAGTGGTAAATTGGCAACTGGCAATCGAGGCTCGATCAATCGAATTTACAGAACTCTAAAAAGAAGGTCACGAACTTTAGCCACTACAAAGCTTGCGCAAACAAAAGCAGGAACCAAGCAAACTTTTTCACTGGTTTTTTCATCTGAAACCAATCCGTAAGGTCAGAATGAGTCAGCAGCACAAAAACTAGAACAATATCGGCAGTCCAATTGTGGTTGTCCACTCGATATGAAAATTTCGGATTCACAAAAAGGAAGACGTAAATTGAAATGTTTCCCTTTGTTTCCATTGTGTTCGGAACCACGTCTTTGTACAAAATCCATTTGTTCGTATATTATTAAAATAAGGATTTTGAATTGGGAATTTCCATCAGTATTATTTGTTCGGAGTAAATCTTGACAGACCCTTAATAGGATCTGTTGCTTTTAACGGCCTACATTCTATTGTAATGTTAATTATAGCAGTGGTAAACAAGGCAACTATTTAAGTTATTTTTGATTAAATATTTAAGGCTTTATTTAGAGTCTGGTGTTTACTGTTCTGTCAGAATGATCGATTTTTCATTGCTTATTTATATATAGGATAGAAGTTCGTAGGCTCACTGAGTCATTTTTTGTTGCTTAGGCAACAATAACAGTAAGGAGTTTGACATACCAAAATATTACGAATGGTCTACTTACAAAGAAAATCTATTTTTTTTACTTCTTTGTGAAGTACAGAAGGGGACGGACCAAGATCGTATTGATATTTCGGGTATATTAGCATTACATTTATGAAATATAAACGCTATAGTGCACCCAGCATTGTAGGATTGTAGAACAATGCAGTGTGGGATTCTTTTGGTAGATGGTGTTTTTGTAATTTTATCTTTTAAAGTAATATAATTTTATATAATGTCCCGGTAGGTGAACACGCGAATTAAGAATGCTACATGGAGTACCATAGTAAACGCATACATAAATTGATAACTCCATAAAATAACCTCTTATAGATAGATAGATAATTTATTAATTTCAAATTCAACCCGAAAAATCCACATTTAAAATATTACCCAAAACGTCTCTTTACTTCATCTTTCCATAGCAATTTTATTCAACAATTAACGTAACTTTAGTTAGAGTTTGGATAATTTAGCTAATACCCGTAGTCCTAAGAGGGGTAGGCAGTGGTTTGTGGTTTAAATGTATGTACACGCAGTACAGGATTGTTATTACAAGTGCGTTTAAAGCTCTTAGCGATAAGCTTGGTTTAGGAGGCTGAATGTGAATGTATATAGAGAAATAGGATATAATTAAGGTCTTTTAAAATTGTAATTACTTTATTATTAAATTATTAAATATATATATATATATATATATATATATATATATATATATATATATATATATATATATATATATATATATATATATATAGCCTATGTTCTTCCGGGTTCATTTTAGTATTCTTATCATAAAATAATTTTTGATATAGGTACAGTAGTTTTTGAGTTTATTTGTTACAAGCATATAAAAATACCAATATTTCCTGTTTATAATATTAGTATAGAAGACCTATCTAAAAACATTTGTTATTTCCTTACTGAACAATTTGTTTTCCTCAGAAAGAACAGGAATTCGGAAGCGATATATAATTAAAATTCATAAGAGTAAAGTCAAGGGAATGTTCTAGATACGAGTATCTACGTATAAAAACCGGTATGGACTTGGTCAGTCGGTCTATCTCACAGAATCGTTCCACACATTAGAGCAACAAATTTCAATGTTTATTTAATACACGAAACTTGATGAATTAATTAGAAATTTCGTTCACTACTGCTCATCGAAAAATGTTTTTTATTCTTTACCTTTTGATCGAGCCGCTACGCCGTGGAGCAACCTGCCCTTACCGAAGGGAATCACCAAGTCGAATGTTTTTCAACTTAGATTATAGAATTATAACGATAATTAGGTTTGTCCTCTAGCTTTTAAAAGCAAACGATTGCTGAGGTGGTTTAGGGACAAATAATAGTTGTAATTAAACATTTTAATTAAACCTAATTTCAAAAGGCATTTTCTCACTCAAAACTAATATATGAGACACAATACAGGTATTGCCAGTGCATTTACTGTGAAAAAAGGGGACCAGGAAATATTACGAATATTTTTATTTATAACTGTATTATATGATGCCGCCCTCTTACCCGGTGGGTTGATATCCTATATAAGGTCCTCAATAGGAGTGGTTGAGGAACATGGAGATATTTATTTTCATTTACATATTTATATACATACCGAATATTTTACATAAATATATACCGACGTAAGAAAGAGAGTTGGTCTGAAAGAGAGTGTCGGGGTGAATGTAAGGAAAGGAATGCTCCGGTGGTTCGGGCATGTGGAAAGAATTTATGATGAAGGAATTACTAAACAGATATACAATGCAAAAGTGGATGGATGCAGAAGTCGTGGAAGGCCACGACAAACCTTCCATGATCAAATTGATCGTGTATTAGCAGAAGGTGATGTTAGGAGCCTTAAGAACAGACGAGCGTGCATGACAAGAGCTATGAATTTCAAAGAAGCAAGTGAGGTATGTAAGAATAAGCCTGTATGGCGCTCTGTTGTTCGTGCCTACCCCACAAGGGACCTGGCGTGAAGTTATGTATGTATGTATGTATGTACATATGTCATGTATTTAAAAAAATAGCTTAATACAGATACTAATCTTTTCAGTTAGAATTTCCTAGTGATCTTCATTATAAGCTAGTGGTAATAGGTATGTATGTATGTATGTTCTTTATTGCATATATAAGTTACATATATATATATATATATATATATATATATATATATATATATATATATATATATATATATATATATAACAGGTAGGTGGTAGTAGGTATTGTATTATATGAGTAAAATTGATGTTTTTGTTTTTAAAATAATCAATAAAAATAAATTGTCGGTTCCGTGACTAAGCAATTCAATGATAGTGACAACGACCGATGTTAACCCAAAGAAATCAAACACTCTGGTTTGCCAGTCTTATCTGTCATAATTTGTATGCTTTAATTTATATTGTTGCTAGTACTACGTCATGGTGATTAAAAATAACATAAAGACCTGCACATGGATATTACGATAAACTTTAGAATGATGTTACAAATGTATATTGTAAAACGTAATTGTACTTGTCATATCAATGCAATTTTATTCTTCGTATTTAAGTCCAAATCCCACATACAGTTAAACAGATACTTATTGGTCAAAAGCCTCTTACAAATGTGTTTGATATTGAGAGCTATTCCCGGTTGAATAGCGAGATAAATGACGCAATATAATCCAACAAATCAATGTTAACGCATTTTTAAGCACAAATAAATAGTCTAACAGAAAACTAATGACTGAAATATATTGATAGTTATCGACCGGCCTGCTTTCTATAAGAAGACTTTTTTTGTTTCCATTTGGTAGCATTTCGTAATTGAGTTGTTCTGGAGGTTATATTAACCTCTGACTTACTAGAATCTTTTATTACATTTTAATGAGTTTTGAATATTCATATAAGTCTTAAATGAGTTCTAAATATGTTAATACTCAATATATAATTATATATGTTTGAATGTTGTGAAACAGGTTTATAAATATATCAGTTTTAAACATACGTCTAGAATAAACCACGCACTGGACTACTGGATAAAAAAAATGAAAATAGTTTTATCGATATAGTGTAGGAACGGAGAAAGAAATTTCTGTGGCCTAGCAACCTGTTGTAAGAGGGAATAAAATAATCCCACAATACAACCTGATGGTAGGACATTTGCCTGTCTGTATAGGTCCTTGGTATAAAGCATGCCTTCACCATCAACACATGGTAAAACATCCAATGCATTACCATGTGCTGATGTCACAATAAAGTGAGATTATATCTATACATATAATAAAATTGTAGAGGTCGAATTTCTGTACAATGAAAAAAAATTGCTAAAAACCGAGTCAGGGGTATGTAAGAAGTGAAATAGAACTAATTTGGATATTTTTCATTTTTTTTGTTTCTCTGTTTGTTTGTCTGTTTGTACCGGCTAATCTCCGAAACGACTGAACCGATTTACATAGATTTTGTATGGTGATAGCTGGTCAACATATAGGATACTTTTGATCCCGAAAAATTAAAGAGTTCCCGTGGGATAATTAAAAATCTTTAATTTCTAAACAGCTTATAACAGCCTGAATGTAATTTCTCTGCAACGTAACATAATAGAAGCAGAGATTTTGACAGGGTGTAGTGTCGGTGAGAGAGTTTTATCTTAAATATATCAATATATAAAGCTGATAGGTTTGTTTGTTTGCTTGAACGCGCTAATCTCAGGAACTACTGGTCTGATTTGAAAAATTATTTCAGTGTTAGATAGCCCATTTATCGAGGAAGGTTATAAGCTATATACCATCACGCTAAGAGCAATAGAAGCGGAGCACCAATGAAGAATGTTTCAAATTCGAGGGATATTTTAACTTACTTTTTTTAAACTATTCCACGCGAACGAAGTCGCGGAAGAAGCTATCATCTATATATATATAAATCAATGCCACTTTTCGTTAATTTTATAACTTGAGAACGACTTCTCCGATTTTGATGAAATTTTGTGTCTGTATTTGAGTGAGTCCCGCGGTTTTCCCAGAGCGCTACAATATGGGGCTCTTCAAAAAGGGCGTGAACAGATACCTAAAGTCTCAACGAGGTAGGCAACGCATTGGCTCCCCTTGGGTTGCAAATGTCCATGGGCGACGGTAGCCACCTATCACCAGGTGGTCCGTTTGCCAGTTTGGCTACTAGCAAACATAAAAAAAAAAAAAAAAATGGTTTACATCCACAATTGGAACCGATAGGTGGCGCTGAGATAGGGTCCTAGAATCCTCCTAATCACCTGGACCGATTATGGTGATTTTGTTTTTGTGTCATGAAACAAAGTTTTTGGGAATACAGAAAATATGGCCGTACAATGTTCGCCGGGTCAGCTATTTATTAAATATCATGTGGATCTATCTCACAAAAAGTTCTTATATTATTTGTAAGTATATAAATATATATTATCTTTTAATACCAGCAGTGTCTGGATCAACTATACCCCCAGAGCTGTTAGTGCCATCCCTGTTCAATACAATGAATCTTCAGGATACTGTTGGGCTACCTCAATTCTACAGTGCATCCACTATGTTCACTGAGGCACGTACTGATGACACACTTGACTTACTCCATGAGGCGTATCTAGCAGTCTAGCGGTATCCTGAGGGTGAATGGACTCCCGTTTCCTTCGATGTTTGGTGAGGCTACTTATCTAGGGTCGAGGGACAGGTGGTGCCATTTTTTTCGCCTTTGTGTTCTGTTATCTCCGTCCTGCTAACATAGATATAATGTTTGTCACTAACAAGTGAATGTTATATCTGAAACGGAAATAAATTTATTATTATTATAAAAGAACAGGCGTAAATGTACCCCGTTTCTTCTAAACTGTAACATTACGATGTCATCAGAACATTGCATGCTCATACAAAATCTATAAGACTACGTAATTTTTGTATAATGATAAAAAGTGTTTCAGTTGGCTATTACGAGTAACTGCTCTTATTGTAAAAATATGTGCATTAAGTAAAAAAAAATGCCTATTCAATACATGCTTCCCCGCCAGGATATGAATCCACAGTTTTAAGTTATAGTAAGTTATAGCTTACTTCGAACTATTTCAGTTTACATTAAGAGCCCTAAGACTTTTCGTTACCGCATTGTTATTACATGTGCCAAAATAGTTTGTTTTGTCAAGCTCAGACATTGCAACAACAAGAATTCTAACTTGGGACGAGACATGCCGTTGCTCAAGGCTTTGTATATAAACTAATAAGACCTACAAATTAAGTTTACCTAACTAATTCTTGGGTGGGTTTATTACCTCGCACTACAGAGTATATGTATTCATTATTTATGTAGGTATAATTAATTATGTATTTGTAAGGCCTATTTTGCCCATTATTTTCTCTTGAAATATTTTTTCTATAGGTATTGTTAAGCCTGATTTACATTTGCCTTTCTTAAATAGTACTTGCAAAACTGGCGAGTTTTTCTTTTTTGCATGAATTCAGCAGACAGGTAAACGATTCACCTGTTCATTTGATTATCGGTTAAAAGCTCCATAAAAAGAATGACTAAATTCAGTGATATTGATTTTTTTGGTTCTCTAAGCCTGTATTCATTTTTTTTTAAATTTTATATCGCTTGTTTGCTCACAATTTAATTCAGAAAAACTGTTTTTAGCCATATATTATAAGTACTTTTTTGTTTGTAAATTAATATGTGCTGTTGGTTTTTTTTCCAATAAATGTCTAATTTCTACGGATGGACAGGTAAGTGAATGAATTGTAAGGTATAAAAACTGGCCATAAGTGAATGTTTGTCCAAACGTTCATAACGACTTATTCACAAGTTAACTAACTACTTGTGAATCAGGCTTAATGTGCGGTTTCTAAAAAATACCGCTCGAGCTTTGAGATCAAATTGATTCCATTTTAAAATAAAAATGTTAAATTTTAAAAAAGTAATTGATTCTGTTTTTCATCTTTGACACATTATCCAATTTAAAATTCAGTCTTAGATCACTATTAAATCTTATCAATAAAATGTACAAAAATATATCCCTTATGTAGGAAAAGTAACTAACTTACATTTTTTACTGTTTTGTAATACTCGTACTATGTAATTATTGCTTTTTAGTAAAAAAAACGCATCTGGTAATCCGTTCTATGATTAATAGAATCTAAGCTATTATTAACCTTATCATTGGCTACACGAGCAATCTTTTTAATTTCTTTCAAAAAACATGCCCTCCAACTTCTACACTAATCTAAATTAATAATACATACATACATAACTTCACGCCAGGTCCCTTGCGGGGTAGGCACGAACCACAGAGTGCCTTTTAGGCTTATTCTTACACACCTTACTTGTTTCTTTGACATTCATAGTTCTTGTCATGCACGCTCGTCTGTTCTTAAGGCTCCTGACATCACCTTTTGCTAGTTGTTGAATCCTCACAATTTTTCTAATGCGGGTAGTTTTATAAGTGCCGCTAGCTTTCGGTTTCCCCGCCATTGCGTGGTGGCGAAACAGTCTCCAACGCGCGTCAGGTCTGTCCGGACGTTCCGTTTTCTCCGTGCATGTGAAAGTTTCACATCCCATTTTGGAGCTTTTTATTGAACTTTACATACAAGCCGTGCTTGCCTTTTTGTGTGAGTGTGCCATACGTAAACAACCCAAAGTGCCATTCGAGGACTGTTCGTGCCGTGCATTTTCAGGAGCTGTCTAGCTGCCCCATTGGAGGTGGATTCCGAGGTTAGTGGTGCTTATTACCCCATTGGTTTTGTGCAGGATTTGGCATACCTCTCACTCTCTCAAATCAAACCTATACAGTCCACATATACCACCAGAACCAGCGAAGCAGTGTATGGATCCGTGATCCAGCACTGCACGCTAGTACACGATCAATTGGATCATGGAAGGTGTGTTGTGGCCTTCCACGACTTCTGCATCCATCCACTTTTGCATTAATTATTATTTTATATACAGATTGTATATACAATTTAATATAATTTAATTTATATATATTATACTAAATTAATAATAATAATCTAAAAATCTTACTAAATTTATCCCATAACTAAAAAAGAAAATTAAATTGAGATCACACTAGTAAAGCTATTGTGATTAAAGTAAACGCAACTAAACATGAACGCATAAATGTGGTCAGAATCCAGCGAATCTTAATTACATCGCGTAATCGAAAGCCCGCACTGGGGGGCCAGGCGATGATAAGAGTCAATTGCGTCCTATCCGCAGGGACTAAATATGGTCGCTGGTCAACGAGGTATCTTATTCACACACACACTTATTCAAATTCAAATGTTTTTTTTTCAAAATAAGTTCCACTGGAGAACACTTTTTGAAGGTCATACATATAGGTTAAAATTTAATTTTACTTCCTAGTCTATGTACACCGCATTAGCAATTCTAGCACTAGTCTTAAGAAGAGTGAATACGTATATTTTTGTTTTGTTCTTTAAAAAGCAATCTTCTTCGTCTATATAAAAATGAATGTTTGTCTGTATGTACTTTATATAATCGTAAACTATTAATGTGATCTTTAGCAAGGTTGTTATGCATGAGCCAGATAAGGTTTCTGAATTGGTTCACAATTGGACCCGGTAGGGGGCGCTGCTGTTGGCATATATTAACTATATTATATTTAACCTATGTTTAACTATTTACTAAAAATCGCTGGTGAACCAACCAGGTGCTACGTTCTGCAAGCAGGTAAATGATTGATATAATTATTTGCATTTAACACCAAGAGTTATGTAGGTATTCTTAGGTGGTAGGGTATTTTCCCATGTGGATGGGACCACTTCTGATGTAGAATATGTCGCTATAACAACCTTGACATCCGTTTCGGCATTAGTAGCCAGGTTCCAGTATCCCTTAAGAGAGCAGCAGCGCATTTGTAGCACCTTTGGTGTTGCGAATGTCCATAAGCGATGGTGACCTCTTAACATCTGGTTGGTAATCTGCCTGTCTGCTGGACTCATGCAATTTTTTTTTAAATATCTATGCTATTAGGATATAAGAATCTTTTAAATTGTAATTTAACAACTACGAAGCATTGGGTGGCTAAAGGGGAGGTTGGAGAGCATCGCGCCAAGTCTGGCACAATTTTTATGTCATCTCGATAATATATATCAAATTATCAAATAGAAGGAAAGAAAAACTTTATTTAAAGAAATAGCGAAGTAATTACATTCTTTATACATAATTATTCACAGAGTATATTTTGAGAATTTGTACGCCGTATTTTCAGCAAATGAAGTTTGCACTCAGCATATTGCTCCTAAATAGCAGTTAATAATTCTTCATTCTTACTTCTTCTGTTACGATATATATACATTTATGCATATATTTTGCAACGTCTCCACGTCGCTAATCTACTTGTTGCTTTTAATACATTTGAAACTAGGAGCGATTACAACACAGATGTCGCCAAGTCGTGTGATTACTTATATGAATTTCATTCTTGATACTGTACTTAGTTTTAAGAAGGTAGTTTTAATTTTTGGAGAACAAGTTTTTTCATTCATTCATTCTTCAGTATTTTATTATTTATACCTGTACGAATTATTCTATAAAACATTTAATTAAAAATAAAACTTAAGGTTTACAATATTTTTGAGACGTTTCTTTATTTAAAGGGTTTGAAGGGTTGAGTGTTTATATCCAGTTTCTTGCCGATTATTTCCTATGAATCTGTTTTATCTGAATAGAAAAAAATGGCGGATATTGTAATATATATAATAAAATGTGCAAAGGAAAATGCGTAAATAACCAACTAAAGACCAAACTACTTTATCTACTTCGCTTCTCAGGCCAACGACCCTTTGCCAATCGGACGTCTATATACATTGCAGATTCCGTTTATTAGCCCATATATAACTTTTTACGTTAAGCTAATTTGTTTATATAGAGTGTGTATCTGTATATATTTGGGCCTCCCATACTCCGCAATACGAGTAAAAGAGCCTTAACAAATTCCTTCCTTCGTCAAATCAATTTCCAAAGATACACGGACCCTAGGCCGTTCCCTCAACGCTTTGTCTAGTGATTGATTGCCAATGTAAATGGAATTGTTTCACAAAGACACCGGCCAAAGTTATTTCTGTGTAGTGAATCTATCCTATCGGATACAGCAAAAGGAATTCAATTTTGAACAATCCAAACTAACTTTGTTATATGGAAACGACGAGAACCTACACTATCAGTGATACATAGATAAGTATATGCAGATATTATTTTAGACTAGTTATATCCGCTAATTCGTCCATGTAGAGCTACAGACGTTTATGTTCAAGGATTCCACTATCGGGCTCGCGTGTTACCACATCTTCGAAGATATAAATTGAAACGATCTGCGTATCAACCGTACAGGCATGGAGAAAGAATAGTAACTCCTATAGCCGGACCACGTTACGACAGGCCGCAACAAAACGACCCACTGGCAGATGCTAGAGCCGGGGGTGGTCTAAGTGAGAGTCAAGCGTAGGGGTGGCAAATCTGTAATACCTATATTTTATAGGTATTAGGTAGGTTCCTATAGCACCCCATAAAAGCGCATAGAAGAGGAGTGCTAGGTTTAGTGGGTAGTCTGACGGCCGACCATCCCCCGTCTCTCCGCTCAGAGGCCACGGTGGGCATTCGGCGAATCAGAAGTTTCACACATCCTTCGGAGTAAAGCCTTCCCCCCAGGCTCGAGAATGGTGTCCCAAGAAAAGACACTCCTCCTGCGTCATCAAAAAAAAAGTCGCGCCAAAACGACCCACAGCCAGGTGGTAGTGACTTTGAGTGTCTAGAGGGCTACCTTCCATCTCTGGCCTAGAGTATGTAACCCAACCCTGAGTTGTGTTCCAGCGCCAGTGGCCAGGTTCTAGTCCAATCCCCCTTCGAAGACGGGAGCATATTGCTAACACTTGTATAGCACGGTAATCATTTTTCATTATTTGGGTCATCAGCCTGTCTGCACTGCTCCAGCCTTAAATAATTAGCTAGTGCGAATTATTCATGAATATTCTAGTTTTCTAGAATAAGTGTAACATGTTGTAAATTAAACTATACTATAATTAAACTAAAAATAAACTATATATACAAACTAAAATTAAACTATAAAATCTAGCACTAGACCGCTTGGAAACATGCCCAAAAGACTGGCTACATTGCCTCGCTGAATGGCAATGCTAATGCGTTGCCCGAGATGTAGACCAGTATATATTAATAATAAATTATATTCTAGTTTTCGAATAATTTTCTAGAATATATACAAATATACGCACCAGGACGGAAGCATTTAACTGACAGATACTTAAGCCAAATTAATATATTTGACTGATGATCCAACGATGTTCTTGTGACGGCACGAAAAGGCATATTTAACAGTTGTAATTTCTATTACAAGTACAATACTTGATTAAAATTGATAAATACCCGAGAATGTGTTCCTGTTGTACGTTTTTAACTAATCAATAAAAATGAAACATCATTTTATTAATACGTGAAGCAAAACCTTTGTACCCCTTTTTACGAAACTTAGTATAAATTTCGCACACTTATAATTTATATAGAGAAGGAGTGCAGAATGCTATTTTTTTTAAATTATGGATAGTAAAATACATTAAATCAATAGAAAAAACATTACACACACTGCCATGTATTTCACACACACACGCAGATATACTCTTTTGATTATTGTTAAAGTCAAAATAACAGTGTAGCCTTGGCGAAATCTGTGATCAAAGTAGTTGTCTTTGATAACAGTACCTTAATAATGTTCAAACTTATAATTTAAATTAAATATGGTCGAATTTCGACCACTAGTAACAAAAATACTTCAACTTCCATTTGATAACTTGACTTTTATAATTATAAAATAAAAATTGTTCTAAGTCCATGACCTCCGCATGATATATGAGCTCAAAATACCGTGTATTACTGCAACACAAATGTTAAATTACGTTTTCATAGGTCATTATAGTACACACGTTATTCACTCTGTAGTTTAGTTGAAATTATGTTTCTTCTCATGCCTTTGATCATTCTTGTTAGCTGCTTGTATGTGATTTCAACTAACAAAAGTTGCAATTTGAGATTCTTTTTCATCTTGTTGATTTGACATGAACTAACTATAGGTACCAAAACTACTTAACTAGTGTGCAAACAATCTGTTTAAATTCGGTAATATTAAATTTTTAAATCGACTGTAAATCCATTTATTGCCATGAATAAATTTATTTTTATTCTTAAGCTACACATTTAAAAATACACTGCGATACATTATAAATTATAGTTAATAAGTTTGGTTATAATGGAGTTAAGTATTGAGATTGTAAATTAAATTAACAGAATTGTTTGATACTTCTTCACGGCCTCGAAAAGGAACCGATTATTATCATTAAAATTGATCTATATTACGGAAGTAACATACAGGAAGGGATCGCTTAAAGAAACTGTTGTTGTTTCTACTTGTCTTTTTTCATATAATACAAAATTGTTCCTCGTTTAATGTATGCCGCCATAACAAACAGAGTTGTATTCTGGCATTAGTAGCTAGATCCCAGTCCCCCTCCCCCCCTATCGAGGCCTGTCGCAGCTTCGATATTTTTTTTATTACATGAGCTTACCAGACAGACAGACGGCCAATGGTACTGCCAATGTCCTGCTGCTCTTCAAAGGGAGACTGAAATCTGGCCATTAATGCCGAAACACAACTCAAGGTAGTTATGGCAGTATAGTCCAGATCAGGGATGGTAGCCATCCAGACCGGCAAATACCCCACTACCTGGCAAATGTCCATAGGTGACTATAGCCACTTTCCATCGAGGGCCGTCAACATATCTGCTGTACAATTTACATACTCCATCAATACAAAAATGTTTCATAAAAAATATTTTCAAAGCTTAACGTAGTCGCTATTTAGTAATATACTGACAGGCTTTCCATTTATCAAAATCAATCTAGTATAGTCCGGTTTATCTAATGCTACCTTTGTCACTTTCTCGATCACTGTCTTGGAATTTTTAAAAAAAGACGGTAGTTACGAATTGATTGAATCGAAAAAGTAGGCGCAATACTTTATATTATTACACTACGAAGATACTCAAGTAAATTCCCTACCGTCCCATTTCTTTAATTAATCAAATAAACTGCCAACCACTTGCTTCAAGATCTCGTGAATTGAGTTTTTCTTTGTATTTTCGTTTCAATATTGATAGAATCGACAAGTTGCTGAATTGCTGAACAAACTTTATTTACTTTACAGTCCAAACTATTGAAATGATAATTTATTTCTGAATTTCTAAGTTACAGAAATGGTATCTATTTAAGATGACGCAGCTGGAAACTAACATAAATTTAGAATAGACTGATAATATTTTAGTAGTCACTAAAATAGACACAATATACTACTGACTTACAATATTTGTAGTTTGAACGATAGAACAAACTCTTCCAGGCAACTTATATAACTTAAAAGATTTGCCCTAGGTAACCTAGCTTAGCTAATGATAAGCTTATACCTTTTATATCAATAAATACAATGGAAGTATCGGTTTGTAGTTTCAAAATAAATGCCAAAAATTTAATAAAACTGTATATATCGTTACGAGTTTGCGGGACTCGTATATATAGTTTATTAGAACTATACAAACACATATAACACAGGTACAAATACAACTGAACGCCACAAATCGAAACGTAACGCAGAAGGTCGTAATTCAATACAACGCGCAAAGTCTGTCACTATTAGATTCCCGAATGTACACACATCGCGCTTAGATCGTAGTTGTAGTTAAACTGACCCCCTCTCTCAATTAGGCCTTCGTTTTATACTTCACCAATGCAAATGTGCCCGCCCGGCAGCATCGACATAAGTTCCTAGTATTAGCTTGGACTTATAATCCGCAACACATGGATAATGATGTTCCTGAGCGGCCGAAAACGCGTACAATACGACAACACAACGGACAACAAACGTATGTTAAATAAGTGAACAAAAGAAGACGATCATAAAAGGATTACAATTAGTTCAAATGTCGACAGATAATAAAATGTGCTTTTACAGATCTATACTTAAAATTTGTGTTTGTCAGAGCCTAAGTTATACAGTGGTCTCGGGTCCGATTCCTAATACAGTAATTTTCGTAAATGAATTTTCCGTTATTTACTATGGTCAGTCTGGATTTTTGACACCAAAGTGGTACATTATAACTATATAATTATTATCCTTAAGAGAAGCGTAACTTGCTTAGCTTAGGGATATAGAAAATGTGTGTGTGATTGTCTATTATTACAACAAAAATTATTAAGCCTGGAAATTATTACGCACCACCTTTGTTAGGTGTACATTAATAGTCGGTATAGTGTTGTAACTAAAATCGATATAGAAAAATCTATTATTAAACATTACCAAATTTCCGGTCATGCGGCTTATGTTTTACTAACTAGCTGTACCTTCCACTTCTCTTGCGCTAGATTTGGAGGCTTGAAGCGGCTGCTTTTGGAGAATTGCTTCGTGAAATTGACACGTCTCTAGACATACTGGAAGGCATAAGTGGCATAAAGTCCACTATATTTTGAAACTTGTCATATTAGTAATATGAATCTACGCAATCGTCCGCTTTATGCTCCTTGGTGACTTAAGAGCCCAGGACTGAAACACCTTCGTCATGTTATAAAATCTGAAAGTTGTTCTGTGCATATACTGTCTATACAGGTAAGAACGACCAGCGAATATAAGAGATGGGTTGTGGTTACTTGGGCAGGTAACAGGTAGTAAAGGTGTATAAAATAGTACCTTAAATTCGTTTTTTTTAATAGCAGGAGTTCAGCAGATAAGCAGACGGCTCACTTGATGTAAAGCGCTCACCATCTCCTATAGACATTTGTAACACCAAAGGTGTACTGGCTGTGGGTATTTTTTTCGCCTCTTACGACAGGCCACCAGGCTGCAGGAAATTGTATTCTTTCTCCGTTCCTGCACGGATAAAATTAAATTCGTTAAAGTAGAAAGCTCATATTTTTTTATTTCCTTCGGAATAAATTTGGATATCTCGCCATCCATTGCCGGACACTTATGACAGTTGATACCCCCTGCCAGACACCCCTAAACTTTAATAAATTATACTTTCGTTATAGTATAAAAGCTAAATGTTTTATATGTTACTTGAGGACCCATAAAAAATGTTACCTCAATAGACGGACAGTTTTAATGGTTTTTTACATTTGAAAGACATATTTAAAGTCCGCGTACGTATACATAAGATAAAATTCCTCAACATTTTCACTGACGACCTCCGGGCTAAGTCTTTGCCGGTCTTAGGTTCAATTACTGGTGTGATAAATAACAGAAACGAATTTTCTCCGTTATTTACTATGGTCTGGGTGTCTGGGATCGGCCCCAGAGTAGTTCGTTGTATCATCTATAACACAAGGGTAACTTGCTTAATTTGGGGATATACAATATGTATGTGTGCCTGCCGATTATTTGTATATTAAGTAGGTATGAGAATAAAAAATAGGTCGTAAAATATGGTCATCCTTCCATGATGATTTTTTTTTTAAATTTTATAGCATAATAACATATACCAGAGCAGCTAGTTAATTAACCGACTTCAAAAAGGAGGACGTTGTCAACTTGATTTTTATGTATGTACACCGATTACGCTGAGATTTATGATCCGATTTACGTGATTCTTCTTTAGTTTGATGCGGAATAGCTGCCATTTGGTCCCATAAAAAATTAACATAGTTTGTCGCAGCAGTTTTAAATTTATAAATATTTTTCTAAATAATTATCCGTTTCATCACTTAAAGTTTCCGCATTCGAGAAGCTGCCTTATTAGGGATACCATATATGTAACTCAAAAGTGCAAAATAAAAATTTTTGATCAAAAAGAAACCGACTTCAAGCGTAACTAAAACAGCAAGAAACATAATTTTCTACAACATCTTGACGTCATGTTTTGAATTTTATAATATAATAGATACTAGTAGTATACAATATCAGTTGTTACTTAAACATTGGCATCTGTTTCCAAATCACAGACAGACATGTTATGATATTTATTCATTATAGTTTTACCAATCTACTTATGTTGCAGTATTACGTATAAATTATACATAATTATATCCTCTGATATAATGAAAATTACACAACAGCCAATTCCCACACTACATTGTCTATATTCTTTAATACAAAAGCTAAATAGAATTCCTATTTGTATTTGACTGTTATTTTATCATTTGTAATTTATGTTTTGTTTGCATCATACTATTTCGCGGTTGTCTTTAACGTATTTATCATAAGAGTATGTTATTGCAATGGAGATTTACTTTAATAAAGGCAAACGTCGTAAGTAATTGGTAAAGTGCTTGGCAGTCCACACACGACGAAGGGTTCCGTAGAGTTGACAAACATCCCTATTTATCGTCATTTGGCTATGGAACCGTAAAGGCCATCGCAAACTGGGCGACTTGTCACCGCGCTTAGTCGCCGCGACAAGACGTGGAGCTGTCGCTTGCGTCGACGGCTAAAGGTTAGGACAAACGTCGTGCAGGATGCGATCATTTAAGTAGAGAGTATTCGAGAGAGACGGCCGCGTTGGTCAACTTGTGAGTGAATATGGAGCCTCAAGTTGCACTTGCGTTAGTGCTTATCTTGCGAATGCGAACCCTGATTTTTCTTCCCTGGGTCACTATAGTCCCAAACAGCAGGACGCGCTTCAACGTCCGAAATGAACACATCGACATCGAACTTATCCATGTCGAGATACTCAATAAACACGTACACCTTCTACAGTGCTCATAGCGCGACTAGACGCGGCGACAAGTAGCGAGCGCGCGCGACTTCCCTAGCTTGTCGTCGCGGCTCGGCGACTCTGGCGTCAAATGTGCGGAGCTTTAAGCCAATTATATGAAGTATGTCGGCCGCAGCCTGTCGTCGCGTCAAGTCGTCGTGCTGTCGCTGTCGCGTGTCGCTTAGTATGCGCCTACGTTTAAAGAGCGATCCATCGAAAATGCCCCATTTCTCAACCGATATAATATATGTAAAATAGTTTTTGTTTTTATTTCAAATATTGTTAAGCACTACCACGTAAATTTTTATACACACTTTTATAGACGCATGGAGATGACCAAATATTTTTTTGTATATTTTTTAAGAAAATTTCAAATATTATGAATGACTGAATGAATCAATATGCTTTATTGTCTCTAAAAAGATACAATTAACAGAATTACAATTTTACAATAGGCGGTGCTATCGTTATAAGCGATTTCTTCCAAACAACCTTTGGATGGTCAAGAAGTTTGATAAGTAGAGAGGTATGTTGTATTATACTCACTTTATTGTATTAGTATCTTAAAATAAATAAATATATACATACATGATATAACATACATTTGTAAAATCTAAAAAATATACTAATAAGATATATGTAAATAAAATATTATCCAATAGGTACACTACATATAATTGTACATACATACATACATAACTTCACGCCAGGTCCTTTGCGGGGTAGGCACAAACAACAGAGTGCCATACAGACTTATTCTTACACACCTCACTTGCTTCTTTGACATTCATAGCTCTTGTCATGCACGCTCGTCTATTATTAAGGCTCCTGACATCACCTTCTGTTAATACACGATCAATTTGATCATGGAAGGTGTGTCGTGGCCTTCCGCGACTTCTGCATCCATCCACTTTTGCATTGTATATCTGTTTAGTCATTCTTTCATCATACATTCTTTCCACATGCCTGAACCACCGGAGCATTCCTTTCCTTACCTTTACCCCGACACTCTCTTTCAGACCAACTCTCTTTCTTACTTCGGTATTACGAACGCGGTCCGCGAGCGAATACATATAATTATAAGACGAAAAATAAGCTAATGAAGACGATAAGCTATGGATATATAAAGATATAATCATATTAATTAAATTGATACATCTAAGCAGTCTTGTAACATGTGATTATTTATACTTATCATCAATCGACAGACTACTGGAGCTAAACCTAGTAAAACTGAACAAAATATCGGTAAATTCTATTTCTACATTAACTATATTGGTTATTTAGGCAGTCGTGAGAATTCTGTCGTTTAGTGACCACTTAAGCACTGAGGCCATCCAACAGTAGTTTATTTTACCCTACAATTACTGCCATTACACAAAATGTCCCCAATTTCACGCAAGAAACGTTATAAAGCTAACTGTTCCAATCTGGGTCTGCTAAGGTATCGTCATAGCACTTACACTTTAACATTTGGTCTCCCAAATTTAAGATAGGATTTTAAAAGTTATTTCACGGTCTCTAATCACTGACGGGGTACCAGTTGTTCCATACTGTAAGCAGAGATGTTAAGGAGTGATGATGAAACTATCGGATATCCAACATAAACTCCTATCCGTAACGGTATCCGAATCTTATATTAAAGTTTCAAATAATTTCGGATAAAGGCGGAGTCTAAAGTCTAAATGGATGTTCTTTTTTTATTTAATAAATAATTTCAATTTAACAAAATCATAATAAAATTATTAATGATTTTGTTTTTGCAGTCTAACCACCTATCGGTCATGCTTTAAAATGGGTACCTATAATAATTACTTATATGACTTATTAGAGTACCAAATGATAACCTAAAAATATAGCGCAATGATCATCTATTGTATTTAACTTTTACAATCTCTTTAAGATCTAATATCCGTAACTGCAACTATCCGAAAGTAGCGGATAATTTGAAATAATAACGTCATATCCGTGACAGTATCTGGAACCTATATAATATTATTCATATATCCATATCCAACTCCAGATCTGAAAATTCATATCCATAACATCCCGGATTGTAATGCTTGTGGCTTTAAGAAAAGATATCAAGAGACCTTATGGAATAAGGTGCCCTGGAAAATATATCGCTTCTTAATATGGTAACCAACTTACGTCAATAACCTTTTTTTTTTTTTTTTTTTTTTTTTTACATGGGGAAATGCGTTGCCGCACCGTCAGCCGCGCGGGGGATCATGCGCGGCCGGTGTGTGGGGCTCCCCGACGCCGGTTCAATACGACCGGCTGCCGGTATACCCACTAAAACCCCATGGGAGCCTTCCTTCCGCCTAGCGCCGGGGTCGCGGTACATGCGTGAGCTTAACCCGCAACCCCGGCAGCGGCCGGCCGCCTCGTAAACAGAGGCGGTCTCTCCTGTGTGCGGGCCGGGGGAGATGGTGGTCCCCGGCCCTAAGAGGGACGCGCGGCTACCTCTCGCGCCCTCTCGCGGCATTAGTGCGGGCGGAGGTCTATGTTGATCCCCCAGACCTCGACGCCCGCTGCCGCCGGGAGGGGGAGGCTGCAAGGAATACTCCTGCGCCATCACCCCTCCCTCTCCTTCGTCCTCCCCCCGCCGCCTCGCGCACTCAGCAGCGTCAGCGGCGGGGGGGAGTGTCTTCGCGATGGGGGGGGAGGGGGAGGCTGCGGAGGATTTCTCCTGCGCCAACACCCCTCCCCCCTCTCCTTCCTCCCCTTTTCCCGTCGCCTCGCGCACACAGCAGCGTTGGCAGACGGGGTCGGGGAGGATAGGTCGCCTGTCAGGAGGGCGGTGGTGGGATGGACATCACCACCGCCGTCCTTGACAGCCAGCGGAGAACACCTCAACGCTGGCTGTCGCATCGGAAAGGAGGGGTATTTGGGGAGGAGGTTTGGTAAGGAAGGGCAGGCATTGGGATTTGGAGGCGGAAAGGTGGGACACCACTATCACGGAGTGAAAAGGGGAATGTGACAGTGGCCGCTCGGGGCCCCGGGGACGCATCCCCTTGTGCCGCTACCTGGACGGGGGGGAGAAGTCCAGGGCGGCACCCCCTGGGGGTTACGTCAATACCCTACCGGAGTCTTATCTTGTAGGAACTGATATGACAGCCGGCACACCTGTCGCACAACAGGAAGCCCTATAGCGCTGCAACCATTCAGTTATATGACTATGTTTTTCCGACTAAAGGACCGAAACCCTTGGACCAGAAGGGCCTGAAGTACGTCAAGTTTATGGAATCATAGTGAATATCTGGTAAATGTCTTACACGACCAAAGGTTACTTTAAAAACATTGGCGTTGTCATCCAACCAGGCAACATGGGCAGTTTTTTAGGTACGATCCCTCTCGACAGGCTAACTGGCACCAAATGTTCTTATATAATATTGATTTAATTTGTATAGTAGGCATACCTTGTTCTTTCTTAAAAGATTTTTTAGTTTATTGTATGAGTTCGGCAGACAAGTAGACGGCCCGCCTGATGGAATGTGGTTACCATCGCCTATGGACTTTTGTAACACCAAAGGTGCTGTTAATGTGCTGCCGCTCTCTAAATTGAGACTGGAGCCTACCCAATAATGCCGAAACACAGCTCAAAGTTGATATGGCGGCATACTCTAGACCAGGAGTGGTAGCTATCCAGTCGGGAAAACATCCCTACAACTTAGCCACTAAATTTCTATAAAATTTTAGTTAAATTGTGTCTTTAGGTGAATAACATAAAACATTTTTTACTGTTATATACTTTATAACTTTATCGCTAGTTGTCTAAGACATTTAAATGTTATTAAATAATGTAATTTATTGCAAAATCCTGTTTATAATGTATGATAATGATCTTGTAAGGAAAAACGATGTATATATAGTTTATTTTAAGTTATAATATTATGTTGACTTATAAGGCAATATACAATGTTAATTTATTGGCATAAATAAAATTAAACATATTTGAATACAACGTATACAACGTACCACATCTTATCATGTCTGATATCTAACTATACTTTCCTACGTCAAGTGAACGTGAGAAAAACTCATGTTAAATAAAAAAATCTCCCCATTTTCCCTAGGGAGCGAATGCCAGCGAAAAACTAGATTGTATTGTAATATTTATAGATAAACAAAAAAATAGAGTATGTAAATGTATGTCACGCGAGCGTAAATTGAATCGTGAGAACTTTTTCTTTTAAAGGAAAAGTAAGCGACTTGAACGAATATTGCCCCCTGTATAAAGCAAGGGTGGCCAACAAGTCGATCGCGATGTTGCTTTTGTTTGATCCCGCTATTTGTTTATTTGGAAACGGCTTACACTACACAATAAATCGAAGACTAATTCAGAACCTTAGTTAATTAACGCCGCGAGTGTATTACGTTTATTATGTCATAGACTTAAGATGAAATTTTGCTTTAAGGACGATCGTGTCTACTTTTCTATGCAGATTTTATTTATTACTCTGCATGCAGTATTCACTTTAAGTTTTCTTTAATAGTCATATACATAGACAACACTTTATTGTTCACTAAAACAATAAATACAAAAAAATGCATAACAAGACAGTAGTTACTTGGTAAAACAAAAGGCGGCCTTATCTCTAAAAGCAATTTCTTCCAGGCAAGCTGAAATACAAGAAATTATTAAATTATCTATAATAATTATTATAATGCAATAAAGGATGAAATAAATATAAATGACATACATGGACAGCAGATTACAATCAAATGTATAATTAACTGGCACATACATTATTGTCTAAGACTAACATAATGATTCCTAAGTGATTTTTTAAATTTGGCAAAAGATTTAGCTTTTCTGACGTCAGTGGGCAAAGAGTTCCAAAGTGGTAATGGTAATCCTTAGTTTTAAGTTATAGTTTATAGTACTTGAATAGCTGTAAAAACGGTCGATAAAATAAACAAGCTTATAGCTTATGGGAGCGTATTTCATCTTGTTCGATCTACATGATACACTGAGAGTACCTGGCAGCTTAAGAATACTATATTCACATACATATATATATATATATATGGATCATTATCTAACATACAGACAGACATAAGCTTTTCATACAATTACATATATACATATAAACTGTCTTGCTCTGCTATGCTGTATAAAATTTCAATATGCTCCACTCAAAACATTCTGAAATACAATTTATAACATGTAGTATAATGTTACCAATATATTGCAAGAAAGAGGGTAGTCTAGAGATGACATCCATAGAGTAGCGTGTCGTAATTTCACTCCTTGATTGACATCGCAGCGAGTCAGACGTCTCTTAGGCTCGTACGAAATTACGAATAGACGATTGCTATTTCTCAATCATATGATAAAAAACATTGAAGATAATTTTGCGTTTTTATGTCATATACTGCGTACTTTGTATTTATAATGCCGGTATGTTCAAATTACAACTTAAAAGCTATCCTGATTGTATACTTGATAATTAAGTTCTCATCTAAGTATAACGCAAAATCTTCGTTTATCTTAGTAAATTTCTGAGCCAGTTCATAGAATTATATTAAATTATCTTCTCATTTAGGTCACGCCTTACAACAAGATAAACACGACCCGGTTCTAGAAAATCTTGTATTGAGGCTGATTAATAAATAAAAAAATCGAATAACATTTCGACTAAAGTTATCTAATAGTTAAACTTTCCTATTACTCGCGTTTTGTACGTCGCTGTCATTTTCAGTATAAAATTTAATCTATAATACCTCTCAAAATTATTGGCCTAAAAAGCTAATTACAAGAACCTTAAAATCGCCACCATTCAGTAACTGAAAAGTAAAAAAAAATGTTTTGTATCATTCTTTATTTATAAGCTATTTTATTGTTCCATATAAGAAATGCAAATTTTTGACTGTTGATAACCCTGCACGCTATGCTTCGTGGAGGCGCTATAACTGTATATGTATGTATATGATATTACCCTGGAAGGAGAATGCTAGGGAGTGACACACGTCTTAGACGCGCGTGGTCTTGATGTGCAAAGTGCACACGAACCATACGACGTTTTATACGTGGAATCTTAGACGTGAGCATCGGCCTAATGTTAAGATATTCATTAAAATAATATTTTTGACGTTCTCACGTATCATAACGTAAATTTTCATGTTAACTAACATGTGACCGGTGTATTTTCTAACTTAGAAGTAATTAAAGATGTGGTTTGGATTGTAATACATTTTGCATGGTTGTTTCATTTGACCTGTACATGAAATTTTTGAAAGCTATCATAATATGAGAACGTAAAACACTTAAAGCACTTTGGCATTTAAAATAGTTGTATTAAAGCATCTAAAAAATCAATGCTCTCGGTAGTGCGAGTGCGACGTGTCGTATTGAAAATAATAACGATTTTCTTTCATGACTTATTTAGTTACATCAACAGGTAAAACTATATTATTTAATTATCTTCATATATTATTGATGTATGTAGCGAAGTGGTTATCGTACTTGCGTCCCATCTTAACTGACGCGAGTTCAAATCCGAGCCGGAAAATATTTACTACTTTCCTGACCTAATCGTGTCTATTGTAAAAATAACCACGAGCTAACAGTGAAGGAAAACACCGAGATAAGTAATGGGTCAAACCCGCCAAGCCACCCTTCATATGCGTGGCGGATAATAAATGGGAAAGCTGGATCTCAGCATCAGGTCGTTTATGAGTTGAAATTATATTATAATAATAGGATAACATTGGAATCGACCTGGCCTTATACGGCCAGCAACCAGACCAATAACGCAACTGGCTCCCGGCCCCTCGCGGTTTCTTCATTCACCTGAGTTGGGTAGGATGCGAGGTCACGAAGGCGACAAAGCCGCTGAGAGGCAACTAGAAGCCACAGATGGTCTATTTGAGGACTAAGCCGCGAGCGGCACAGAAGCCTGGGGGGGGGGATAATTCGCGACTCGTGTGTCGTATTCACCAGATCGGGGGTGGCACTAGCCTACCTAGTCAGAACTGGTGACATGCTATTGTCACTGCCCAGTTAGGGATACCTACTAAAACTGCTGGGTATTCCGTCCTGTGCCTTATGCCAGGGCTACGGATAGATGTAATTCCCAAGTTTGCGTGCCCTGGCAGGCGTGGGCCTCACGCACAGACTCTTCCATTGCCGGGGAATTTTGTTTGTCCCCCGGCATCGTCTAGGTCTAGTACGGGTGTGGGGCGGTTTGAAATGCGTCCCACAGGAGGAGAGCGGAACTACAGTGAGATCCCTCATACCCCAAGGGGCCGCCAATGTAAACCTTGCACAGGCCATTGATTATCACATCTTGACCAATATACCGTTGGGAGGAATTAGATATGTGACACATCTACTAAACCCTTCAGTATGCATGGACTGACACACTTGCCTGATTTTGGTCTTATGTCTAAAGTACCAATATTAAATTTCAAGGGGCCAAAGTGAGAAACTAGCTGTCAACGCTAAGTAAAGCTACCCTTTATGTAACAAATGTGTAAAACTTGGGGTATTAAGAAAAGGGTTCAAGATTTAAAGGGTCCGTAATCCTATTCCTTCAGGATTCTTAATAACGAAATCACGTACATATTATTGTGGAGAAATGTATTCTTGATAAATTTCAAAGATTGAACCAGAAAAATCGATAATCTTGTAAATACTATTGTCTTTTTTGTAACTTTCGTTGAATTGTGGAATCCAGAGTATGATCTAAATTTTTTTTACTTCAATCACATTATTTGAAAAATATCACGTATAAGTGCAAAGTGAACTTTTCAAGTGAGCCTTCAGGGCCAAACCCTAAATTTTAAAAATATATCGAAAAACACTAAAAGGTTTTTAAAACATCAATTACATCAGTAATCGAATTGGCTGATTTTGAAACATAATTTATACCAAGTCATAGCCTAGTTTGCAAGGATCAATTTCTATGAGGGAAGGAATATCAAGGTTTGTTTTTAAACAGAATGTTCTATTTTCCATATATTTTATTCAATATGCGAATTATGAATACTATACAAGTTTCAATATGCATCAATAAATTAATATTCGAAACGCATGTTACTTTACCCTAATCAATCAAACCAATCATTGGGTAAACATAAATTGCGTTCAAACGAGGTGCGTTCAAATGACCGGCTCTATTTGATGCTGATTTAAAAACTAGAAAGTTTGTTGTATAAACAACATCAAAAATAATAATATTCTAGCCTGTTCTCTAACTTCAAATTATTCCAGCCCAGGGTTGAATGGAAGACATAGCTCTTGAAGACCACCATTTTATCATCTATACTTTGTACCTTGTTGCGTGGGTACAATAAAATATATTATAATTGTTCTTTAACGCGTTGAGTGCGTTAGGAGAATTTAAGAATCCCGGGCGAGATTTTCCTTCTATGCGTTTCCCAGACTCATGTATTTAATTAACTCGAACGGGTTTTTATATTTTATATTGCTTATAAGTCATTCATTTTGTAGAATTTTTACATAAGTACACGTCTCAGTTAAAATGTATAATAAATAAATACACATTCACATGGTATTTCAAATAACAAAATCTATGGAATAAAGCGTTTGTATCATAAGACAAGTTATTTCTACATTTCTAAAATGTGGACTACGGGTCAGCAGATATATAGAATATTTGATATTATTATAAAGAAACTCCAAATTAAATATTAAACGAACCCAATATCAATATAATATAAGATATTATAATATAATATATTGATATTATAATATCTTACTCTATATTAAATCAAATTATCATAAATATACAAAGAGTATATACACACATATATGACGCTGCGGCAACACCTGCGTTAGTGATAAAGATTTAGGCTATAGCCGAATTCAACTTATTTAAAGCGTTAAAAATAACATGTTTAACGCGTATCCACATCAGTGTATATAAATAGATCACATGTCATTATACAACGTCATTAACAATACAAGTATCGCATCTCAAATAATGCATTAAAACCATCGCCATATCCTAGTGAAACGACCTATATCTATCTATAGCACTATAGCAGACGGAGCCGCACAAGTATATACATAGATTGTATTCCTTATCGCCTATTTGTTTCGATGTCTTTTTCCAAATCCCTATTATGGGCCTGATTAGATCTCATACGCATTGCAGTAAGGGATATTTGCGAGTTCTAATTGATAGCAAACGCGCAGGGTACGAAGATCATCTTACGCCCCCTTGCCAACACCAAGAAAAATATCAACTTTGGAACGCGCTGCCAGTTGCTATCAGACAAGCTACATCGGTACCGATATTTAAAACAATGATCAGAAAATATTACCTGTCAACGGAATATTTAAATATATTATATGTACGAGAGGAGCAGAGTGCCGTATAGGCACGTGGAATGTGAGAGGTGGAATGAAAGATAAGATGGACGAAATGATTGATATAATGAATGAGAGAAGCCTGGATGCCTTATGTCTGACAGAGACAAAGCGGAAGGGGTGTGACGTCGATGACCTCCCCGATGGCATGCTTGCTCTGTGGTCCGGCGTGGACCTGGACAAGCGTGCAAGTGGGGGGGTGGGCGTCGTACTCTCATCCCGCTTTGTGTCTGGAGTGAAAGACTATTGTCTGGTGAACCCGAGACTTCTTTGGGTCCGTCTAAAACTGGGGATCACGCGAGTTTTTCTGGTCGCAGCTTATGCTCCCGTAAGCTCAGCGGATCCCCAAGAACTCGAGAAGTTTTGGGAGTCTGTGAGAGAAATTCTGGATCTGGCTGAAGGGAACGAAAGACTAATTATGTGTGGTGATCTTAATGGCTGGGTGGGGACCAAACGAGACGGCTTTGAGGCTGTCCTTGGACCCTATGGCGACAAGAGAGCGAACGATGCTGGTAAGCCAATCATAGACGTATGCATGGAAAGAAACTTGCTTGTGTCGAACACCTTATTCCATCATAAGGATATCCACACGTATACATGGAGAATGAATGAACAGAAAAGTATGATTGATCTGATTTTAATAGATAGTCGCCTCCGAAACACAATAATGGATACAAGAGCCTACAGAGGCCCCACTCTTGGAACGGACCACTACCTGGTGATAAGCCGGTTTGTGGGTCTTTTCAAGAAGTGGAGGCACTGGCGAGAGCGTACCAATTTCGGGGAGCTTGAAAGAATAAGATGTGAAAAATTGGAAGATGTTAGTGTAAGGAGTATGTATGCGCGCCTAGTCGAAGAAAGGCTTGCAAAAGCGGACTTCTCCGACTTAGATGTGGATAATGACTGGGATAATATGAAAGAAAGTATAGTGGAAAGCGCAAAAGAAGCATGTGGATGCGCAAAGAGGCATATAACAACGAAAGGAGACGAATGGTGGGACGCGGATGTTAAATCTAGCGTAGAGAGAAAGAGAAAAGCCTGGCTGGATTATATTGCATCTTTGCATCAGAATGACAGCATGAAAGAGATGAAGAAAGAAATGTATCGCCTCTGCAAGAATGAAACCAAAGCTTTAGTGAAAGAGAAGCGTGAAAGAATAAAATTGAAAGAAGAAGAGAAGCTGACGGAGAACTTCGAGGCAAATACCAAACTCTTTTGGAGAGAGGTTAAGAAGTCTCGGGGATTTTCGTCAGCTTCCAGAATGGAAAGAATTAAATCTAAAGCAGGGGACATTCTTGCTAACCCACAAGAGGTTTTAGCGCGATGGAGTGAATATATTAGAGAAATGTATGATACTATCCCGGATGCTGGCACCACGACTGAGTCTGTGACTGACTTCGAGGAGTCAGCATCCGAGATCACTTTGGAAGAGATCGAATGGTCGATAAGAAGTCTGAAAAATGGAAAGGCAGCAGGAATCGATAGTGTGTCTGCTGAGATGATCAAATATGGTGGCACCTGCGTCCGGGACGCTTTCCTGTCCTTATGCAACTTGTGCTGGAGGACGGGAAAGGTTCCCAACGACTGGAGGCGCGCTGTCATCGTGCCCTTGCATAAAGGCAAGGGGTCACGTATGGAGTGTGCCAGCTACAGGGCCATCAGTTTGATCAGCACAGCATCTAAAGTGTATGCGAAAATTGTTGAAAGGAGAATGAGAGTGGTATCCGATGGATTACTGTGGGATGCACAAGGAGGCTTCAGAAATGGAAGGGGATGTATGGATCAAGTTTTCTCGCTCCGCAATATCGTGGAGAAGCAGCTGGCTACGGGCCGGAAGGTTTTCTGCGGTTTTGTGGATCTAGAGAAAGCATTTGACAGGGTTGTGCGGAAGGACCTCTGGGACATATTGCCCGGATATGGGATTGATGGCCATTTGCTGCGTGCTGTACAGTCCACTTACGAGGACTGTATGGCATGCGTGCGGGTGGACGGCAGCCTGTCGCCCTGGTTTGACGTCAATATTGGCGTCCGGCAGGGCTGCGTGCTGTCGGCTTTGCTGTTTGTCCTATATCTGGACAATTGTCTCCAGAGATTAAGATTGATGGATGTTGGGGTGCGGATGGGTGATCTAGTTGTTAGCAGCTTGCTTTATGCGGATGATGCCGTGCTTTTAGCCGAATCGCCATCAGAACTGCAAACACTAGTCACAATGATGAAAGATGACTGTCAGGCGAGAGGCTTACGTTTGAATGCGAAGAAAACAAAGGTGATGGTGTTTGAAAGAGAAACAACCAGAACGAATGCAAGGATAATGGTCGATGATGTTATGCTGGAACAAGTGAATGAGTTTGTATATCTCGGATGTGCTTTTAGCAGAGATGGAAGGTACACCGCTGATATAGAAAGAAGAGTGAATTTGGGGAATAGTGTGAATGGAGCGTTAGGTAAACTTCTAGGCGCTAAGAACCTCAGCCAGAAGGCCCAGCTTGCCATACACAACGCGGTGCTGGTACCTACGCTCACGTATGGAAGCGAGAGTTGGGTATGGAATAGAGAGCACGAAAGTAGAGTAAACGCGGTCGAGATGCGAGCACTGCGCAAAATCTGCGGAGTGACGCTCGCGGACCGCGTTCGTAATACCGAAGTAAGAAAGAGAGTTGGTCTGAAAGAGAGTGTCGGGGTGAAGGTAAGGAAAGGAATGCTCCGGTGGTTCGGGCATGTGGAAAGAATGACTAAACAGATATACAATGCAAAAGTGGATGGATGCAGAAGTCGCGGAAGGCCACGACACACCTTCCATGATCAAATTGATCGTGTACTAGCAGAAGGTGATGTCAGGAGCCTTAAAAACAGACGAGCGTGCATGACAAGAACTATGAATGTCAAAGAAGCAAGTGAGGTGTGTAAGAATAAGCCTAAATGGCGCTCTGTTGTTCGTGCCTACCCCGCAAGGGACCTGGCGTGAAGTTATGTATGTATGTATGTATGTATATGTACATATTGTGTATATCTATAAATATTCATATATTTTTTTAGACATAAATTTGTATGGTATGTATATTAAGTATGTCTATTTAATACATATTGCATTTATATATTTATTACTAGGAAGTAAATAATCATACTATGTATTATAAGATTACGGTGTAGAATGTGGAATTTGGAAAACGCTAAATGCACACTACTTACCTTGTTTGCTATGCTGCAGGAACCCTTCGATTGTGCATTGTAAATCACTGTGGGTAGAGGATTACCTAATTGTATATTTGGAAGAGAGTTGGTCTGAAAGAGAGTGTCGGGGTAAAGGTCAGGAAAGGAATGCTCCGGTGGTTCGGGCATGTGGAAAGAATGACTAAACAGATATACAATGCAAAAGTGGATGGATGCAGAAGTCGCGGAAGGCCACGACACACCTTCCATGATCAAATTGATCGTGTATTAGCAGAAGGTGATGTCAGGAGCCTTAAGAATAGACGAGCGTGCATGACAAGAGCTATGAATGTCAAAGAAGCAAGTGAGGTGTGTAAGAATAAGCCTGTATGGCACTCTGTTGTTCGTGCCTACCCCGCAAGGGACCTGGCGTGAAGTTATGTATGTATGTATGTATATTTGGAAAACACTTGAATATGGACAAAATGGACGTGCGGTGTAGGAAGTTGATCTGACTGTCCGCGTGAGGGCAGCATCAGCGTCGATAGCTCACACGGAGTGATGATGCATTTGTTTTAAATTTACTAAAATTGGAACTTATGAAATACACAGAAAAATTGATTGTACTATTATAACAGAACAGGTCCAATTTAGACCGAGATAAAACAAATAATAATATTTTTAGACTAAAACAGTGAAAACTTGAAAGTGATACTTAGGAAGTTTACTTTGAATTATAATACTCGTATGTTGACGGATGTAGGCTAAAGGAATTAATCCCTAAAATAATTTTGTGGGAGTAATGTTTATTTAAATTCAACGTAAATATTAAAACAATGGGAATAACTTAACTAAATACTTAAAAATAAACTAAATTATAAATAAATTAATATAAAGAATGTAACAAATCGCTGCCAGAGGGAAACGTGCCTAGAAGGCTGGCTGCATTGCCATGCTGTATGGCAATGCTGATTCGTTGCGCGAAATACGAACCAGCATTCTTATCACGGGTGGTATCAAAGAGTTTCTTACAAATTTCTTTGAAGAAATCCTTTGCCGATGGACCCTACGGACCTAAAGTTTTAACTCCAAACGGCACAAAAATGTAACCCCTTCCTAGGGTTTCATATTTGCGCCGTTTGAGATCTTCAGCTGTTGAAGCAGCGTTGCCCTGACTTAGTCACTGGCAGATGAGATGCCGCCAGTGTCAACGCATGTCACGTCCCACACAAGCGGCCTTCTCATCTCCCAAGGAATAAGTGACATTCCATCCGGCCTCTTGCCATCGTCGCGGACCAAGCCATTTGGCTCTAGGACGGCTGGTAAGCCGACGCTGACAAGAGCTCAGCGGATAATGTCATTAAGGCTGGAATGGGAAAGGAATTAATTTTATTTATTTTTAGTTTAAAAGAGAAGAATTATCTGTGAGTATATTTTTTGAAATTTCACTTCTACTGCGTGTAAACTGCACACACATTTTATTTTTCTCATAGTCGTATGTAGTGTTGTTAGTCATATTTATTAAAATCGTGATGTTGTTCTTCAATTACTTCTTTTCTAAGTCAATCGGGCTTGTGTGCGCTAGGTGCTTGCACCCGGGTGCCACGTACCCCTTGCACATCCGTAGGAGAGACAGTCCTGCAAATACGCTGCCTTTGAAACTGGCAACGCACTGAACGTGTTAATCACTCTTTAACATAATTGAGAGCGGCAACTTCGGCTTATTAATTTATTGCTTCGCTTCTAAATTCCATTGAGGGTTGTAGAAATTAGGTTTCTGTAAGATTTTAATGTAATGTTCGTTATTTCGCAATGAAATTTGACAAATAAGTTAAATAAAATCTCCCTCTTAAGCAAAATTAATGAAAGCCATTTATTTTATTGCCTTTTGTTTCAAAAGGAAACAGTTCTAACAGTGTATACTCGAGGGACCTTATCTTTACATTCATACTGATATATACATTTTGTATCTAAAAGCAAATAATGTTTCTGATTCAATGAAAATTAGTGAAGGGTTTAAAACAGAACAGTTTATAGGTAGAAATTAGAAAGAAATATTATATTTAATTTTGTAAGTTCAAAACGGAATACGAGTAAATTTTGAGTTAAAAGCGGAAAAAAATATGTTTAGGTAATAAAATTAAGGTTTAGTAAATTCAGAAAACGGAAGCAAATTTTTTAAATCAGACCAGTAGTTCCTGAGATTACCGCGTTCAAGAAAACAAACTCTTCAGCTTTATGTATTAGTATATGATTAGACATCTCTAATTTTTATTTGTGAGTATATTATCTCAAGGTTCACTTCTACTGCGTGTCAACTGTATACAAACACATTTTTTTTTAATACGATAGATCTAATAAGAATAATATTAAAGTAGATTCGTTCGATACTTTAGAAATGTCCGATATTTTCGATTAAATTATATTTTTAAGCTTTGATAGTACATATACAACAAAAGGAACGAATGTTTGACATTTCAAGGAGGCCTTCATTGCTATTAGCTTATACGAACATATGACCCATTTTCAAATAATGTTCCTTTACGAGTATAATACGATTCCTTGTGCTCAATTTATAAAAGAAATATATATGTACTTCATTTATGTGTATCCATAGCAACATAACAATAGACAGATTACACTATTTCTTTTCAGTCAAACTATCACGTTGGCGTCATAAATTTTGTTCTTACCGACAAAATAAGACGTAAGCATCAGCATAGTGATGGGCGAGTTCGAGATGTTCAACTCGATTGTTGAAATATCTCATAATGTATAGTCGTTGCCGATTTTTAATCGAGTCTAACTTATAGTCGGGAGCAGCGACTATATTGTTACATGCCGACAAAAAGTGATCGCAGTTTATTACCTTTCCCGCATTTGGACTTCTTTTGTTTACTTTGTTTTTAAAATTTGTAATTAAGAAAAACATTCTATTGTTGTTGTACTTGTTTTATGGCAGTCATTAGACAGGTGTGTCAAACTAATTCTTGGAAATGATTGTTTTGCGTCGAGTCATATTGTATTTGATAAATGGAATGCCTGGACGGAGGGGTGAGGCGGTAAAGCGAAGATTCCACTAAGTAGAAATAATTCAAAGGTGCTCGGTTTTTTCTATTAAATTGTTGACAGTAAGGCGTGAATAAAATCGAATAAATGCTTTCTAGTCCAAGTACAGTAAAGGATTTCGAGGTAGCTACGAATGAGTTACCTACTATATTTTTTTTCGGTTGATAAAAAAATAGAAAACATTTCAAAACCCGCCTAACGACACACTTCGTGTACGTGCACGCTGAAAATTACTTCAACTCTTACTTAAAAAACTTTTCATCCTTGATATATGTAAAATAACAACATGTACTTCATCGTTTTACGGCATATATAAGATTTCTTTTCGAATTTCATCCATATCGATTTGATAGTTTTTGAGAAAAGAAATAGCTGTGATATATTTTTATCCGTGCAGGAACAGAGAAAGAATATCAATTACTGCGGCCGAGCGGCCTGTTCTTAAAGGCAACAAAACAACCCATAGCCAGGTGGTAGGGTATTTGGCCGTCTGAATGACTACCACACCTGGTCTAGAGTACTTCACCATAACGACCGTGAGTTGTGTTCCGGTATTAGTGGCCGGGTTCCAGTTTCCCTTTAGAGAGCGGAAGCACATCTTTACTGTTGCTAATGTTCATAGGCACGGTAACCACTTTCCATATCAGTTGGGCTGTCGGCCTATCTGCTGTACTCCAAAAAACACATAGATAGACAGCCACAGAGGATATCTGATAGATATACAAATCTGCTACTACCCTTCGAATATAAAGAGCACAAAGCGAGCAATACGCATAAAAGGTAGGATCGGTTCCGAAACAATCGAAAACACTTTAATTGTTTTGTCGGGAAGCGAATCGACTGTTAACTCGATTAAGTTGCATTGAATGCGATTCATTCGATTGTATAAAGTGCTCGCATTCGCATCACTAATGTTATATCCGTACATAATAAACGAGGTGTAAGGAAGATAAACTATAGCCTTGTTCCTTAAAGACGTCCTTGTTTCTGACAAAGATAACTGAAACTAAGGACCTAAATAAAAGTATAGGATTTTCTAAAATAAGTTCCAAAATTAACAAAAAATCGAAATGAGTTGTTTTTGTTTTTTTTATTGCAGGAGTTGTGCAGACAGGCAGACGACCCACTTGATGGTAAGCGGTTACCATCGCCTATGGACATTTGCAACACCAAAGGTGCTATAAATACGCTGCTGCTCTCTTAAGGGTGACTGGAACCTGTTCACTAATGCCGGAATACAACTCAATGTTGTTATGGCGACATACTCAAGACCAGAGGTGGTAGCCATCCAGTCGGGCATACCCTACCACCTGGCTGTATGTTATTTTTTCGCCTCTTACAACAGGCCGCCCGGCCGCTGGAAATTGTATTCTTTCTCCGTTCCTGCACGGATAACTTTGTACCTGATCTCATATTAATCGTGCGTACATGTCACGTTCGCTTAAGATATTTATGCTTAAGTTATTTTCGTACGTCTACAACTTTATAAATAATTTTTTTTTTCAAGTTCATTAAACTTTGGATAACAAGTGTTCATAAACAATTTTTGGATATTTATTGAATTTATAAATTAATATAACATTTTCGATGCATACAATACAAATGTAACAATAATCTTTTCAGTCAGCATAACACAAATATAACCGAACGCAACAAACCCAATTGTAATGCAGAAGGTCGTATTTCAATAAAACGCGCAAAGTACCTCACTATTAGATTTCCGATTGTACACACGTCACGCCTTGATCGTAGTTGTCGCTGAACTGCCCCCTGCCTCAATCAGGCCATCGTTGTATACTGCATAAATACAATGTGCCCGTATCGTAGTCGACGTAATCCGTAACACCAGGCTAATGATTCATCTGCAAGCGGCCATAAACGAGTACAATAAAACAATGGGCTGTTCTCTAGAAGCTATAATTGTAATTAGTTCAAATGCCGTCAGGTAATAAAATGTGCTTCGTGGAATTTGTCTTGTCGGGGGTTAAGTTGTAACAGTATAAAGGGTACAATTTTCCATATCATTATGCCTTGTGAGTATTTTTTTTATTTATAACGTGTATTAAACGTTTGTGAATTAATTATTTTCTTAATTATTGAACAAATAAACAACATTGTTGTGACTCAACAAATGTTATTTTACGAGTTCCTAATATTACATTCATTTCCGGCTATAATTAAATTTGACCTGTATTTACATTTGAATTAATATTATTAGATATTTTTGTGTGACTTGTCACGAAAATCATGAAACAAAAAATGTTATTTCAATGTGTTATTTAAAACATACGTAAATTTTCATTTAAAGAACGAAACTGAAGTACGCTGTTTGGTAGATACCAAACATCAGTAAACGTAGAATATTGTGCAACTGAATCCTTTCCTAGCTTTTTGCCATATTTCTTTCTCCATCCCGAAGTGGTTTTGAAGAGCTCGCTGCCTGCGATAAGACCGCTGCTTATATCTAATTCGAAGAAAGTTTTTATGTGTCGTTTAATTAATTTGTTGTACAATAAATCCCTTCTTTTTTTTAAAAGTTATAAGATTGGACAGAAGCATTGCAGGAAACGTTCTCATGGATCATGTTAAATTACCTTATAACTACTGTTTAATATACTTTATATATATTATATATATATATATATATATATATATATATATATATATATATATATATATATATATATATATATATATATATATATGTGTGTGTGTGTGTGTGTGTGTGTGTGTGTGTGTGTGTGTGTGTGTGTGTGTGTGTCGGAGGGAATATATAAATCGGATAATTGTTGATTGGATTTATATAACGCACAATATTATTTGTTTACATTTTAATTGCTTCTAAAATTGTTAAATTAATTTGGTTTAATGTCTTAAATGTTTCTATACCTAAAAGATCGTTCTAACCTAATAAAAGTTATGAATATTGTAATTTAATAAACGACCAATTAGAGCTGAGCATATGGCGGAGCGGGGTCAAGGACGCCCTCTATACTTGAGTAGTATCTACTTCGGTAGACTGAGGAGTTTTTGTGACACATTTGGTTGATGGCAATAGGTCGAGTTGGACCATGGAGTATTTTAAAGAAAGTGTTAAGTTAAGAAGTATGAGCGGTGCCCTGAACCCGCTGCTCGGTCTAAACTATGTTAAAATGTCTTGAATCTAAATTAAAAAGTGTATAAACCGTTGGCCTTGTGTTTTATGCTCGCATTTTACCCTGATGACGCCCACTAAACCTGCAATAACTAAAGGAGATGTCGTGAGAACGAGGCCGTTCTGCGACATATATATATGTATCATTTTGATTATGTGTATCGCTACTAAGCTTTACATTATTTATCCTCGAGTTCTAAAGTGCATATACGCCACACCTCTTCAAAATTCGTTCAATACGTTTTCTATTATATTGTAAAAGATATACAATTTGACGAAGGGAAGATAAAGAGCTCACATCGGTCCAACTTGTTCGTGATACCAAATTTCACATAACACAAGCGTCACTTGCTTAATTTGGAAATATACAATATATATATGTTTGTCTGCCGATTATTATTATACTATTTATATTAAAAACTGAAGAAGATAAAGATCTCTCTACTCTATGTTACTGTGCAAGGATAAAAAATCACTCGAAATCAATTTTTCTATTTACTTTTACCTTAATATCTGTAATAGACGATAACAGACGCGGAGTGTCTTAAATCTTAAGTCAGCGTCCAGTCACCCGTTGATCACATATCGCAGCATGTCTCACAATTTGTTTACCTTGTCATAATTAATTCTGATTATTGGCTCTGCCAAGACCTCTACCATACCATTTAAAGAAAATGGTAACTCTGGCTTGGAACCAGAACCAGCCCTGTTCGTTATTCCTCTATGTGCTTAAACTGTTCCAGGAGCAGACGAATCTCGAAGTCAGTGATGCTTCTTACTTACTTTACTAGTGTAAAAATCAATCAATCAATATCTTTATTTGCAAGAATGTAGTTTATACAGCTGTTACACAAATTGTAGATGCACAGTACATTCTACCACATAGTGTAAAAAATGAATTAAAAAAAATTTAAAATTACATTAACATAAATATTCTAATTAAAAAAATGACAATTTTCGACAAAATACAAGTCATTAATGTCAAGAGAAATAATAACAAATATCACTAAGCTTTTCCGTATAGATAATAACGACAACCACTTTTTTTTAAGAAATTCATCTACAGTATAGGAGCAATCCTTGATCAGCCACTTTTCTAAGACTGCAGTGAATTTTCTTAGGGGTTCGTTTATAATATTATTTGGCAAAGAGTTATAAATAAGAGGAGCCATGTAAATGCAATTCCTTCTGAAGAGATCCAGAGACGGCACAGACATCTTTAATTTTACGGTTCAAATATTTATTTATTTTCACCAGTTATTTTATAACAATTCAAAGACAGTATATGATAGACTTAGAATTAAATTTTAAGATTACAAATGTAATCTACTTAAAGGTAAATACTGTTAGTACAGTAATATCTATCTTCATAGAGTCTATAATAAAGTAGTTGATAATCCAATTAACTGATTTCCTTTTTATCATCTTACAAAACGCCGCAACATCAAAATACATCCATTGCCGGTTATAATGTCTTGACTTAATCAAGTCAAATAGCGTATTAATTATTGTTTAACCAGTAAATTTAATTATTTTTATCATAATATTTTAAAAGCAAGATGATAACAAGATATAACGCTCGATCTTTTATATGAACATTATTTTAGAATTTATTGCAGTTAACATGCGTCAACTACCCCATTAACCCAGCGTAATTGTCCCGAAAGGTATCTATTATATACCCCAATTCCTCATGAATAGCTGCGACGCCCCGTGATATACTTACAACTTTATTATGATCATGCATTGTTTGAATTCCTGGTCCCCCGTGACGCGGACCATTAGAAACCTAATATTACCCGCCAAAGTAAGGGAAAATAATGCGTTGACTCACGAATGCTTTAGTGTTACATTACTCTATATAAACGACCAGTTAATTTTTCTGCTTTTAACATATTAGAAGCTTAACCTGTTATGTTTATAATACCTACTATTCAATTATGTACATTGTCTTTAACTTGGTCATTAAAAGGTCGGTTTCAAGGATCTTGACGTTATATTTGAATTTAAGTTTTTATTCAAACTAAGTTCTGAATACATCTAATCTGAATACATTTTTAAAGGTCGTACATAACTTGTTATTTGTAAAATAGACGGTGGATACAATAAAAAATCGAACAATTGCGTGTCGGACTACTAACAGTTCCACAGGGGATTGTTTCTATAATTTGACTATGAAAGAAAGCCTACTGTGGACGTGGCTATATCGAACTTCGATATATTCATAAAGAAAACTCCAAATAAAAATTAATATATCATCCGAATATATTTTCTTCAATTGACATTACATTTCAGAATGTTTTTCTACATACAGTCAAATGACAATAAACACAGGAAATAGTTTGTACACCTACATAAGCACTTCATCGAAAATACCCCACATCTCAAAAACTACTCAAAGGATATCTATAAAACCAACTTTCGTTGAAGGTAATTTTGAAGCGCTACTACCTACATTCTCGACTTCTTCCATTTTAAACCTTAATATATAATTTTAATAATGTTAATTTACGTTTAGTGTTTGAGAACCTTAAAGAAACCTAAAAACATACTCTAACTCAGTATGAACAAGACCGTAAAAATTAATAAGTAACGCCAAAAATTTATATCAATTTTTTTGTTTCAGATTTGTGTAGCATCAAATATTTAATCGTAAGTATCATCGTTGCTTCTTTTAGAAATTTCAGTGTGCCAAAAACTGAAGGTGAAAAACAATTAATATGGTTTCGTTCGGTTTTATTATATGTTTGTCTATGTGTCACAGCTGAATATACTAGAAGCTACAAGTTATATATATGGTTACTTAAGTGATATATAAAAGAGACGATTGTATTTTTTATTGTAATGGAAAAGGAGCTCTTAAGTTGAAATTAATGTACACATGATACGAGCGTGACGTGTGTACATTCAGGAATCTAATAGTGACGGACTTTGCGCGTTTTATTAAATTACGAACCTTCTGCATAAAGTTTGGATGTTTTGTGTTAGGTTATATTTGTACCTGTTTTATACGTGTTTGTATAGTTCTAACTCTATAATAATTCTAACGGCATTTTAATACGAGTCCCGCTAACTCGTAATATTAATTATTGTATGTTTACCAAAACAAATTAAATAAACAATTTGTTCACCGGACCCTAAAAAGAAGATCCATTATAATATAAATATTAACACGATGATGTGAGATGTAATATTGCCAGTTATAACGCACATTTTTATTACCCCAAAGTTATAAATGCCTTTTACAGTGAGCTTTATTTGAATGGTTCCCACACACGTTATTAAAATGAATCCACACTTATAACATTTAATAAAAACTTCCGAGAGTAACCACCTGCCCAAATTATTTTTTCTTCTCTTTCAAATATATTTCTCTATACCACTTGTGTTTCAGAACAATTTTCATATAAAAGCTCCAGCAAAATTTTAGTTAACTGATGTTAATAAACCTGCTTGTTTTGGATATGACGATTTTATAAACCTTTTTTTGCTACAATTAATATTGTTACGACCGACAAAGACCAATTCACAGCTGCAGCTTATCATGCCGAAAGCGGCATTTGGACTTTTTTTGTTTACTTTGTGTTTAAAATTTTTAATTAGAAAAACAGTCCATTGTGTATTGTAATCTTTATGATAGTAATTAGCCAGGTGTGATTCTTGGAAATTCAGTCCATGCGGTCGAGTATTGTGTCGAGACATAGTATTTGTACAGCATAAAGCAATGCCCCAACGGAGGGGTGAGGCAGTCAAACGATAATCGCAAGCGAGGCAAGACGTGTGTGCATTCGATAATCTATATAGTGACGGACTTTGCGCGTGTTATCGAATCATGCATTACGTCTGTACTGGTTGTATCCAGTTATGGTTGTACCAGTGTTGTACATGTTTGTATAGTTCGAATAAATTCTATAATAATTCCAACCGCATTTTAATTCGAGGCTTGCAACTCGTAACAATTCTTATATGAAAGCAGAATACTAGGAATGTAGCTTTGAACGATTCTTCTCTTTTTGACCATTTATTCATTTTAATGTAAATACTTCAAGCCAATACGTAATAGAACGGCAACATTTTGAAGTACATCTAAACAGTTTATCTATTATAATTTTACAATCAACTACACACGCAACGGAATTTTCAAAGTATGTTGTTATACTATAGAAACTTCTTAATAGCCGTCATGGGCGTATTATAATACTATAAAAGGGTGCTCAACCTTTTTACGTCCACTATACGTAATGGCGATTTAAAATGGTGTCATAATACTCGTTAAAGTACCGCATCAATTATGTTAGTGATGTGTCAATTATGTCCAATGAATGTATGGAATGATGTAGGACTCAATCTCATAAGTATATTTCAAAGAGAGCGGTAATGGAAATATTGCGTAAATAAAAAAATATACAATCATGATACTGAGTATAAGATTATTATTAAATAGCAGCAAGATTACATACATAACTTCACGTCAGGTCCCTTGTGGGATAGGCACGAACAACAGAGCGCCATTCAGGCTTATTCTTACACACCTTACTTGCTTCTTTGGCAATGTCAAAGTAGCAAGATTAAATATAGTTTTATATAATTAAAACTAAAATTTATTTCTTAGTGTTACGCGATGTCCATCACAGCAGTCATAGAGTATATTAATAGCAATGTTGTAATATTATTATTTTGTAGGATAGCTTCATAGTATTTTCGTATAAAAAGGCGGTGTGGCGTGTATACGGTGTTCATGCTTACTGTGCGGTGTGAAGAGTCACACTAAAGGCTGACCAATAAAGGGGAAACCCTGCCCAAATAGTTAATATTTGGTATATATGGTACTTTGTTACCCGAATCTCTGCAAGGCTGTTTACAGTAGAAAAGTTTACGATAGCGTTACGTAATGAATGTGTAGACAAAAAAATGTATACTACTTTAAATAATACAATGGCTGTCAGAGAATAATTAAAAAAATAATTTAGATAAAACTAAAATTATGACTTTTAAAAATAGAATTAATTTGTTACACGACATTAAAATCAATTGCCACGGACATTATATTGGAAATGTAACAGCCACCAACTTCCAAGGATTATATATTAACCGCAGTTTAAAGTCCCATTGTAAAAAGTTGTGTGTGAAAATGAATATATGCTCTAATGCCTTACACATGCTATCAAAAACTACTAGCAAAAGCACAGTCGTAACAGCCTACCATGGATATGTTGCATCACTCCTTCGTTACGGTATTATAATCTGGGGTAATTGTAGAAAGAATAACTGTATTTAAGGCACATAACGATGCATTACAGCAATTTGTCGATTAAATGACATGAGTTGCAAACCATACTTTAAGTCTAAACTTCACTTTATAAGTACGAAATCATAATATTCATTCGAAACAATATGAATTTATTTAATACTTTTAAAAGCGAACGCCAAACTCATAAAACAATATGTCCTAGGAAGCGAAAGGCTGTGCTAAGTAGCAGCGGATTGTGTGGATAAAACGTAGGCAGTGCCGTTTAGCACATTTCCTCGCACCCTCAAAAATTTAGAGCTTTTACAGACAGAGCTTTTCAACCATTGCAAAGGTGGTCGCCAGCGACGATAACACCTCCTATTGTATATGTAAGTTATATAGGCAATAAAGAACATTCATTTATTCAGATTTGTAGAGCTGATTGTATACCTCGTCAGTTAATCCGCATGATTAGAGTGTGCCACCTAGTACCTACTACTTAAAAAAACGACTGCTACGTAAATTACTTAGTTTTATTACGGATACCCTCATTTGTTAACCGACTTCAAAAAAAGGAGAAGGTTCTCAATTCGTCGGGATCTTTTTTTTATGTATGTTCACCGATTACTCCGTGATTTATGATCCGATTTACGTGATTCTTTTTTTGTTCGACGCGGAATAGTTTCCGATTGGTCTCCTAAAAATTTTACATAGTTTGGCCAAGTAGTTTTCATTTTACGATC
Source organism: Dendrolimus punctatus (assembly GCA_012273795.1). Classification (NCBI taxonomy): domain Eukaryota; kingdom Metazoa; phylum Arthropoda; class Insecta; order Lepidoptera; family Lasiocampidae; genus Dendrolimus; species Dendrolimus punctatus. The sequence goes on along the minus strand of CM022545.1, from coordinate 15,165,195 downwards.
ATTTTTTTGTTCCCGTTTCTTGGGACCTATATTTTTTAAGAAGCGCGGCACCATTCGTATGTCCACCCATACATGGCTAGACACTAAAAAGTAACAAATAAAAAATAAAAACTTCGTTTAAAAAACCGACGTCAAAAACTAAAATGTATAAAATAACTTATTTATAAAGCTATTATTATTAATATATATTATGTAAAACATCTTGAAGTTGGTGCAAAGTTAAACATAAAAATTACTATATTTTGAAAATTACTAAGCACTGACTAAGATTTTTTGATAATATGTATTAATAATAATAGCTTTATAAATAAGTTATTCTATACATTTTAGTTTTTGAAGTCGGTTTTTTTACACGAAGTTTTTATTTTTTATCATGCAAAAGAAACACCTAATGCTGCTGTCATAACTACATTTTTGAAAACATCGTTATGTTTTTATAAAAAAATATTATTTTAATTTAAAATGATTCGCCATCCACTGTCTTTGGTTGAGGCAGAGTTCTTCTTTATCTTTACTCTTGTATCTTTTTTATAATTTCCTTCTTTTCTAATACACAACTTTTGTTACTTTCATCTTATTTCTGCCATATCTATTATATTTTTTAGGTTTGTAAAACTTAAATATTTGCATATTTCTCATGCTTTTAACACAAAACTATACTTTTGTTTTTAAATCACAATAATTATAAGTTACAATATCAAACTTAAAAGATTTTTTTTTTTTACTGCAGGAGGTCAGCAGATAGGCAGACGGCCCACTTGATGGAGAGCGGTTACCATCGTCTATGGACATTTGCAACACCAAAGATGCTACAAATGCGCTGCTGCCCTCTTAAAGGAGACTGGAACCTGGTCCACTAATGCCGGAACACAACTCAAGGTTGTTATGGCGACATACTTTAGACCAGGGGTGGTAGCCATCCAGTCGGGCAAATGCCCTACCACCTGGCTGTGGGTTGTTTTGATATATTATATATATTTGATATTGTTTGATATAATGAAATACTAAAAATAAACTTACTTATAATCATAGGTTAAACACAATTATATGTATATTATTTATTTATATATATTTTTATGCCTATATTTTAGTTTATATTTTAAGTATAATAAGTTCCAAGTTTTTAATTACTACAAATTTGCGATTTATCTTATGTATACGCGTACAAACTTCAATTTAGCTGCATTTCTTTTATTTACTGTTTCGACGATTTTTGTACTGTAGCTTGGGAACACACCAATTACACTATTCGCCATTTGGATTACCTATGCTTTCTCTTTTGACCTCAATTTTTGTGCTGGCCGCTAGATCATATCTCCTCCTGGCGAAGACAGTGGGAGGGATATCAAATATTAGGTGCAAACATAGGCTGTGCACAGGTGCACGATCTTTATGCATTCAAAACAGGTCGGTTTTTACATCGTTACAACCCCTAACAACCCCTAAACAGTGACACTGTTGAGCTTGGGTCTGCTGTTTTTTTTGGAGGAAAGGACGACATGCCCATCATGCGTATCTAAGGCGGATTAGCTGGTTGTATTCACTTCTACTTATCTCGATGTGCAGTATTCGCACAACGATTTCGTTTCAAGTTAATGCTCAGTTCGGGATAATTATATATATTAAACACGATTAGACTCAACTGTTTCACGCCGATATTCTGTGAGAGCGTGGTATCACAACAAGAGAGCCAGCTAAGAACTGTTATCAAGATAATGATTCCAGCATATTTAAAGCACCAGCACGTCAAAAAATGTATTAAGTCTAAACAAACTGTTTAATGGATGCTACTTAGGAGTCTAATATGACACACGTTTTTTTATTGCCTAAAGCAAGCAAACAGGTAGACGGCTCACCTGATGGAAAGTGTTTACCATCGCCTATAGACGTATGCAACACCAGGATTATCAATAACGCGTTCCTCACCTCTAAGAAATTTTATAATAGCCCTTCTTAAAGAACCCCATGTCGTAGCGCAAAGTAAAAACTGCAGCGGGAAGTTCCCTTCAGATCATTGTTGCACACGGAATAAATGTTCTGGCGAACTGTTGCGTAGTTCAACGTGGGAGCTCAAGGAAAGTGGGGGTGAATATCCCGTCGTGGGCGAGTGGTATGGGTGTAAAAGTGAGGTGTTGGCACCAGATCAATGAGTTAGTTAGTCGTTAGGCTATCAATGGGCTACGATATCTCTTTTCTTTTATATCAATTTAGTTAAATAAAAACATATTAATTGTTCATTAAGACCAAGGTTCTCTGAGTATGGCCCCTATATCGAAGTATTTTTTTATATGTTTCGTATATAAGCATTGTTGTCAAGCCTAAACCGCGAGAAAGACATGGGTACGTCTGTGACATTCCATTGGTAATAAAACGTCACAATATATCATTTTATTATTATTTTACTGCTTTTTTCTTTTTTTCCAATACTGTAATGGCCTGTCCGCTTATGTAGGGGAAAGATTAAATTAGAAAATTGTACAAAGCTTTTAGCCCTAAAGCTCACCGTTACTCGAACAAATTACTTAAGCTAAAAATAAATGGAAGCATATTTCGAATACAGCAGATTATTATAATATTTTACTAACGTTTTCCACGTGAAATCGCTCGAGAAGAATTTGGACATATATTTTTTCGTTACAATAGTTCAGTAGACAGGCAAACGGTCTACCTGAGAAAGCGGTAACCATCGCCTATGGACATTTATAACATCAAAAATGTTACTAATGAGCTTGCCGCTCTGGAAGGGCTCTGAAAGGGAGACTGGCACCTGGTCACTAATGCCGAAATACCTCGAAGTTGTTGAGGCGGCATACACTAGACCAGGGGTGGTAGCTGTCCATTTAGGCAAATACCCTATACTGCCATCTGGTTGTGGGTTGTTTTCTCGCATCTTACCCAGCAGCCCGGCCACAGAAATTGTATCCTTCCTCCGTTCTGCACGGTTAAGTTTCACAGTTCCTGTATGGTGAAAATTCTTTAATTTTTTTCTTAAAATCTTTAACTTTAGATATAAATATTCAGATACAGTATGTTTGTATCCGCAAAAATTGAAAGTCAATTGAAAAGTCCTGTCCGACTTAGTAAGTACATGAGTACGACGGATTCATATTCGGAAATAAAAATGCTGCCGCTATGCAAGGACTGTGCCTACCAAATGAAAACTTCTTCAGTGAACTTCGCCCGCGTAAACTACGTAATCGCATCTGGATCCCCCAACACATTATATGGGATAAAATTATCCTTTATTTTCTCCGTCTATTAATTCCCAATACCATAAAGAACGAGCAATGAATATTCTATCAATCACTTTTCGCACTTATACAAGTATGAGAAAATCTATTTCCATCTATATAATATACATTTACAATTATTATAGTACCCTACGTTTATCTTCGGTGCCTAAAATATATATTTACCAGCGGTCTCGGCAGACGTTGTCCTGCCCTAAAATAAATAGAAATTTAGAACCCGATTCCAGCGCCAAGTGTTTTGTTTGATTGATAGGTTACCTTATTGCAGTTTTATTGCGGATCCCTAATTTTTATATATATTAATCAAGGATAATGTAGCATTCTAATGGTGTAATATTTGTAAATCATGCAGTTTTTTTTTAATTTATTCGTTACAAACATACAAAAGTAAAAATCTTTCCCCTTTATAATATTAGTATAGATATGGCCTATTTCATGAAAGTAATAATAAAGTAAAAGTAATTAAAATACGAAGCTTGTTGTAAAGGAGTTTCTTACCCCTTCTCCGAGAACACTTTGCTAAGCGGTATAACAATAGAATATAAGAAATAAAATCTTTATATTTATGACTTTCAAACAATGTGCTTCCTCAGAACTAAATTTGAATAAAAGGAAAACACTAACCTCCAAATACATGAAAATAATAAGCTTTTTTAAAAAGGTTTTTAAATACAAGCTTTTGAGATCCTGGATATCATATAGCAGCAGAGTGCTAGCCAAGTCAAGTAAAACGAGCCCAAACACGACTGGTCTATTTTTTTTAGTACAGGAGTTCCTATGGCCACCTTCCGACTCCATCATCATACCAGTTCTATGGTACCATATTATTGCATTGTAACGCGATATACATATGAGTGCAAAATTTCAGCTCAATCAGGAAGTTCGTCAAATTTAACTTGCAAGATTCCACCCGAACTTACATACACCTATTGCAAGTAAATAAAAGCTTGTAAAAACGTGTCTTTATTTGTATAGAGAAATATTTCTTCATACACTACAGTACTAGTAATCCCCAGATAAATTGTCAAATGTATAATATCTGGGAACTATCAGATTGTCTTAATACAACGGAATTAACGTTTAATTAAAATTAACAGTGTAACTAACAAACAAGTCATGAATGTCTCATTGTTCCATTTAAGTAATTAATTTATATTCATCGTAAACCGCTACACTCAGGGTTGACTAAATAATCCATAACACTTAAATTTAGAAAATTGATTTCCTCATTTTACTCCGTTAATTAATTCTGTTTATCGCTTTAGTTAACAGTAAAGTAAATATTAATTTGTGAAGTTTACTTAATAGTTAATTTTACTGAATTGCTTGTAAATAACAATATTAGAATTTATTCTAGTCGTGGCAGCGTAATGGTTAGCGCACGCGCCCCTAAATTGAAGGGCGCGAGTTCGATCCTGACCGGAACGCAGGCACCTCTTAGTCAGTTTTCTGATCTAATGTGAATATTGTTACACTTACCACGTGCTAATAACGGTGAAGGAAAATATCGTGATGCAACCTGCACATCGAGATAACTGATGTGTCAAACCTGCCAAGCCGCCTTTGACAAGCGTGGCGGGTATACTGTCCGTTTTCCCTATAATGGGAGGCCCGAGCCCAGCAGTGGGACATTTATGGGCTGATATTATTTATTTATTTTATATTTAGAGCCTTCTATATGGCTTGGCCTGGATAAGTTTATTCATTGTCTATTTCATTTTTGAAATATGTTTAACCATTACAGTTCGTTAATCGTTATGATAAAAGAGACTTAAACTAAAGTCCGTCCATTTCTCCTTCTGTCCATTTATGTTTTGTAAATTGATTTTTTTTGTAGAAAAGTGCATATTCTAGGTAGTAAAATGGTGAAGTGACATGATTTAAAATTAAGAATGTTTACCATATATTAATTAAAAATAATTTAATGTATATATCACTTAGATCGCTAGATTAGCTAAAAATAGCTATAAGTTAGGGTGCCTAGAAGAGATAGCTGTAAGCGTTAAGGCTACTATTATATTGTCTAAAAATATTCTAACTGAAGTGTTGTTCTGTTATTTTGGTGAGCAATACCTATAATATAAAAATATATCTAAAGTTAATATGGGGAAGTCCATTAGTGGAATAAGTTCGTATATCTCTCGTTATTTACCTGTTTTAAACGGTGTCGTAGGTTTACTGACCGGATTGTTGCAATCATTTCTTTTCAAACAAGGAAATAACGAGAGGTGTATGCAGTTCCCCCACTGACGAACTTTATCACCTTAACTACAATATAAAAAAAAAGTGTGCGTCTCGGGACGCCCGACAGAAGTGATAACTTATCCTGCCTACCGCTGTCATACGCGTGAGAGAAAGGGAAGCCAGACAGACTAGCGCCGTAACGCGTTACGTAACGAAGCGGTTTACCCTCCCATAAGAAGTTACAACTTTAAAAGTGTTATCCATGTGGGAATGATGTATCTTGAACGCATGATTTGATGAACGTAAAATGATTTTACTGAACGAATCCATAGTGTGAAAGAGGTGACGAGTGAAAGAGTGAGCAGACGATTCGACGAATGGACGACGTACGCACGACGCACGATGAAGACGCTCTGATTAATTTAATTTTAATTGTACGTGATTTTGTAATTAAATTATATAAAAATAAACACACGCGCAAAGTGAAACTGGTAAAAGTGTTGTTTTTCTTGCCAGCCGACATCCTACATGCATACGTATGTATCTAGTAATACGTAGGTACATACCTGCGTAACTGAAGAGTGAAAAATCTTTTTGCGTATATCGGATATCAACAGATATATCAAAAATCTTTACTCTAACTTCACTTAAACACTGTTTTCATTCATTAATAAACGCGCGGACGGAGAGATTTGACGGATTTGTAATGCTTTCTTAGAACCCTAAAAATTATTGTTGACCTTAAGGCACATCACTTATTAACTATGAAATGTCAGAGTTCAATTGAAAACTTTTCAAAATGACAGCAGTCATCAATCATACGCGAAATTGATGGTGATTCTAAAAGCAATCACGTGTTTTCCAGCGCTAACAATACATTATGTCAACTTTATGATAGCAAACATATTATGCAAATGCTAATTTATTATGTATGGTACTTTAGATATGTAATATTTTTCTACAGCGACCTGACAGCCATCGTAAATAAGACAATTTACTACGCTTTTTTAATCCTTATTAAAAACAACGTATTCTTTTATACCAAATCAAATAAAATTAATCTTGAAAAGTGTATAAATATATTTTTTCTTAAATTTTGACTCTTTTCGATTATTAATGCGAAAAAAACCATAGTAACTAATGTTACAAATGCAATAGTAATTCTGTCTGTCTGTCACTCTTTCACGGACAAACTAGTGTGACGTTCTTGTTGAAATTTGGTATGTGTGTCGATAATACTAAGAATGGAGAGAGATATGTAATTGTTATCCGGGGAAAATGGGATTGTTTATTTATTGGGTCAAAAAGTCGAAATTTTCCGAGAGGTATAACGCATTGACATAAATTTAATGCAATAAATTCTGTGTAAATACTTGCTCTCTAAACAAACTAAGGTTATTCTTTAGTATTTTAGATAATAATATGATATCTAAACGCAAAACAAGAAGGACTGATATTTCTAGAAATATAGGTTTAGAAAAGATTTTAAAGTTATTTTTTTTAATCGGCGATTGTCCTTCTTTCACGTTTACATTAAAAAAAAACTAATATTAAGAACGGAATATCTCATGAAATTAAGTCATCATCATCACCATCCGAGCGTTAAATCCCGGTTGGGTTCGGAGGGATCACTTCGACGCCCAGGGTCCGCTTTCCTACTTTTACTTCGCGCAATCTTCGGCACCACTTGTATTGAGACCGTTGGTACGCATGTCATCCCTCACAACGTCAAGCCAGAATTTCTTGGGCCTGCCCCTTCAACCGGGACCTGGCGGAGGTGGCCTGGCTAGACATTTGTTCCCCACGCTATTAGCGGAGCTATCTCAAGAAATTAATAAGAATAAGAAAAATAAAACACTATTTTTAAAGCGTACTTTGCTTCAAATTACAATTTCAAAGCGCGCAACATTGAAAATATCAAATAAAATGTAGTGGAACTCAAGCAAGGCTTCTTGACGTACGAGCTTTGAATTAACGAACCACTGCCTACTCTTTTATTAGCTTTATAAAAGAAAAACAAAAATTAAAATTTTCAGTTTTCGAAATGAAACTCAATACATAATTGCTTTCCGTTTCCTTTTTTGTGGCAATATTACGTATTTCTATGACAAAAAGAAATATCAATTTAAAAAGGGAATACTTGTTACCGAGGCTTTATTAATTTACCACAATCCCCGGAAATATTTATTAATATTAATAGCTAGGGATTTAACGCGCCCTTGCTAAATTGTGGACGTTTTCAAAGAAAATTACCTTTGAAATTTGTTCATTAATCGAACAGTGATTCGAATAATCTAATATATAAAATTCTCGTGTTCACAGTTTTCGTTGCCATACTCCTCCGAAACGGCTTGACCGATTTTGATGAAATTTTTTGTGCTTATCCGGTATCTATGAGAATCGGCCAACATCTATTTTTCATCCCCCTAAATGTTAGGGGTAGTCCACCCCAAAATTTTTTTTTTTTAGACAAAATTTTTAATTTCTATTTTTTTATGATACAACATACAAAAATACATACAACCCTAGATTTTCAACCCTCTACGATCAATCCCTATTTTTTACCGGGCAGGACGACGTCTGCCGGGACAGCTAGTGATATATAAATTTGTCTGTTTATGCATATATGGTTATTTTTAAATGCTATTTTAGTCTTAAGGATAAAGGCAGTGTTCTTTCTTTACTAGAAAATATATAGGTATAGTAGTATCCTCTTATAGAATAGAATAGCATAGAATATACTTTATTGCATAACATTAAGATACAATTCAAGAAGTTAAGTACCGAAGACAATAGGCGGTCTTATCACTAAAAGCAATTTCTTCCAGACAAACTTAGGGTGGATTAGAGAAAAATTGTGTAACATGTGGGTTTTTCAATATAAATGTAATAAAAAAGTATATATATATATAAATTTTAAATGGCAAGTACAAGTAGACAAGGAAATAAGACAAAAAATATGCATATATAAATAAATAATAATAAAAGTAATAATATATAGAATTACGTAAATATAGGAGAGATAGTACGTGACTAGTTCTTTATTCTTTGATTATATGATCAAATAACGATATGCAAGACAGAGCAAGTCGTGGTAGCCTAATTGATAGCGCATGCTTCCCAAACTCAAAGGGCGCTCTTTGAATTCTGGCATGCACCACTTAGGGAGTTTTTTGACCTAATGTGCTTATTGTTACAATTACCACGTGCTAACAACGATGAAGGAAAACATCACGATGAAACTTGCACATCGATATAACGGATGTGTCAAACCTGCCAAGTCGCCTTGGACAAGCGTGGCGGGTATACTGTCTGTTCTGCTATAGTGGGACGCTCGAGCCCAGCAGTGGGGCGTTTATGAGCTGTTAAGTCAACAGATCATCATCATCATCATCATCATCATCAGAATCATTGGAACGAAGTTCCTTATCGCGCGCTTCGAAAGGGGGCTAGACGGAAAAAATTAAGACCAAAAGTTGTAACGACACTTTTTGCTATAGTTGTAAGCCGTGCGGCGTGCGCGTATTTCTTTCTCTCTCTCTCTCATTGAAAGCAAGCCACTTATTTTCGTTTCGTCTTTAGATTTCAGATTAATTTTGTAAAGTGTATACATATTTTTTGCACATAATAAAAAATAATAACAATAATGAATCCTGACAGTGTTTCTGCACAAGTATCGGATATTGCTGAGGGAGTTAGGTAAGTAGAGATTATATACAGACAATAATAACAATAAAGACTCGCAGTATAACTAATTTTGTTCCATCCGGGTCCATTATTAAATTCTGTTAATAATAGTTTTAAAAACTTATTATTTTCATCAAATGGCTTACACAAACTACTCTAAGTAGTTATTCTACGTGTTACGTGAATGTGTTCACATTTTTCGTGATCTCAGCTTTATATTCTAACATTGCTGGCCCATGGAAACGGCCATATTGTCTTGTTACCAGAATTTATGTTTATATTGGAAAATGATATAAAGAGATTGTTGGTTGTTGTTGAGTGGAGCATGTAACGAGGAAGAATAAAAGTCTTGTGACAAAATAATAATAAACTGCAAGATTAATGTACAACAGTGATAGTGGATTAAAAAAAATGAAGGACATGATGATCTGTTATTGCCATTCATCAGGCACCGTGCAGGAACGGACAAAGTATAAAATTTCCTGCGGCTAGGCGGCCTGTTGTAAGGTAGGGTTTTTGCCCGACTGGATGGCTACCACCCCTGGTCTAGAGTATGCCGCCATAACAACCTTGAGTTGTGTTCCGGCAAAAGTGATGAGGTTCCAGTCTCCCTTAAGAGAGCAGCAGCGTATTTAGTGTAGCAAATTTCCATAGGCGATGGTAACCGTTTTACATCAGGTAGGCCGTCTGCCTGTCTGCTGAACTCGGACAGTAAAAATAATAAATAAAAATGTCAGAGAAAGTATAAATAGAGAAGTATGGAAGAAATAACACATTGTCTCAAAGGATTGGGAGAAGGTGAAAGAATGAGAGAATTAAACATTTTGAAGATTTTATATTTTACGCCGTGAAACTAAACGTAACGTGTTCAATCAAATTGAGGCAGTTTGGTTGAAAGGCGTAGAAATGAAGATTGCAAAGAAGATTTAGTAAAAGATTTCACATTTTAAGAGTTTTTTGAATAATTAAAGCAAATTGGCTCAGGGGATTGCAATGACAACATTCAATCACATTGAATGATTACATTTTGTATTTACATGAATCATTTACGATTTATTGCTTCAAACAAATCGAAAGGCAGAAAGTAGTCAATCGCGTAACTAATATCAACTTTAATTGATATAAATACTCGTGTCAAATCATTTCCGTGTGTTTTAATTATTTAAAAACATAACATCAATTAAGAATATCCATAAGTCTTTATTATTCTGACTCATCGCGGATACGAATTCGAGGTCAAAATATCGAATTTTACATATTTAATAATCATGTGTATTCCGCCATTAGTAGCCGGGTTCAAGTCTCCCTTTAGAGAGCTGCAGCACATTAGAAAAAATCTTTAGTGTTACATGTCTATAGGCGACGGTAACCACTTTCCATCAGGTGGGACCATCATATAAGGTCTCAAAAGTAGGGATGGGATCAGTCAACAAAAGATCGCCAGGGCAGTAGTTAATAACGGTACGCTGACACGACCTTGTACCGGCAGAATGGGGAATGACTACTGAAGTCTTAAGGATAGAAAAGCATACAATACAAATAGCAATGCTTATTATTTGATCAAAATAATCGTACATACTGTAACATGCCAGCGAAAGTAAAGGCATACTTGCCTGTCATAAAACGCAGTTTATAACCCGTGAAGGGTCACGCATTTGGAATTATTTTGTTTACTTTGTGTTTAAAATTTGCAATTAGAAAATAGCCTATTGTTATTGTACTTGTTTTATGGCTGTCATTAGTGTCGAACTAATTCTTGTTGTTATTGTATTGCGTCGAAGCTCGCCAGAAATGGATCGGTGCATTATAAAGCAATGGCCCAATGCGGAGAGAGGCAGTCAAGCGACGATTACGATACTAACGAGACGTGTGTAGTACATTCGAAGAGCGATGTAGTGACGGACTTTGCGCGTGTCATTGAATCGTGCAGTGTTACTGGTTGTATCCAGATATTATTGTACCTGTTTCATACGTGTTTGTACAGTTCTAATAAACTCTGTAATAATTCCAACGGCATTTTAATTCGAGTCCTGTGTAGCTAGCGTAACGATACGTAATCGTTGCCGGCCGTAGCGGTACTTGTAAGAAGGTCCGCCTCCAGTGTTCACGCAAGTAGCGTTAAACATGGATGGACAGCCTACCTTCTAAAACACCAAAGTCATCCCATCCCATCTCCTGTCATCGTTTTGGCATAGACCATTTGGCAACGGCAGATACCCGGCGGCTACAAGTGCCCGGCGGATGATGTCATTGAGTGCCGCATGACAAGAAATTCTTTTATCGAAATTGAACCGCAATTGATTACGTTTTATTTTTGGCAACATGCAAAATTATTTCAAGCAATTCCGTGGCACACCCGCCGAAGTGTTGTCTGTGGGTTAGTTTGTCTCCTCTTACGACAGGCTTATCTATAACTTCCCTCTTTTTATATTTAGTTTTATTGTTACTTAGTATTATATACATTTATAACGTTAATTTAGTTGGAGTAACTTAAAATTAACTCGGCCAGAGGCGATATCCTGACTGTGAAGAGGTCAGTACCAAAGAGAAGGGAGACGAATGTGAACTATTTATGTCAATTGATTGCTAATAAATTTTGAGATTCTAAAAATAATTAATTTAAATCCCCATATCGCAAAAGAAACCACAGAACGAGCTCTATTACATATAATTACGCGCGCATATATTGCTTAGCAAGTCAATTAGCAGCCATGGTTTTATGGCGAAATATTATATTCATTGGTGGAGCAAATATGTAATATAACAGTAAAGCCTTAAGGCCGTGTTATGTTGACATAAGTCGATAACCTTTACAGACTCAGAGGCCATGTGTAAAGTGCAAATCGTATTTTGAGCGTTTGAATATCGTACCTACAAAACAGCGTGCAAACAAGCTTCATTTCATTTCATTTATTTATATTTATTTACAAGGTAGTTTAGCTACTGCATGCTACTCCTGACCTTTATAGGTTTGCAAGTTTTTAAAGTCTAAACGGTTTAAGTAGTCCTTAAAAAGAAATATGAAATTAATTCAAATGAATAAATTATTTGTATATTATTCTTATATATAAAAATTGAATCGCAGAAATGTATGTACGCACATAACTTAAGAACGACGTTACCGATTTTGATTTAACTTTTCATGTGTGCTTGGGTGGGTCCCCGGATTGTCTATATTTACAACTGGGACCGGTAGGTGACGCTGGAATCGGGTTCTAGGATCTTCCTAATCTGCATCGAATTTGGTGATTTTTTGGTAAGTTTGAGTGGATCCCCGGATGGTTTAGATTCACAATTAGAACCGCAAAGGTACTAGAATTGGCGTCTATTTTTTTTTCAGGGCAGGACAAAGTCTGCCGGGACAGTTAGTTTTTTTTTATGTAAAGCTTCCAACATAACTCTATCACGTATAAGTGCTTCAATTCCAATTGACAGAGAGTCGGTGAGGGAACCTCAAGCGCGAACTCTTTAACCCCGTATTATCACGGAGGGCAGTAGCCCTGGGTAGTAACCCACCAGTGATTGTGATTGAGAACCTCGGTGGTGTTGGCGGCTTGCATCGACCGAACTGCGGTTTTCGATAACGATATGGTCTGATTTACAACGATCACTCCGAACTCGGTTGGCCATCTAAGGTATCTAGTGGACCAACTGCGGATTGAAGGAGTTTTCGCGACCTCTCAACATCGCCCTGATTCAGAATGAAGTCACAGAAGTCTAAAACTCGAAGTACATTAGACACCTACCAAACAACCAGTACAAACCTAATATAAAATATGTAATACATTACTCTAATAACATGTTAACTTATTAGGTATTCCGACATATTATTATGTATATAATATCTGCAAACTCATAGCGTATCTGAATACTTAATATTCATTCCATTTGAAATCTCACAATGTTGCTTTTCATTGTGGAAATGGGGGAACACGAATGGAAATGTTGGATATGCAATCCCAGCCTAACGGTATACTGAATACAATATATTTGATTCTACAAATCTGTATTATTCGTTTGGGTTTAAGTGGGATACAGCTATATGCCAAATGGTTGAGTTTCTACATATTAAATGGGGTCGAAAGGCTTGTGTTTAATTTTGAAAATGTAGTTCGTTTTCAATATATTTTGTTTAAAATTCAAATCCTAACAAAGTCAATTTGAAATATATCTTAAATAGTATGAAATAAATAATAAATTCCTAATTAAAAATAAACTAAATTATAAATAAATTAAACTAAAAAAAACTATATATACAAACTAAAATTAAACTATAAAATCTAGTTCCAGGCCGCTGTCAGTCGGAAACGTGCCCAAAAGACTGGCCACATTGCCTCGCTGAATGGCAATGCTGATGCGTTGCCCGAGGTATAAACCAGTCTTTTGGTCACGTGAGACATCCACCAGACGTTTGGCTATGTCTCGATAAAGTTTGTGCGCCTCAGGTCCCCACGGTCCCAGGGTCTCGACACTAAAAGCCGCAAATATGTAGCCATTCCCGATGGCTGAGTATTTGCGGCGTTTTAAGGCCTCCTGTTGTGCAGCAGCTGTACCGGCAGACATGCTAGTAGCTGGAAGATGGGACGCTGCCAAAGTATCAATGCAAGACGCGTCCCATACTAAGGGGCGATCCATCCTCCAGGGCATTTGTTTAAATAATTTGTTCTGATTCTTTTGGCTGGACTTTTCTCAGTGATTTTAGATTGGTAGATACAAGGCAGCGTAGGTATTCTTACCTTACCGCCAGGAAAACTCTAGTTAATAATAAATGCCAGATAAATACACATATTTTAAAACCCAAACTAAGCATAATTTGCTTAGATTGGGTTATTTGGCTTTTGTTGCGGTTAGGTATACAGCGTACTCGACTACGGCTAATCCTAGATACACAGATCATAATAAATATCGCAAAGAATTAATTCGTTTACGAAATTTAGTTACCATGCAACAAATAGATCCCGTAACATCTATAAGAAATATAAGCAAATAGACTCCATCTAATATAATATGCTAGATTTATATACATACATACAGTATATTAATAAATAACTTGTTAACACGCTTTACGATGTTGGAAAACTTCAAGTGAAAATAACAAGCAACTGGTTGTGTTATCATATCATTAACATATTAATCAAACTAGTTAGAAAATGTTAGATTCTACTTTGAAACTAGTAAGTGTAGTATAATATATTCAACCGACATTATATTTCGTTTTTAATTATTGATTTTTTGAGGTATAAATAGGAAAACATAAATAAACCTATATATTCATCAATAAACATTTTTATTTTATTATCTGTGCAGGAACGGAGAAATAATATAATTTCCTGTGCCGGGCGGCCTGTCGTAAGAGGTGACAAAACAACCCACAGCCAGATGGTAGAGTATTACATATATGCTCGACTGGATGGCGACCACCCCTGGTCTAGAGTATGCCGCCACCGGCATTAGTGACCAGGTTCTAGTCTCCCTTAAGAGAGCAGCAGCTCATTTGTAGCACCTTTGGTGTTGCAAATGTCCATAGGCGATGGTAACCGCTTTCCATCAAGTGGGCCGTCTGCCTGTCTGCTGATCTCCTGCAATAAAAAATTCAAAAAATAATTACGGTATTTTTTTGTATGGTATGTATATAAAGTATATATCTATTTAATATGCAAAACTTCTGCGTTGCATTGAGGTCGACCGGCAAAGACCACTCAACTACAGAGGCCGTTTAAAATAAATAATCGATATGAATTACAGTATAAGTTCTCGATGCCCAAATCACCTAAGTAGAACTGTCGCTCTACCCAGTGATTAAATGTAATTACATTATTCGTATTTCCATTTCCATTAATTGTTTTGATAGCATCACTTATTACAAGACCTCAATTACATGACATCTACATTACGCTCACGGTTACGAGTGGGGGAAGCTATTTGAAATCAGGGCTGTGTAGAGAGAGAGCTTTAGTGCGTTGTCATGAGAATCTTCAATTTGCTAAATAATTTAATTTGATATTAATTGAATTTCAAAAACTTTCAGTAAGCAATATACATTACGTACCTAGTTTTGTGATGCGAGTATAATAAATAAGTTGGGGGCAGACTAAAGAAAACTTTAACAATACTCGTTGGGCAATTGTCATCTTTGTCCGTGACCACGACCACTGAAAAGCGGCCGAAACGTCGGAATAACTGAAATCAAATAAACTAACGCGCTTAAAACCGTTAAAACGTAGTTTTATTAATTAATGACTATTAATAAACGTTTTTTTTATTTGGATTTATTATATTATTTATATTATTAAGACAGCTGTGAAGTTTCAATGAGTAATTAAATAAAATGCTGCGCTTAAAGCTGTTAAAACGTCGTTTTAATTATTTGTGTAATGTCTAGCGCACGTGTCCCAAATTCAAACGACGCAGGTTCAAATCCTGACCGGAACGCATGCACCACTTATGTAGTATCACATGCTAGAAACGACGAAGGAAAACATTATGATGAAACCTGTACATCGAGATAACCGATGTGTCAAACTTGCTAAGCCGCCTTGGACAAGCGTGGCGGGTATACTGTCCGCTTATACTGAGAGGCCCCAGCCCAGCAGTGGAACGTTGGTGGTTGTATACAATTCTACCTATAACTCTGTCTTCTATGCTAATGTGACAAGAACGCTAAGTTTCTGTGTTTGAATTCATGTTGCTATACATAAAAATACAATAATATCATTAGAATAATTTCGTGTCGTGATCTAATGTACTATTTTGAATGCTACCTCGTGAAGAAATAAAAAAGTAAGTATATGGCTCCGCAGTCCATATCCCCCAACAATAAAGTAAATACGGGAATCGAGGCACGTATGCGGAAGTTATCGAAGAAACGAGCATGCATAAAAAAATATAACAAGTAGACTTAACGTGTATTCAAACATAATTCTTTTTACACCGTAAAAACCCACCACGATGCAATGCGAGGAATGGTAATTTTTTGATTGTTAATTTTTTTGTTTAATCTAACAACTGTTCAGTAGATAAAGTTTCAAAGGATAGTTTAAATTTGTTGAGTATCAATTACAGTAATCGATGCTTGCCGAATATCAAAGATATATTAATCGAGATGGCGTTGTCAGCATTAGGACAGCAAATCGGTAGTTAGCATAGCAGTTATTAATCCTTGAAAAGTAGTACTACTTTATACTTTATAATGTGTTTTTGCAGTCAGTAAAAAAATAGGCACAATTCAAATTCAAACATAGCTCAGGATTCTGTAGAAAAGACCAAGGGGCATTGTTGTTGTGATTGGGCCACAGAACCTTTACAAAATTAAACACATATACTATTAGTCAAAAACTAACTATGGAAACCAAATGTAATTGTAAATATTTTTAAGTTATAACCTTCATTTTTGACATAATTTACTGTAATATTTTTTAAAAATTAAAGAGGAGAGGACTGCCCTTTTGTGATCCTTGCAACTTTGGAATCCCAAATACCCTTGACTTAAAAATTCATTATAGAAAAGTAGAAAACCAACTTAGTTAGGCAGGTATTACCTATTTTATACTCGACTTTTAATCCTCTATATACATATAGAGGATTAAAATTTAGTAACGTCCATCCGTAAACTTGTCGCTATCTCTATGGATTATAAAATCCCACATCAGCAAGGTTATTAATTTATATCCTTATTTACATATATTTCATTTACATAACGTTTTGGCAACGTTTATTAGACAATAAAGGTCATCTTTAGTTTTTTATTTAGAATTCCATTTTTTTAAGTCAAATTAATCTTGCTACATTCTTCCAAGAATGTATGGAAATTATTTAGCATTATTAACCTTTAAAGAATCTGTATGTGTCTTCTTATTGTGGTTCTTGGAAAACATGTATCGCTACCCGGAACTAATTTAAGCACTCCCTACTAAATAAAATAGCAGCTACTTCAGTGTACGTACTTCTAAGCTTGTACGATTTGTACTTAACACTCGCATGAATAATTAACATTACATGACAGCAGGAGGATGTAACAAACAAACAAATGCAAATATTCATATGTATAAATTAGTCGTGACTAATCATTACTAATCAGTTGGTTTTTATTTGGTCCTATAAAGGTGCCATTCCAACCTCGGCTGCAGGCAGCGGATACAGGTAGCACACGCATGACACGCAACCGCTGCCTGCATTCGCAGCCGAGAGTGATTCCGAGGCTGGCTGCACTTGCTGCGGCAGGCAGCAGGTGGCGGCCAGTCGCTTCCAATATTTCAGAATGTCGGACGTGAGGAATAGTCGTGAGCATAATTTGATGGTATATATTTTATTAGAAAAGGAAGAGGATGATGATGACATGTTTCATTGTTAACTAGCTAGAGAAGAGAAGCCACCCGTCCTTTTATAATATGTAGACCCACTGATGGAAGTTATTCAATACTTAAGTATAATGACGATCCGTTTAGGAATTATTGTGGATTTAACAAGGTTGGAGTGACGTCACTACGTGCTGATCGGTTTGCAGCCGCAGCACTACTGGTCTGCGATCGCCTGCGGCTGCAAGTTGCAGCAGCACTTGCAGCCGAGGCTCGGCAGCACGTGCAGCCGCAGCCGCGTTCGGAATGTTTTTCACAGAAATCTATGCTACTACATAGAAAACCAGTCGTGCAGCCACAGCCGGCTTCGTGCAGCCGCCGCATGTGCTGCCTGCATCCGCAGCCTGCAGCCGAGGTTCAAATGGAACCTTTAAGCTAGCGGCTTCCACAAATTTTTAGAGCCCTTTTTTAACCGACTTCCGAAAGGAGGAGGTTCTCAACTTGATCGGTATTTTTTTTTGTGTATGTACACCGATTACTCGGAGATTTATGATCCGATTTACGTGATTTTTCTTTAGTTTGATGCGGAATAGTTGCCATTTGGTCCCCTAAAAATTTGTCATAGTTTGACCCAGTAGTTTTCATTTTATTTAACGACTAAGCTTGGTTCTTTTCCAAGTTATTCTCATCATTTTTTACCAGGGTCTTATATTAGACACGTTGTTAGACATCTACTATTTTACTCTCATCTTTCTTAGATTATTTAGAGCAGTGGTTTTCAATCTTTTTGAATACGCGACCCCTTTACAGGTTGAAAAATTTTGGCGACCCTCTTGGATAACAGACAAACAAAAAGTTAGTAATTTAAAAGACTACATTTATGTTTTTTCCCTATTTTGTTACTTATATTCATTATAAGGGCCTTATATTCTGCAATAAGTTGCTGAGCTTAGAGGTGGGTAAGTATAAGGTAGAAATTTAAATTGCCTTTTCCCTTTTGCCGGCGAGGCCTCGAGTAAGGTTCTGCGACCCCCCTAGGGGGGGACCCACAGGTTGAAAAACACTGTTTTAGAGTATCAAATTAAATGATTGTGAATTTTGCCATGAAAATAGGTGGTAGCAAAGAAAGGTGTAAAGATGTATACCTTTTTTTAAAGACAATTTTGAAGGTGGTGAAACAGGGGCTAAAATTTTTTGTGAAGTTCTTCGTCGCCCATTATGACGTATGTTGCCAAGACGTGGACACTGACAGTGGAGTTGGTACACAAACTGAATGTCGCCCAGCGGGCAATGGAGCAATCTATGTTGGGAGTGTCGCTTATTTAACAAGCTGAAGTGGTAATGGCCAGATGGAGCAGACGAGTCCTAGAGGGCAGTCCACGTCTTGGCAAATGTACTTGGACCCCCTCCATCCGGGTAGACCGACAATCTGCGCACCAGGACACACGAGGACAAGGATAGGTGGCGCAAACTTGAGGAGGTCTACGTTCAGCACCATTGCTGTCCATCCATACAACGGGTAGCTGAGGACGAGAACATAGTTTTTCAAGTAAGAGATATGACAGATCATATCATTTAGATAAAATCTAATAAATGTTGGTAAAATAAACTCAAAAACGTATTGCAGATTTTTTGCAAAATAGTTCATTTAGTAAAGTATCCGTTAAATAATTTAAATTCCACGCATACGAAATCATTGGCACAGCTGGTACATACTATACTTCCGCTTCGGGTTACCGGAAGAGTTTGATGTTTTAGGGTTCCAGTTGTAAGATGGTAATAGGCTGAAATTGAATTCAAAGATTGTTGTCTAAAGTTCGTAACTAAATGTTGAAGGCACACTTCAAACGCAAAGTAACATTCTCATAAAGTGTTTAACTCGTAACTCAAAACTTGAAGTATTTGGAAAATTCTTAGAAATGATTGTTAGTTCGACTTATAACGTCTTATTTGTCTTAGACTGTAAGAGGCTTACTTGAACACTGAAGTACGTATTTGTTGACGAAAAGAAAATTTATTACGTAAGAACATTGTTTACAAATAGAACATTTGACACATCTTGCAATAAATTCTAAAACAAAATATGTACATACTCGTAAAAAGCGTGCGCTGCATATTTTTTTATCTTATGCTGATATTAGAAGTGTTTTGTTGATATATTAAATTGAAACCTTTGTTGCGATTTTAGATATATATTTAATGTTTTTATAGCTTTATATGTAGTTTTAGATTTTATAGCAATTAATATTTGTTGATGTTTAGACGTATGTAAGGCGAGTGACATGAGTGATTTTTAATAATATAGGTAATGTGTTGATGTAATGAGGTTTTATGGAATGAAGTAGTTGCGTTAATCGCAAATAAGAAGGATCAAGCAAATTGAATCAATGTGGTTGAAAGGCACAGAACTGGAAGAACACGACGGTTTTCAATTATATTGAATGGTTCAATTTATATTTATGTAGATCAACTAATTGAGTCATTGAAATCAAAAGAAAGATTGAAGCGTCTAATATATAGTTTACTTTTAAAAAATTCAGTATGAAACGAAATCTATTTATATAACAAGTATAGGGAAATATTCTCACATAAGATTATTTAAAAATACGAGGAAATTTTATATAGTTTAAATTTAACTCTGGTACCCGCACCAGGTCTTTATAGAGCCTGTGTGGGGCGGGCTTTAACTTATGGCTAAATACACTTCTAGCGGTGTCGGCAGACGTTGTCCTGATCAGAACAAATAAAATTCTAGTACCCGATTCTAGTGCCACCTACTAATTGTAAAACTAAACCACCCTGGGTCCCACACAAATACAAATAAAATGTCATTAAGATCGTGGAACCCGATTCCAGCGCCAAGTATTTTGTTTAGATTGATGGTTTACATAATTTAAGTTTTAATAGGGATCCCTAATTTTTATATAGTACATATTATTCAGGGATAATGTAGCATTCCAATGGTGAATTAATTTTTAAAATCGGTCCAGTTGTTTTTAAGTTTATTCGTTACAAACATACAAAAATACAAATCTTTCCTCTTTATAATATTAGTGTGGGATGTAATATAACTTAATTACTGCCATTTAAACAACAGTTAAGACTTTTTAGATTTTTTTTTATTCGTTTACAGTTACTACACCATGACATTTTAGGAGACAATTTAAAAGTTCAATACTAAGATCAGTGTCTAACCTATTACAAACAAACTCAGCTTTGGTTGAGAGTAAAAAAAATACAAAATATAAGGATAAACAAATTAAGACATGAATTTACAGAAATACACAAGCACATATTTATAATTTACGAGTAAATAAGCATTATAAAAAAAAGTAAATTAATAATGATAATTAAAAAGTATTGGATGGAAGCATATTCGGCGAAACTTCGGTAGTGATTTGGCAAATATATCTAAAGCGGAGCTATATTTGTTGTATAGTTTGACAATTCGTGGAATGGGTGAAATGCTGCCTAAGACTGTCTTGCGCAAAGGTGGACCAAAAATAGTGATACGTGGGCGCGGATAGTTAGCAGGCACTCTGAAGTTGACTCTCTTTAGTAGTTGAGGGTAATTTATTTTATTTTTGTATTAATTATAAAATATCGCGCCTCTTCGCCAAGGAATCAATTCCAAAATGTCTCAAGCGCTCTCCGTAAGATACGTTTCTTTTGGATAGACTTGTGCAATAACACAAGTGCCATAGAAAGCGTTTTTGGATGCGCTCGAGTCTTAGAGAATGAGAATGAGTATTCTAGTAAACTTCTGACATAGCTATTAAATAATGTTATTTTGATACTAGTTTTATTGAATACCTGAACGCAGTAAATTCCAAACAAAACTTATAGTCCATTGAAATTTTACATGAGCTTTGCATTTCTTAGAGGACGCAATTTTCGGTCCTTAAATTGTAAGGTATCAATGGATTATTAGAGCTGGGCGGGCCCCTTGGATATAAAATAAATAAAATGTATCTCTACTGGTTGATTGTCAAATACCCAATTCAAAAGAATTTTTCAAAAAAGGTTTTGCTAAATAACATTATTGGAAAGAAACAAAAACGTGTCCAAATATTTAATTCCCATACTTTAAAAAATCAAGAAAAGTTCCTATTGATGTATGGTCACAGGAGGAAGGAAGGGGTTGCTCTTTGTCATTGTTGCCTCTAATATTTTTACACAAAGGACCCTTCTTTACAATTGAAGGTTGCCCATCAAACAAAAAAAGAATACTCAAAAATACGTAAATTTATTTCAAAGGAGAAAAAGTTCAGCTAAATTTTCCGCACAACAAAGTACTCGCTTTCAAATTGAGTGGCTGTGTAACGACCAGTAAAAATGTGCAAATTGAAGGACAAAACAAATATTACTAATGGGCGAAGAACTCGATGGATACGCACAATAACCCTTTTAAGTGTCCTTCATACATTTATTGGAATTTCAGTGCGACTGTGCAAGTTTTACGATGTGGGTTTAAATTTTGGTAAGTTTTTTTGTCCGTAAACTTTTATGAATTAATATTAATATTCTATTCTACTTATATTACTCTCAGACTCAATATTCTACTTATTTCAAGGGTCGACTTTTCAATCTTCATACAAAAGTTATCAGGTGAATAATAACCTGCCCGAATTTAAAAGTGAACTGTTTCATTCACGCAACTGTACCTTTTATCTGGTGATTAAAAACTGGTCTTAGGAGATTATAGGTGAATACGATATTAGTTAAATTTCCTAAACTGTATTAGTTTATAATTAGATAGAAAATATATGTATATATATATATATACATATATATATATATATATATACATATATATATGATCTTATATTATATATATATATATATATATATATATATATATATCTAAGATCAGCCCATAAATGTCCCACTGCTGGGCTCGGACCTCCTATTATAGGGCGAACGGACAGTCTACCCGACACGTTTGTCTAAGGCGGCTCGGCAGGTTTGACACATCGGTTATCTCGATATGCAGGTTGCATCAGGATGTTTTCCTTCACCGTTGTTAGCACGTGCTAATTGTAACAATATGCACATTAGGTCACAAAACTGACTGCGTTCCTGCCAGGATCTAGCCCGCGCCGTTCAAGTCTGGGACGCGTACCGTAGCCAATGTATTTATGATTAATGTAGTCAAGTAAACAGTTAATATTATGATATAATTTATTTCGCTTTAAAATAATCAATACTCTCCAGCTAATGTTCAGATTTTTCAAAATTAATATAGGAAACATACAATGTTTTTTGTAATCATATATCAAATTTAAAACAACGTTTACATACCTACTTATCTATTAAGAAGGCAATTTCAAAGAAACTGAAAGGTTTCTTCTAAGCTTATTTTGTCAAGTATCAAGAAATTCTGAACAGTACTTAAGAATAGTCCATAGGCGATGGTAACCGCTTTCCATTAATTGGGCCGTCTGCCTGTCTGCTGAACTCCCGCAATAAAAAAAAAAGAATAAGTCGACGTTAAGACATTAGACGTCGAGAATCGCGCATTAGGATAATGCTGGGTTTTTATTTACTAACTAGCTGTGCCCACCACTTCGATCGCATAGAGATTGCATTTTATATTCATATATTCTAAAGCTTGTGAGATACAGAATTGAAACATGCACGAAATTAGGCAAATAGACTAGGCGTTTAATAACACTGTCGCCATTTTAGCCCAGTTTTCTATAATATGAAATAAACTTTCACCATTTTATATATTAACCTATTTGCAGCAAAGGGGCTGCATCATAACACACGTCCGCGGCATCCACCAGCCCTACTGTATATGCCCGAATTTCAAAAGATTACTTTGTTAATGGATCCGGGCATCTGAATAAAACCGCTGGTTAGCAAATAGCTCAACTTTGTGCATCCGTTGCTGTGTATGTAAAAAGTAGTAAATATGAGTACATATAACTTACATAGCATGTAGTTTACGTCCGCTAGCACGCTGCACTTTGCAAAATCACAGAAAACAAGTCGAAAGTTCACTGGGCCGGCCTTTGATATTGTATTTGTTTTAAAGTATGTTTAGAAGTTAAGTGTCCCAGGGTTCGAAGAGAAGTGGTGCAGCCGCACCGTCGCCGCTGCATTTCGTGCGTATTCGGTGTTTTGGGGGGAAGGAGATAGATATATATATACATTACCATAGTAGAAGGAGAAGAGTTATACTATGTAATGAATGAAAGTGTATGTCTGGCAACCATGCTCAAAATTCCCGCTTAAATAATAAACACCTACCGTCTTTGGTCCAGACACATACCACTACCAAATGCTGGTTATCTTCAACAATATAAGTAGGTATTCTGTTTAATCTATAAAATTTCACTGAGATCTTTTGCGCATTTCAAAAAAAAAAAAATATAAAATACCAATTGCGAACAATTTTCTTCAGAGTATTCCAACAGAATGACTAAATAGCTACCCTAAAATTTTCTTATAATGTTTCGAACCAAACTATGTTATTACATCAGATATAATCCTCTTTTTGCTGGTATTTCTTTTAAGGGCCTCGATATTGTTTCAAAAGCTTAGTGTAGTGACACGTAAACAGATGTTTTGGCAATTTTTTTATACTGAAAGCTGTTTTTATGTAAACTCAATATTGAATATACGGTTATACTAATTATAGTTTTGAAAATAATTATTCTTACCGGAAGGTCAAACCGCAAATAAACTTATTATTTCAGCGTTATGCAGCGTTTAAGGGAACAAATTCGACGAAAAAGGTCAGACTTGTGGAAGGAAAATTTTTGCATTATTGGTGCAAAATCCAAAAACGCCTTCGCACAAGGCCATGTTTGTGAACGAAATTTTGACCAAAGACTCATCAAATACCATCGGGCAACCACCTTATTCACCAAATATGGCTTCAGCAGACTTCTTCCTAATTCCTTAAATCAAATTACCACTTCATGGCACTCGTTTTCATTCGGTAGAAGACATAAAGGACAATTCGCGACGAGAACGTAACTCAATTCCGGAAAAAGCGTTTACTATATGTTTCGATGTTTGAATTATTCGTTGCCGTGAGTGTATCGTTTCTTAAGGAGCATACTTTGAAGGTGATATCATAAATTTGAATGAATAACTATATATTTCGTGTATTATTGATCTTTTGCCGGTACTTGTTTGACGGAGTAGTACATATACAGAAATCTTAAGGGCTACGTGAAAATATTTCAAACCTAAACATGTTCGTAGATGCATCTCCAAAAGTTTGTCTATTTTCGGCATAGACAGATTTTAGCACCTACATGGAATAATTGTTTTTAACCATGCTGATTATGTACTGTTACATGCCGACAAAGTGAATGCACACCTGGTTTATTACCTTTCCCGCATTTGGACTTCTTTTGTTTACTTTGTGTTTAAAATTCGCAATTGGACAATAGCCTATTGTTATTTGTTATTTAAACACGAAGTAAACAAAAGAACTCCGAATGCGGGAAGAGTAATAGTCCTGGTGCGCGTTTCTTTGTCGGTATGTAACATACATACATACATAACTTCACGCCAGGTGCCTTACGGGGTAGGCACGAACAACAGAGCGCCATACAGGCTTATTCTTACACACCTCACTTGCTTCTTTGACATTCATAGCTCATGTCCTGCACGCTCGTCTGTTCTTAAGGCTCCTGACATCACCTTCTGCTAATACATGTATGTATGTAACAATATAGTCAAAAGTAATTCTATTCTCATACTTATTAATTACTCGCATAAAAATGGTATACTTCCGAAAATACAATTATATGGATCGAAGTCTAGTATAATTATCGGTTGATCTTACAATGGAGGCATTTAAAGTTTTTATAGCAATCAAATAAAGTGGCACTGTTGGCGACCTTGCCATCATAAAAACCAATTACTCTATTGTTTTTTGATATATATGTTGTCCCCTAACATTTTTTATCGCAATTTCACTACACTGTTGTGTAGTGGCGTATAAAATGCACTACATCCTTGTATCAAATTGTATTCGGTATAGTTGCAACAAGTTTTGGTAAAAGTGGCTATGACGTGCAAATCTGACATGAAAATACATAGACGTACTTGTAGTCTGTCCATGTACTGACAGGAGCCGTCAGATCGCTCGGCGACTTGGTAACGTTCATGTTGCAGAGCGACGACCACTGGGAAGCTGCGGTTACTTTTTGCGAGGCAGTAATGTCTCAAGCCGCAGAAAGGGATATGGAGCAAAGTCCTTCGGCGCGTACTACGGTCTCTTCTCGAGGTCGCCGGCCTTCAGCTGGCACCCGGAGAGGCAGGTACGCGCATTACTTCCCTCCCTGAGTTAGGTTCCGTTACGGGGGGCCCTTAGCTGCTAGGTAAAGCAAGGGATTCATCTGCCCCCGTCTCGAAGTGGGGTGTGTTCTCCCAGGGCACACTCCAGGCACTTTATTGCGCTGGACCGACTGTTGCGTAACTATGTTCTATATCTCAGTCTTTCCATCACAAACAAAAGCGCAGGGTCGACAGGGAGGAGGGGGTTTTTAGTGGGTATTGAGGTTGCTCGCCCGTGCGGCATCGCTCGGATTCTCCACACTACTCTGTGTCATTCATCGCGGACGGAGCACAAACAAAGCATACTATTGCTAGTGTTATCGCCCCCGACCGATGCGTGCCGCTTCCTAGCGGCGGCCCAGAGTGTGCGCAAATCGGTTAAGCATTTTCCCTCGCCTCAAAACAAACAAAAAATGTCCATGTACTTACGGTGAAGGGAAACATCATGGTGAAACATGGTCATCAAGATAATCGATGTGTCAAACCAGCTAATTAATACGCATGGAACAATCGTGGCGGGTGTTGGAAAGTCCAAGTCTACCAGTGGGGCGTTATGGGCACATAGTCATACGGACATGTTCCATTCTTCTCACTGTCCTACAGAACTATTAAAACAGGATCCAAAAAAAATACTGATCATACGATGGAGTGCTCAATGTTAGATAAGGTTGGCTATGAACCAAACGCTGTTATTTCGTCTGATTTATGCTCCAGTCGCATGCATGTATGTAATCAGAGTAATCACACGGAAACATTGTGAATGTTCCAATAGTCTAATGGTGTTACCACAGATTTATTATCGATTAGCTGTTATTTACTTGGCTTTTTATATTTCCTGACTGAAATAACTCAACTATACAATTTCAGAATCTGACAACTGTCATTCTTCTTAAGGAATATTTGTGTATTAATTATCTTGCTATATATAGTGTTTGCCAAAATATGTGACTTGTATCAAAGTATGTATAATAAGTCGTTGTAGCGTAATGGGTGGCGTACGCGTACCAAACTTAAAGGGCACGGGTTCGAATCCTGGCAGCAATTCACCATTTAGGCAGTTTTCTGACCTAATGTGCATATTGTTACAATTACCACGTGCCAACAACGCTGAAGGAAAACATTGTGATGCAACCTGTCAAGATAATCGATGTTTCAAATTTGCCAAGCCGCCTTGGACCTGTCCGTTCTTCTATAGTGGGCGGCCCGAGCCCAGGAGTGGGACATTAATGGGCAGTTATTATTATAATATTATAATGTATTATGTTTTGGCATATCGTTGAAGTTCATAACAGTTTTTTGAGTGTGAATTGAAAATCTTGGAAAGCACTTGCTAAGTTTTTAACTGGACAACTAAACTGTAACGATGTAAAACATTGTTTTTTACCAAAAGCCTAAAATGGTTTTTTTCATATCCCTTATATAACTTAAGCTTCGCACATGCAAATCATCCTTTATTCTATTTTCTTTAAAAAAATATCGAGGCAAATAGTGACCTATTCAGAAATACAAACACTGTTGCTTTCATATTTATTAAGTAGCTCAACCCGACCACACTTTACCATGGCTCAATCTGATATCAATTGGGGAAGTCAATCCATCAACTTTCCGAAAAGCTTTTCGAATTTATTGGACACAAATTAATTTTAATTTATGTGCAGGTATAAAAAGTATGTATGTAAGTAGTATTTTGTAAAATATATATTGTTACGTGCGAGCGAGGGTACGCACTTATGGAATGGAAGAAAACACCAGTTTTAATTTAAACTTTTATTGACTTACTCAGCCGCACGTAGTGCCTCTCTGCAAGGTTGCCCCTATACGCACGACCAACGATGCACAGTCCCGATGATAAGTTTTCACACCCTCAATACCGTCGCCGATATTGCGCGGACCACCTCCTTCATTCACCACTTAATTCGTCTCTGTCCTCTATTAACCTTCTCTAATAACTCTTTAGTATCGCACTTGTCGTTTCACCGTCTTGTACTGAACTCAACTTTAAACTGCCCGGCGCGCCTTACGCTGTTTATATACCCGGAAGAATTTTCTAGAACCCATCTATCTATCTCTATCTCTTCCTTCCCAAACCTTCTGTTCGGGAACTTTCGTTTATACATCTATCCCTTTCTAACATCTATCTCTTTCTTTCGGTCATCGTCTGTCCCTTTTTAACATCTATCTATCTCTTTCTTTTGTTTATCGTCTATCTCTTTCTAAATATATCCGTCCTTGTCTTTTACTTCTACATTGTTCTCGTTGTTTCTTAAAGTTCTAAAACTAACTAGATGGTTCTACCGTCATTCGCCACAATATAAATACACTATTCTGTTGATATGGAACCTTATGACATTTTTAAGGCCGTCCATTGATAAAAAATAGGTACCTATGTAAGAAGTATCTATATAAAAAGTATATAAAGACGCTATTCTGTTGATATGCAACGTTATGTATTTTTGAAGGCTATCCGTTGATTGCCTTACGTGTTTTGCGGCTCATAAGAAACGCACGGGAATCTTAAATTCAAATTCATAACGTTTTGATTCAAATTAGGCTTTATTAGAAAACTTATTTAAAAGTCACATAAGTAAAAAAATATGTCTACTTAGTTTTACTTCTTATCTATGCACACCGCTTCGCAGCGTGTTATATTTAAGTATACCGCAAATACTGAGAATAGAGTTACTTACATTCTTTTGCAGAAACTTAAACATCATCTATTGCGTGCAATATTCACAAAACTCAAACTGGTTTGTGATAAATAAGCACGCAAATTATACGTTTCGTTAAATACAAATGTAAAACAAGTTTCTGCGAAGTTTGAGATTCCAGTTTGGTGAATTATAGCCATATTTTACTGTATTATTATTTCGCGAAGCTATTAACGTATTCTCAGTTTGAATCCAAAATGCGAAAACCGGCCAGCATGGTGAGCTTCAAAATCGCAAACAAATTTAATAAAAGCGAATGGAGATATACGATGTTTATCAATTTATCACGATGATGATCGGAGACCAGAAGGATATCTAACCTCTCGTTCATATTAACCTCACTTCTGCAAGTAACATTGGCAGCGCTAATATGAAAATATAACATTCGATCTTTCATTACAGGACAGAAAAACGTGTAAAAGATGAATTGTCCTAATTTTAGTACCAGAACTATATTTTTTTTTAAAGTATGTGATTTTATACCTATGTGATTATTATTTATTTATTTAGCTTAGCAGCTATGCATTTAAGCCAGATCTTAGTTTACAATATAGTTTCTTCATTTTCTGAAGCCTATGTGTAGCACAGCTGAACTGTAGGTAATCAGCTAGTGCCATTCAATGGAGTTCTTGTGACAACTCAAAAGGCCACATTTGACAATTCACATTTCTCACAAAACACATAATTACTACTCAAAAACTATCAATATCCTACAATTATTGTTCATTTTAGAGTAATTTTACAATTTTTTTGAAAATAAAACTGCACAGCGCAACATCTCTTTTCAGTTCCCGCTAAAAACCCTTCCAGTAAATACCCTATGAATCACATAGATGTGATTCATAGGGTATTTACTGGAGATGTACCGACTAGTCGGTAAAGTCGATTATCCGACCACTACCGTAGTCGGCGGCTATTCGGCAAAGAGCACTGACTATCCGGCTTCTTACTTTGTAGTTTATAGTCTATACTTTACTAATACTTTGTAATCCATACACGAGACTTTCTTCTTGACGTTATTACATTTTAATAGTGCTCTTTCACTTTAATGAATATAAACTTTTTTTTTATACAAAATCACCGCTCTGAGACCCCTACAAAAGTAAAAATCAAGAAACAAGGCGAAATAAACAAAACAGGTTCCGACAAGCTAGCATGTTGAGACTTGCGCGCGAATCAGCTATAAACGAAGCGTCACGGAAATCTCCGAAACCGTGATCGGCTTGGCCGACTACTCGGCCTCTTTACTACCGACTAATCGGCTAGTCGCCTAGTCGGCCAAAGTCATAATCGGCACATCTCTAGTATCTACCTTACCTAGCTTATTATTAAATTTCTGATAGATTGTAATTGACTTATTATACGTTATTTAAATGACTTACTGAGCTGTCAAGTTATAGTAAATACAACAACTTAAAAATATTATTATTAAAAATAGCTTCGCGTTTAACCATGATCACGTCTAAGGCCAGATGATGACGCAGTCGAAATTGGAGCACACTTATCTAGATAGTAAATACCTATTCACGTGAGATTTGAAGACACGCGGATTATATTTTTCGGGAATCTCCGAGTCTGGTCGTGAATTCCACAGCTCTGCCGTACGCAGAAGGACCGTGAAGGCAAAATGTTTCATTCGCACTAGTGTTATTTCTAGAAAACAATGTGATAGAACAAAGCGCCATGTGTCCGAAGGTGGAATGGTGTAGGGGGGATTAGGTCGAACAGTTCATCCGTACATTCTTCGAAATCAGAATAATTAAATAACTTATAAATATTAAACATTTGACCTCCATTCTTAAACTATTATTTACTTTGATTGATCCTCAAATTTACTTTTTTATCTCTCCCCCCCCCCTCTCCCCCCCCCCTCTCCCTCTCTCACTACCCTCCATATAAATTTAATTTATTGCTGCTGGGCTCGGGCCTCGCATTAAAGGAGGACTGATGATTACAAGTACTAAAATACTAAATACAGATCACTGTCAACATGACATCCTTGGATCGCAATAAGTACTGAACCGCTGTCCGAGGCAAACACCAGCCTTCGAATTATGTGATATGTCGATCAGACACACTAAATCATCGCAATAGAAACATTAATAGATAAATACATAATTTGTTATTGTTGGATAAAAATATATATGAATAATTTCCGGCGCGAAACTAAAAAATTACCCTAATTAAGTGACATATGATACATCTGACATTTAAAAATACAGCAACTTAAATAAATCTATTCTAAACCTGAATATTATTTGTGTCCTATATATATACACATATATATATATATATATATATTTATTTTTTCAATACTTATAACACTTTATGGGGTTACTAAATACATGTTCGTTCTGTATATAAGATTACAAAAAGTTTAAGCAATCGACTACCAATTAAAATTGTTTTTAATACATTCACTGTGACACGGGGTCTAAATCGCCCCGAACGTCCACTGTCAGTGCGGCTAAGTAAAAGAGACTTCTCTGCGATGCGAAAGGCGTACCTTCAATTTGGTTAAGTGTAGAGAAATCATGAATATATATCGAAGGCTTACATAACAAATGGGCGTACAGACAAAAGTGCAGTTTTACACAAGGGAAAAAATTGTGAATATAACAAAACTAGTTGATTGTATAAAGCTGAAATTTGGATTACCCTTCTATTTAGATATACTTGCATACTAGTAAGACACTCTAAATTGCAACATGCAACGCAAAATGGTATTTTTGAGTATACGCTCCCTTGTTATGAAGCCCTGGATATCTAAGATGTGCTATTCAACCAGAGTTCTGAGGTAATTAATTAATTTATTTGAGAAATACAATCATTATCATTCTTACAAATAAAATACATAATTAATACACATACTAGTTAAGATTCCACAAAAAAATCATGTTACGCATTTGGCCCATACAACTATAAAACAATATACCTACTTAATATATGTGATACAATGTTGGAAAATTAGATTAAAACGGAATGGATTAGTACAAGACCTCAAAAACATATAATAATAAGTATACCTACCTTAACACGGGGCTAGTTGGACCTAGTAGCACAATACAAAAATCCATCAAATATTTTTATAAAACAAAAAAGGATTTTAGGTTTTAAAACGTTTTTAAATAGGGCTCATGTTGGCACAATGGTAATTTTAGTACAAGGTATAAACCGCCCCGTACCGCAGGAATGGGAAGTATAGAAATATCAATACAGTTATGAACGTGTTAATTCAGATGAATACATATCACTTTACTTTTTTTATTGCATAAATTCAGCAGACAGACAGACGACACACTTGATGGAAAGCGGTTACCATCGCCTATGGACATTTGCAACACAAAAGGTTCTGCAACTGCTGTTATCTTAAGGGAGACTGGAACCTAGTCACCAATGCCGGAACACAAATCATGGTTGTTATGGCGGCATACTCTAGACCAGGGGTGGTAGCCATCCAGTCGGGCAAATACCCTACCACCTGGCTGTGGGTTGTTTTGTCGCCTCATACGACAGGCCGCCAGGGCGTAGGAATTTGTACTCTGTCTCCGTTCCTGCGCGGAGACTTCATTAGCACCGCTCCCGGTTCCAACTAAAATAGAACAAAAATGTTACCTTAAATACTTTAAATACAAATAAATATAAGTTCTCTACAAACAATAGCCTGAATCCTAATAAGATGTGGCTAACAAGCACATAAGCCAACATAAATCGTCGTTAAACTCAGCCAATGCTATACAATACTCGTCAATTCCCTGTCTTCCCAGCTCCTAAACGCTGACAGGGGAATGACAGGGGTAAACAAACGTAGGCCGACACGCATCGCATAAATATTGTTATACGATGTTTAAAATTACTCACGCACCCGTTATAAAAATAGAAGCTTTATACCTTTGAATCGATCATTAACTTTATAAACTCAGTATTATAGTTATTTCTTCGCGTTTCTCTAGCTATCCAGATTGCCAGAATGTATTTGTCGTCTTCTTCTTACTTCTCTTTTCCATTTTATATTTTAATATAAAGGATGATTTCCACCAAAAGGCTCACATCACATCAGATCGAAACGGATACGAACGGGTGCAGCGTCAGCCAATCGCATCCGGCAGGATGTCCACGCATACGATCAGCTCCGCACCGTCGCTTGCGAATAGTTAAATAATTTAATTCCTACCGTGTTGACGTGTTTTAAAGGACTACACGCGACCGCAGCCGAAATTCTCCGATCGGATAAGAGGACAGACGAATGAGGCGATCGCGCGTATACTACTTTATAAATCAGGTTCAAAAACATTTATTTTCTATTGTGTCTAGTAATTCTTAATCTGTTATGTAATTATCGCTTCTTTGCTTCAATAACGTGACATATCCCAACACTCACTTATTTCACCCACTCACTATATTTTGCTAAATTTATCATATTATTACAACTTTCTCATGTATTTCAAAAAACTTAGTAAATTGACACTAAATTTAATTGTAAAAAATACTAAAATATGTATAATATGTTTGGGTAAAATCTTTTTTTGAAACTTTAAAAGTGGCGTACTGTAAATTTGGGTTTTTCAAGATACCACGTTATTGAAGCAAAGAAACGTTATATTTGTGTGTATATTGTTATCTTTATAAATATTATAAACGCGAAGGTTTGTAAGAATGGATATATGGATGTATCCCAGCGCCACCTACTGGTTCAAATTGTAGATTTAAACCATCCGGGGACACCCACTCAAACACGCAAAAACAAAATCACCAAAATCGGTCCAGGTGATTAGGAATATTCTAGAACCCGATGTCAGCGCCACCTACCGGTTTCAACGGGATGAAACGGGATATTCTATGTCCGCCTCCTGGTTCTAAACTACCTCCCCACTAATTTTCAGCCAAATCGGTATAGCCATTCTTGAGTTATAAATAGTGTAACTAACACGACATTCTTTTATAACTATATAATATAGATTTAACAAGTAATACAACATTTATTAAATCATTAACTAACCTACAGTTCAATAGTCATTTAAGTTTTCAAATTGTGACCATTACTACTTATTGTTTACAGTTAACACTTAAGTTACCACAGTTTAATTGATAAATGGTTAGATCACAGATATACTTGGAGTTATGCCGGCCACCTTGTGACGAAGCGTCCACTCATTACTTACACCGAACACCTGTGACAAACATTATTTATACGAGTATATCTTAAGATTTTTTTTAAAAATCGTTTATGGGACATTCTTTATGATATTTCGTTCGTAATGGAAGATTAGTATCTTCAATTTTCTCTACAGATTAGAATAGAATGTACTTTATCTATACAAATAAATAAAATTGAAGTGTTTGTTTGTAATGTCAAAATTTCAGCTTTTTACTAAATGCATTTATATGAATAGGATAAAAATTGAAACGTCCACGCGCACGCCTTGGCCGTCGCCGTGTCGGAAGGCAAATTAAATTCCACGCAGACGTAGTCGTGGGTAACAGTTAGTTGTATTATGAATTAATGAATGATACAATACACAAAAACAGCTTAGAATTAAGTACAAATGGCGGTCTTACTTCTTCTTCTTTAAAGGAACTTTTTAGTTTCCTCTATCAATCTCATTCCTGTAATTGGCGCTCAAATGAAAATCTTCTGCTAACGATACCTAAACACACTTCGTACTTTGTAGGAAACTCCTTTGCCGTACAGGCTGTTCACCTGTGGAACTCCCCTTCGAAATCAGACAAGCTACATCCATTTGTACATTCCAACACTTGATCACTGACCATTATTTGCCAATTAAATAAAATTTGTTGCACTAAATGGAATTCTATTATTATTTGCATTAAGTATATGAAATTTATATTATTTAATCTATTTAATTATGTATGTCTTTACTAGTTTATTATTGTAATAATCTTGCTTTTTCTTCAATTCCAATTGAATTAGTTTCAATTTAGTTAAACCACCGAATATTATTTAATTTTCTTCTAATATATCCTTGGACACCGGCTTGTCTGGAAGAGATCGTTATAAGCGATAAGGCCGCCCATTGTTCTAATTGAAAAATGTTCATATTAAATAACTAGGTTTAAAAGTTATGGTGAACAATAAAGAGTTTCATTCATTCATTGATTCTTATAGCTGACAGCGATCGATTTCAATCAACATTGGGATAGAGAGAGAAATATGGCACAAAAGCTTGGGCAGAGTTAAGTTGCACATTATTTTTTAAAAATATTACTAAATATACATTAATATTATTATATATGTCGGAGGGAAGCTTTAATTGAACGTATTGTTGACTGGATGTATAACGCACAATATCATTTGTTTACATTTAATTACTTCTTAATGTAATTTAATTAGATTTGTTAAATGTTTCTATAACTTAAAGATCGTTCTAAGCTAAAAAAGTTATTAATATTGTAATTTAATAAACTATCAATCAGAGCAGAGCATGTCTTGAGCGGGGTCAGACGCGCCCTCTATACTTTGAGTAGTATCTACTTCGGTAGACTGAGGAGTTTTTGTGACACATTTGGTTGATGGCAATAGGTCGAGTTGGACCATGGAGTATTTTAAAGAAAGTATTGTAGTTGGAAGTATGAGCGGGTGGGTGCCCTGAACCTGCTGCTCGGTCTAAACTATGTCATAATGTTGATCAAATCTAAATTAAAAGTGTATAATTCGTGGCTATTGTGTTTTATGCTTACATTTTATCCTGATGACGCCCACTAAACCTGCAATAACTAAAGAAGATGTCGTGTGAGCGAGGCCGTTCCGCGACATATACTTATATAAATATAACCTTTACCAACTATTTAATATAAGGGATGCGCGGCAACCATGAAATACCTAAGTATAATATTACTCCAACCGTGACATAGTTAAATTTTATGTTCACCATATAAAAATGGAGAGGCCTGGGCAAAATCGTGGGACGTTGTAGGCTGTTTTATTGTTTAAAACTTACCTAAATAGAGTTAGGTATCTCACTCCATCATTACTACTATGAAGATATAAATTAACATAATTTACATACGACAAATCAGTATTACATAAATCTTAACTATAAAATTACGAAGTTAAAAAAACATTACTTATTTATACAAATTTTCATACATATATAATCACAAGAATAATTGTTTACATTTCACTCTCATGTTACATTTCTTTAGTTGCATAGTTGTTCTTGTCATGTTCCTTTTTAAGGTTAATAATTAATTTTGTTATGTACCCTCTTATTTCTAAATACAATCGGCCATTTCCATAACTGAATAATATTTTTATTTATTCTTCGATTAGCGCCTGTTTTGTATGAAGTAGTTTTCTTACCATCATTTTATGTAACAATCTAATATGATGTGGTATTAGTGTAGATTATAATACAATTTCTCTCTATTGTATATAGACGGTATGCACTATATTTTATTTTCATATTTCATGTTAAACTTTAATTATTATTTAAAATTTAAAAATTATATTGTATTAAATTCTTGTCATTAATAACCCTTCTAATTAAAATAGTTTTTCAATGACTTCAATCCGCTATCGGTTGTGCCAATTTGCTTAGTTTCTTATACTGTAAATTGTTGAAGGATTTGCGAGGTGTTGTAATAATGTCTGCCCAGTGCTTAGAGTCAGTGTATGAAATGTAATTAAGCATAAGGTTCTCTGATTGTAAGTATAGTGACCAGTTGCTGTTATTTGTTATTACACTTAAAAAACGAAGAAATAACTCCTAAATCATGAGTTTGTAGATTACATAAAACGTAAAAACTTATCATAAAGAATAAATTCGCTCCAACTCGCATGCAATTTTACCGTTAGTTCGTGAAGTAAGGATGGATTGTCTTTCATTTTTCAACCAACTACTGCGACGAGTGAAGCACAGATATTGTTTCAAAAAGAGAAATGAACCCAAATAAATCGGGTTATTAATAACAACTGAGATTTATTTCTCATATTGTTATATTTGTAAAATGAATTTGTTCGCTACTGGTTTCGCATTTTGACACAATAGACTGAGATACCAGTCACCCTAGACTTACGTGATTTTAGGAAAAATTAAATTCTTGGTATCAGTAGTTTAACATAAAGTTAGATAGGAATGGATACTCGCTAAGCTAAAAGCGGGGCCGTTTTTCAGGTAGCAAATATCAAAGATGGAAAAAACCATACTAACTTACATCAAAGTAGCAAGGCTAGTTTTTACATATGTTATATATGATATTGTTATTAACAAAGATATACAGTTGCCAAACACTTCCTGCGGGCCATAACTTTTAGCAGACACCTTAAAAAAATTTGGGAACTTACGTCATTTTAGGAAGGCTGAATTTTATATATGTTATCAACTATAATATTTTAAAACATTTTCCACTGAGCCAGACGAATCTGACGCGCCAAACATCTCCCCAGACTCGTTAAGGGTTCCGCTGTGTGAGGTATAACTATTATTATGACTCGTTATTTTCAATGTAATTTTAATCATTATCAACAAAGAAATAGCAGTGATTGTACTTGACTTAAATCCTTACATATTCAGCTACAATTAAAGACCGTTCAACAATTTGATTTATAATTATAATTTATTAACAAACAAAGAACAACTCTTAATAAAGCGAAAACCTTAAACGCTCATTCCCAAAAAAACGCAAATATTGACATATTTCATTGTTTTATAAGCGTGCGATTATGAAACATTTTCGTTGTAACAATAACATTATGAATGTGAAAAAACCATTTTTGATTCAGAAAATGTTTCATAATCGCAAGCTTAATAAAACACAAAAATATCTCAATATTTTATGGTTACCATTTGTGTAATAAGGATTTGTCATAAGAAAATTCTGTTCATAATTCTATTGTCAGGATTTATGTAATAAAGATTTGTCATAGGGTAATTCTGTTCATTCATATCTTGAAATGTGTTAATGCGCGAGCAAGATTGTAAAGTCCATTTAGGTAGCTCCGTAATTTGGATATTGAATTACTTTTTGATTCAAAGAACAGTAAGGCTCGCTACACACTGATGACGTTCGGTTCTCGGTCCGTCCCCATCTTTAACAAAAAGGAATAGGGGTATTCTCACTATCGTATCGCTCTAGTTCCGATCCAATATCGTGCCGTTATCGGTTTGTCGAAATTATATCAAGCCTTTACCGCTATTTTATCTTAAGGGACATTTGTAGCTAAGTATAATTTTAGTTGCAAAAGGTATTTCAAACTATTAGTTTGTTCTAAGACTTTCAAATTTTAATTCAATAGGGTCTAATCTAACTAAAACAGAAAGTTTTATAACCAACTAATAGTTTGAAAATACCCCTTGCAACAAAAATTACTTATTTCGAAATGATGCTAACAATAAAATAGCGGTAAAGGTTCGATATTTGATTGAAGCAACACAAACTAGTAGTACCAGTAGTGTACATACAGCGAGATTTGATCGGATCGAAAACGATCAAAGGATCGGATCGAAAACAAAGATTGAACTGTGAACGTAAACATAGTATAAATTGATCCTAAAATTTAACTGGTTAGAACTGGTTGATCTTTCGGATTTGATATTTGGATACGTAGAGGTCATCAAATGTGTCGTTTCCTAATGAATTAAAAACCAACGGATTACACGTACTAAAGACAATATTGTCGCGATTCAAGGCCGGGGCTTTTAGTTCGTGACCCACCCGGAATAACCAGTTTTATGGCACAACAATTTTAAAAGCAATACGTGTGTAATATGTTTTAGAAAATAAATCACTTTACAGATCCGTAGCTGAATAGGAAAAATGAAATCATTGTGACACGAGAATTTTATATAGAAGATGAAACTTGGCAAACTGGCACAACCGATAGCGGATTGAAATCACTGATAAACTATTTTAATTAAAAGGGTTAGTGATGACAGGAATTTAATACATTATTCTTTAGCAACTTTAGATAATATATTATATAAGATATCTATATCTATAGAAATATTACATTTAAAGTTTTACATATAATAAAATAAATCGAACACAGGAAAACTTTTTGCGCTTGCCATGAAAATAAAATGTAATGAACACCTCTATATACAATCGAGAGATTTTTAATTACAATCTACATAATTACCACGTAGTCCATTGAAATTTTACATGAGCTTTGCATTTGTTAGAAGACGCAATTTTATTTTGGGACATGTGTGGTGGGTCAATAGAAGCTAAACCTCAAGTTTGTGGTGTCGCCACCCTTGTCCCCCGGCCGCCTCTTGGAAAGAGGGGTGAAAACACTTTTTTCGCGATATCTCGGAAAATATTAGTCTTACAAAAAATTTGTAAAGTCATAATTTATAGCAAATTGTTTTGCCTACAAATATGTTTATATAACTTATTGCCCTAAATTAAAAATTAAAGAAGTGAAGAAGCAAAAAGGTGAGAAATTTTTTATTCATTCCTATTTCTTTTCTTTACCATAGAACTTACCAAATTTAACTTATCGAATGTTAAGCAGGTAGAAAAAGTCCCCCGTTTTCCCCGCCACCTATGAGGTACAGTCCGTAAGCGCGTATTGTTAATTATGTATTAACGCCATATTAGAGATAAAAAGACTGTTCTATACAAAACAGGCATTCAGAATAAATAAAAATATAACATTATTACTCAAGTAAGGAAATGGTCGATTGTGTCGTTTAGAAATAAGAGGGTGTATAACAAAATTAATTATTAACCTTAAAAGAGAACCTGACAAGAACAACTATGCAACTAAATAAATGTAACAGTTATTATTTTGTGATGTCTGTCCATCTGTCTGTGGTTTCATATGAGTGAAGTTTGAAAGAATGTTTTCTATGTGTCGCTTTATAATGAATGAATCAAAATAATTTAAAAAATATAAAATAGCAATTCGTGGAACTGAAAGGTGCTAAGAGTGTGTGATATTTTTAATCAAAAAATCAATTGTTTGAAAACATTGTCAACTCCCTTTAAAGATATAGGTAATTATCGGTATTTTCGAAAAAGTTACTGCCATAATGTTATGTATTTTTTTACCGTTACTTGGTAACTTTTACGATTTTAACGTTATAATGTAACGATTAAAATCACGTGTAAAACGTTAAACGTATCGGTATTTTTTACGTTATTCCAAGCGAAGTGCCATTTTTAAGAATTGGCTTTAACGACTGCATGTTACCGAAATACAACTCTTAATATTCCGCCCGCTCTTAGCACAGTGCTGTTTGACAATATTTGCGAATTAAAGAGAGCGACAATGGTAACAAAACATAGTTATAACAGTACAATTAGCGATAAAAATAGTGTTGACGTTATATTTTTTACCGGTAAAATGATTAGAAATACCGGTAAGTTTTTTAACGATATTTATTTTTTACCGTTATCTCAAATTAGGATAAATAACATTACCACATTTTTACTGATATTTCAAGACCTGTTTTATTACCAAATAAAAATACAGTAAACGTTCATTGTCTATACGAAACCCTTCAATGTTTCTGGTCTGACACACAATCGACCAATTTTTATGTCTACATCACACGTAAATGAATCGGAAAGTTTTTATTTAGTGTTACTAAGATAATTGTACATTTGATTAAGTTTATGGCTGTACTTGTTACATTATTCAAGTCTTACATTAACATACATCTTGCATAAACAGCGTGAGATAAGTACACAGAGTAGTAATACGTGTTTCTGAAGGTGCGTTAGAGTAAAAATGCTCATTAATTAACGGCTTATATTTTATTCAACACATAAAAGTTATTCATCTTTCCCTTAATAAAGACAACAAACTTTTTCTAAAAAGGTTTTAAATACAAGCTTTTGAGATCCTGGATATCACGTAGCAGCAGAGTTCTTCTTCATTCTTGTTTAGTACAGGAGTTCCTATTGCCAACTTCCGACTCCATCATCAGATCAGCTCCATGGTACTATATTATTGCATTGTCACTCGATATACATATGCGTGCAAAATTTCAGCTCAATCAGAAACAGGGAAGTTGGTCAAATTTAACTTGCAAAATTCCACCCGAACTTACATACATCCATTGCAAGTTAAATACAAGCTTGTAATAAGAAAAGTGCTAATAAACACTTTCTTGGTAAAATATTTTGTGTCAATTTAGGTTATATTTAAATTACTTATAATTTTTTTAGATTAGATTGTAATTGTGGTGTTTTTACTACAACATTTATGAAATATAAAAGTTATTCATAGCATAAAATACACAACATGGGGAAATTAAAATAATTGTTGCGTAATTGTTTTGTTTCACTTTTGAATTCATTCAGGTTAATTTATTCCATTAATAATCTTCATCTGTTTATTAAAAATTCGGCCCAAATCTAAAAATACAAGTTTTCAATAATAAAATGTATAACTCATAAATAAGTTTTTGTAAATTGAAAAAATATGTAAAAGAAATGAAAAAGATATAAAATACAAATAAAAGGACCAATTAAAAATATAAAAAAGAATAAAATTATAATAAAAACATGAATACCCACCCTAACGTTGTTATAAGGTCTTTTCTAAGGTCAGGAGTGACTACGCAAAGTAATAAAATGTAAAACAGCAAAAGAAGAGCATAGAAAAAAGCTATAAGAGTTTTTAAAGTTACAGGTTTTAACGGGCAATTGTCATTCCTGGTATTCTTCTCTTCTTCGATGGTTTTACTATCAAACAACGATTCAACTTTATCTTTTATAAAACACTTCAATATTTTAAAAAATAAAATAAAATTATACTTCCCCGTTACCAATGTTAGTTGTTGGAAAACGTTTTCGCTTTTATCTTTGCAAACATTCGTGTTCAGTATTTATCCCTTTCAGGGACGCTTTCTTAGCGCTGCGATCTTCGTCGTGTACGAACCAGTCAAGTGCATTTACATTATAAAGCAAACGTTGATCGTCAAACAGGTACTTAAAAACTGTAAGGGTGTTTCTTACTTAATTCTTAAGAAAATAAAGAGGGTAATATCCACTTCCAAAATTATATATATATAGAACGAGGCTCTCTTAGTCCGGTCAATTTAGACATTCGAAGTTACATAAAGTCCCAACAAGCTGAAATTCTGTGAAATTGTTCGAAACATAATTATAAACAATGTCTAGAAGTTCCCCATCATTCCCCTGTAAGGAATTTTTTTTATTCAAGGTCAAAGGTCAAAAAAATGAGTTTTTCGCGATATTTTGAACAATTTCACTGAAATTCAGCTTGTTGGGACTTTATGTAACTTCACTCTCATTTTTTGGTCTAAATTGACCGGATTATCTCTCCAAGTATGCAGTTACCGTTTAATCAGGAATATACCAACGTCCTTTACCGAATCTTATCGTGAATCTAAACCACCCGGTGTTACACTTTAATTGTGAACAAAAATAAAAAAAGGAATAATAATTTATAATTAATCTACTGCAATATATTTAAAAAGTAATAAGAGAGAGAAGTTAATCGAAGTTAAGTTCGAAGAGAAACGAATAATATATATAAAAGAGCAAAATGTTCTTCTACGCTAGACTCCGCTCCCAGTCTGTCCGATATACCGCACTCCCCTAGGCGATTTCCTCTAGGCAGAGAAGGCAGCGTTCCGGTTAGGTTGGTGGTCCTTCCAGGAATCCTCTTTACTCTTCTGACAAGGCTTATTAAAAAATTCCAAGGATAGTTCCCGAATTGGGAAAATAAATTGCAATAGTTATTTCTCCTTTGCTATTTATAAATGATAAAGAATCAGATAAAACAATACGAGTTGGGTATGTGTCAAAATAGTAATATGGGCGCAGTAAAATTGACACACCGACTCAGTTGACCGCAACATGGCCGTCGATCGCTTATTGGGTATCGGCGAACACGACAGAAACAAAATGAGTTGGATGCATTTATTGTTTATCTAATAATTTGTATACGTTCATATTTTTGTAAATTAATAAATAGTAACAATTATTTCTAACGTTCCGTTACACCGGGACACACATAAAATTTCATCAAAACCGTGGAACGCGATTCCAGCGCCAAGTTTTTTTGGAGATTGATTCATGAGTTACATTATTGAAGTTTTAGTAGGTATTCCTAATTTTATCAAGTAATAAAGATTATATTATTCAGGGATAATCTAGCATTCGAATGGTGAAAGAAGTTTGAAAATTGGTCATATAGTTTTTGAGTTATTCGTTAAAAAACACAAATCTTTCCTCTTAATAATATTAGTATAGATAAACGTCGATGGTAGATGGAAAATGGCAACAGTATCCACTTACCATCAGCTGAACCACCTACCAGTTTATTGACCAGCAAAAAATAAAAAGATATTTTTTTAAATAATAAAAACCCAAAGTTCGGTTAGAGGTTATCACTAGGATAGATGACTATGCCTGAGGTCAGAGAGGTGTCTTACGCTTAGCGGATCCAAATTCATTTTATTAGAAAGGGCCATTTAAAGTCAAACAGGCTTTCTTTTTATGTGTCACAGTAAAGTTAAAAGTCAGTAATAAAAGTAAACTCCTCGTCCAAAATTTTGTTCCAATTATTTTTACGGCTTACGTATTTATTGAGCATTAAGTCAAAAGTTCCCAAGAAATTAAAATTGAGAAAGTAACTTGTTTATTATGGCTTTAACAAATATATTTATATCTATAATATACACAGTTTTAATTATAGTTAATACGGTCATAAATGATGTGTTTATCTATATATTATCTATATGTTTATCTATATATACGTGAAGCAAAAACTTTGTACCCCTTGTACCCGACTGCCTCACCCCTCCCTTCGGACATTCCTTTTATTTTGTATAAATACAATATGCCTCGATGCAATTAGTTCGACACACCTGCCTAATGACGGCCATAAAAAAGTGCAATAACAATATAATGTTTTTCTTAATTACAAATTCTAAACACAAAGTAAACAAAAGAAGTCTAAATGCTGGTAAGTTAATAAACCAGGTCTATGACAGGCAGATTCACTGCATTCACTTTTTTTGTCGACATGTAACAGTATCATCTTTGTCATTTAGAAATACTATTCTTTAACAGATTAGTGCTGTGAAATCGTGTTACTTGTACTTATATTTTACTATGGTACATTCCTAAAAAATGAAATAACGTGACGGCTTATGTTAGAAAGTGCACGATATATATATTATTGCATAT
This sequence comes from Dendrolimus punctatus, assembly GCA_012273795.1. Taxonomy (NCBI): domain Eukaryota; kingdom Metazoa; phylum Arthropoda; class Insecta; order Lepidoptera; family Lasiocampidae; genus Dendrolimus; species Dendrolimus punctatus. Next base: position 15,121,638 of record CM022545.1, on the reverse strand, counting down.
GTCACGCACGTCTTGTAACAGCTTGTGTACCCGCAAAAACCCTCTCCAGACCATCAAAATGGAACTCACATTGAACATAGTTTAATAAACTGTAACCCGTCCGTCGTTTAAATTGTTTCATACTAACTAGTGATGAGACGATTAGAATTTAACTTATTATGATTATCAGTCAAAATAATCGATACTTATAGTTTCGATAACATTATAACAATTTTGTAAATTCTAACCAAATAAAGCATACTTAAAAATGAAACGGTGTTTATTTCAAGTTATTGCCAGAGATATTTAATATTATTACAGTTTTTGCAAGTATTCTGCATTCTGTATGTTCAAGACCACTAAAGAAAAGAACCTCTCCATTGCGACGTTTGCAGGTTTTAAATCTATTTTTTAATTTAACCTATTTCACAAAATACTAGATTCTCAATTAATCTCTGTATACATTTTGTACAATATCTGGCTAAACAGATCTTTATACGACGCTTTACCAAAACTATATGTCGGCATCCTCCATTAATTTGCGTTATATAGGAAATTACTTCTTAATTGGATTTTGAAGAAATTCAGATGGTAATAGTTTTCACAGATTAATTAATTACTATCGCTCAATATTTGCAATGATAGATAATCGACAGTAACGATTTTTTGCCAACGTTGATAATCATCGATTACGAGTAATCGTGATTATCGAGTAGGAATAATCGTTATCATCGATTATTCTAATCGTATTCGTCGCCTCACTAATTGTAACAAACTTAACGATTATTATCTGAACACCATTGCTTATTCTGACGTAAAGTGACCCTCGCGGGCAAAGATAGTGGGATATACCCCCAAAACTATGTGGAACCATTATCATAGCACGATCTCTGTCTCTAGCTACAAGTTATGGTGACATCATCTTCGGGTAAAACACGGTTTTAGGGTAAATTGAACTGTCTCCAGAATACACAGTTTACCTTAAACCATTCTCTCAGAATAGCATCCTAGCACATAATAACACATGTCTTAACCGATTTCGGTTACATGGAACATTGCGTTTAATTTAATCTATATCTACTAGTACTATAGAATATTGTATATGGGAAAGTTTGGATGGATGCTTGTTGCTCAATGACGCCAAAACGATTGAACAGATCGGGGTGAATTGGCACAGAGATAGCGTAAAGTCTAAAAAAGTACATAAGATATTTTTTATTTCGGAAAAATTTATGGTTTTCGTGGGATAACATCAATACGTGCGAAGCCGTGGGCAAAGTTATAAATATACGTAATATCATTGAATACTGTCATGTTCTTCCAGTTCGGTGCTTTTTGACCAATTTGATTCAATTTGGGTAATCCCTCTAATATCAACATTACATACGATTAAATTTTATCCATCCTCCAAATATTGCTTTTTGATTCAGAGAAGAAGAAAGCTTGGATTAACAATTGCTCCATAATAAGGAACACGCTTTGGATGGTGCCTCCAGTTGCTATCAGACAAGCAAAATCACACAGCGAACGAGTCTGGGAAAATGTTTGGCCCGTCTGATTCGTCTGGCTCATTGGACAATATTATACTTATATAAATAATACCTATATAAAATTCAGCATTCCTAAAATGACTTAAGTTCCCACATTATTTTTTAAAGTGTCTGTCAAAAGTTATTACCCACAGAAACTGTCTGGCAACTGTATATCTTTGTTTATAACAATATAATATATGACATATATAAAAACTAGCCTTGTTACTTTGACGTAAGTTAGCATGGTTTTTTCCACCTTTGATACCTGCTACCTGTAAATCGGCCCCGTTTTCAACTTAGCGAGTATCCATTCCTTTGTAAGTTTATATTAAACCACCGAGAAAATATCATCATATAAAGTCACCTAAGTCTGGAGTGACTGGGATCTTGGACTATAAGCAACACACTCCACATGCATAAATCTCACTTCACTGTAACAGCAACAGTTCGCACTGGAATAAGTATCATAGTAATATAAATAATTAGAAATATAATAAGGATCTTTAATGTACACATCAATATACATACAAACATCCAAAATATATCACGCACAAAAATAATAATCAGGGCGTGTTATTTTCAATACTTTTCAAATTAAATTTAAACTTAAAAAGGTACGAAAAAAACAGGCCGCAGAATCTGTTGGAAAAAGAAAACTGTATGACTAGTGCTAAGTTTCTATGTCTTCGTGGTCGTCAGCCATTCACAGTCCACTGCTGGACGTAGGCCTCTCCAAGACGGCGCCACTCATACCTGTTCGCTGCCTTTCTCATCGAGCGTCTACCGCCTGGCGTAGGTCGTCGGTCCATCGGGCTGGAGGGCGTCCGACACTACGTTTTTCTATGTCTTGCTATACTTTAATTGGCCTTACAACAGCACATATTATGTTAACTTTCTACCACTGGCAAGGCAAATAAGTGGATAAAGTAAAATACCGAAATTTAGCATAGATAATATTATTCTAATATTTGAATCCCTATTAATTTATATCCAATTTTTGACCGATTCCATCTAAAAATACACAATTTAAATAATAAAAGGTCAAAAAGTTAAAAAAGAATCCGTCATCATATTAAGTTAAAATTCAGATGCTTTTAAACAGTTACGTTTTTTGTTATTACCATTGTCATTTAAATGTTTTTCTTCTTTACTTGTAATAATATAACCCATTTTAGCGAGAATGTAAGAGCACAATTTTAGATGGTTCAGAGCACCACCACAATAATTGTAAGTTACGGCAATAAATATAGATAAGCAAGCGAGCCCTTTTTCGTCACGTCTAGCATCAAATTCTTTTGTAAGTTTTTCTTCAAAGCTTTGGGTATTTTGTTCAAGAAGGCGTCTGATCTCTAACTTTTTCCGAGATCCTGTTGATACAGGATCTGTTTCGATATAAACAGTGAGATAGTGCGGGAATCGCAGCTAATACCGAATACCCGTTTATATCATCACTCCTGGAGTTCCTTCCTTCTACCTAAAAATATCAACAATTTTGTAACACGATTTTACACTTATTAAGTACTTTCGACTCAATTTATAAAAAAATATAATTTACGAAACCATCTCGGGCCTAGATAAATTTCTTTCATCCCTCGTGTAACAACCTACCATATCCCGTCTGGGTAAACTAGATACGAACGACTCCACCTCATATCTTTTTCTTAGAGGGCGTCAGCCATAGCCCTGCGTCTACGACGGACAGAAGTCGTTGAGCAGCTACCAGAAATGCACTACCTCTTCTTAGTCAATATTACAGTCTCGCAAAAGAACACGACAGTGTAACTTTTACCTTACACTTAACCCTGATAATGATCCTGAAGTCCGTTTTCCTGGTTGTCATCTAACACTTCGCAGGGTCTTTGACATATTTTATTACGAGATCATTGGCACGCATAATGTCCTATAGGCCGCCAAGTCAGCGCTTTATTAGGGTTAATCTCTTGAACCAAGATTTAGCGATTGTACCATGTAACCTTACCCATTTCGTAAAACGTGCTTGTATTATTGTATGCCACAGTTTATCTGCAATGTCACGGACACAAAGACTGCCTTGGAACATTCATGTTCTTTATGCAGTCAATTTGCTTTGAACATAACTATTTTAAATTAAATAATGAACATCCCAAAGTCACGTAATATAGCTAAATTTTCTGTGGCAACTGAAGACTCGGTTCGAGGCTTGCTGCTTGCGAGAACTTGATTTACGGATAAGATACTTGTTCCCACAGATGTCATCGCCCACCTATATATCTAAGAATTCTTAACCTAAGAGTAAAGGGACATTAATATAAGATAGTGATAAAAAAATCGAAGAATTCAGCTCCGTTGGGGAATTTGGAAAGTTCCGTTGGATCTTCGATCTTCCACCGACCATTCCACAACGCATAGACGAAAGTCTTCGAGCAGTGCGTCCTACCCGTTATGACATATGGTACCGAGACATGGATCGTGAATCATACTCACTGTCAGTGAGTACGATTCACGAATTGATGGTTGCTCACCGAGCTATGGAGCGAGCTATGTTGCGAGTATCACTTATGGACAAAATCAGAAATAAGGAAACCAAGGTTTCCGATGTAGCTCGTAAAATTTGCAAGCTGAAGTGGCAGTGGGCCCCACGTTTGTCGCAGGGCTAATGGCCAATGGAGAAGACGAGTTCTGGAGTAGAGACCGCGTCTCTGCAAACTATGCTCACCAGCCCGATGAACGCATGATCTGCACCAGGTCGCCGGTAGGAGAGAACAGCGGAGAGCCGGAATAGGCAGCGAAAACTTGGGGAGGCCTACGCTCAGCAGTGGACAACGCTTGGCTGAGGACAAGTTATAAACTGCTTCAACTTTATCTCTTTATTGCTTACTTAAATTTCTGTCATATATATTTGCCAGGTGGTAGGGCATTTGCCCGCCTGGATGGCTACCACCCCTGGTCTAAAGTACGTCGCGTTAACAACCTTGAGATGTGTTTCGGCATTAGTGACCAGGTTCCAGTCTCCCTTAAAAGAGCAGCAGCGCATTTGTAGCACCTTTGGTGTTGCAAATGTCCATAGGCGAAGGTAACCGCTTTCCAACAAGTGGGCCATCTGCCTGTCTGCTGAACTTCTGCAATAAAAATAAAAATGACATCGAACGATTAATTGAATCTTTCGTTCACAACGGTCTCGTCAACACAACTTCCCTGCCTAAGCAGAAATTACAAAAATTAAATTCTTAATCAAAACTAAAATTAAAATATTGTATTAATAAAATATTGAACAATTTTAAATATTTTTTATTATTTGTAATTAAACAAAAAGGAAAAGCAGGTAGGTATCTACTGATGATGGACTGTAGTCTAAATCCTGTGGATATCGGTGTTTTACAAACAATTATGACTGAAGCCCACATCTGTAATATCCCGAAGCTTTGTGATTTAATTGGAGTCCTTTATCAGTTACTACCTTCCTTTTACAATATTCTTTAAGTAGAGTAATTTATATTAGGGTATGATGGATTAACGTATCTGTGCAGATAAGAATAATAACAAAATTCAAAGAAAAACGTTACCTCCACCACGCCGTTCAGAAAAGAGTGTATCAGCTCCGACGGACGACTGGGCTTTACACCTTAAACATTAAAAAATAATTATTTTAAATCTTATTTCGTTGCATTATATTTCAAAATTGTTTAATAATAAGGGCGTTTAACGTTTTCCAATTTCAAAACGACGTATCTTACACTGATGGATATTATTTTAGATATTATTTCATGGCATTAAAGTTCGAAATGTTATAATTTAAAAAAGTAACGCTTATATTCATTTCACTCCTCATAATATTCCCGTATCACATACCATATCATTTTGTAGTACTACATAAAATCCGGGTCTTTTGTAGAATAACATTTTATTGTTCAACTTTTGGCACCAAACAACTTATTCAAAATAACAACAAGCTGATTGTGCGAATTCTCCCATTTAAATTACTCGAAGCGAGTAACCTTACCGGATAATCCGGACTTTGTAAGTATTGTGAACCGGTGCAGCCATTACTCGCATACCTCGACCAAACAAACGTTAAACTTTCATAATTAATTATTTCTTTTCCCTCCAACTTGATAAGTCGTTTCAAATTTACAACTTAATCCACACCTGCGGTCCTCGAGATATATTGTGGTTAATCTTAGGATAACATTATCTTGGGGAATGTGGGTTGGGAAACGATTTATATCTATTTGTTGTTGTTGTTCAGTTACACTAAGTCCCCGAGTTGAAGGTGGAAAATTTTTCTTCGGGTAGAAAGGATAATGAGTCGTAACGCAGCTTGTATGTCGGTGTGTAAATGATCCTTATTCCTCACTAAACCATTGCAAGTAACTTCGCTTATGTATTCTGAGACATATATTCCGTTATATTAAATAATAGTTAAAAAAATACATATAAAATATATATATGTCGGAGGGAAAATATAAATCGGATAATTGTTGATTGGATTTATAACGCACAATATTATTTGTTTACATTTTAACTACTTTTGAAATTCTTAATTAAATTTTATATGATTTGTTAAATGTTTCTATAACTTAAAGATCGTTCTAACGTAATAAAAGTTATGAATATTGTAATTTAATAAACGACCAATCAGAGCAGAGCATATGGCTCGGAGCGGGGTCAGACGCCCTCTATTAGACTTTGGTAGTATCTACTTCGGTAGACGGAGGAATTTTGTGACACATTCGGTTGATGGCAATAGGTCGAGTTGGACCACGGAGTATTTTAAAGAAAGTATTGATGTTGGAAGTATGAGCGGTGCCCTGAACCCGCTGCTCGGTCTAAACTATGTTAAAATGTCTTTTAAATCTAAATTAAAAGTGTATAAACCGTGGCCATCGTGTTTTATGCTCGCATTTTACCCTGATGACGCCCACTAAACCTGAAATAACTAAAGGAGATGTCGCGAAAACGAGGCCGTTCTGCGACATATATATATAAAGAAAAAATGATATATTTTTAATTCAAATTTATTTTCTATTTTTTAGTTGGATTTTCTATAAAAGGTATTTTTTAGTTTTTTTTAAACTATTATTTATTTTTCATTTTTTAGTTGAATTTCCATGATACCATATTATTGCATTGTCACGCGATATACATATACGTGCAAAATTTCAGCTCTATCGGAAACCGGGAAGTCGATCAAATTTTACTTGAAAGATTCCGTTACATACTAACATAAGTATGAAACTAATAAAAGCGTATTAAAAAGCTTGGGGTGCTCAACAGGGCTAAGCTAAGCTAAGTTCTTCACGCCGGGAAAAAATTAAAAGCCTATGCTTTTACTATATAAAGCTCAAGTCCGTCCCCATGTGGAGTACTGCTCCCATCTTTGGGTGGGTGGACCCCAGTACCAGCTGCTCCCACTTGACTCCTTGCAGCGCCGAGCAGTCTGGATTGTCGACGATCCCAAAATTACAGACAGCTTAGAGTCTCTCAGACAGAAGAGACGTTGGCGCTCTAAGCGTGTTCTACTGTCTGTACAACAGGGAGTGCTTTGATGAGCTGTTTGATTTGGTACCTACGTCGCCATTCATCGCACCACTCGCCGGCGATTGGGAGTTCATCCACACTTCCTAGTCACTTGGAAGTCCTCCACGGTACGTGGCGGACGCTCCTTCATGCCATGTGTACAAGTTATGGAATGAACTCCCTCCCGCAGTTTGTCCAGAGCGCAACAATATGGGGCTCTTCAACAAGGGCGTGAACAGTTACCTAAAGTCTCAACGAGGTAGCCAACGCATCGGCTCCCTTAGTGTTGCAGATGTCCATGGGCGACGGTAGCCATCTATCATCCAGGTGGTTTGCCAGGTTGCCTACTAGCAAACATAAAAAAATGATATTACGAGCATATTCTAATCATACCTCAATTTTACATTCATAAATCACGGATGGGAGAATTTTTGTAATCTAAAATTATTTTGTTTCAGATTGTTATCCAGTACTCTCCTTCGATTCAGAGTCCTCTGCAATATTGTAAGTTTATCTTGTTTTGTTTCTACATATTAAGAATTCACTGTATGCACTACTATTGATTCACACTTATGAGTAGTGTATATTATAAACGCGACAGTGTCATTTACACTCACGTGTAACAAAAAAGGGACAAAGGTCTATCTTCCAAGATGAACTTGAACGTTTAAAATTTGAAGTGAAATCAAACAATCATCATTCTTAAAAAAAATATTTAAGTGCTTATTGCCTATAATTAAGTTTGGATTATGTGAAGAACATTTTCATGCATTTCCATGAACAAACTGAATTATGTCATAAAAAAGTTTTTGAGAAACAAAACTTCTATAAATCGTAATTATGTTTTAAGATCTACATTATTAAACATCAACACGATTGAAAAGGGTGAGTTATTAAATCCTTTGTAACAGCTTTTGAACTCATACAAATCCAATAAACAATTTTGACCAAACAGTTTCCAAACTGAAACTTAGTTACTTCCAATATAAAGAATATTTCGATGGCTTCTGTGCTAAGTTGGAACAACGCAAATTTCAATGAAACCCTAAAGGGTTGCTTTCGCAATTTGCAAGTATGAGGTCTCTTTGATATTTGACCAACTTGTGCTATTCAATCACTTTTAATTAGAATACCATAAAAGCAACTTCAAAATTTCAATCTCTATAAATAAATACAAAGGTATGCATATTGTCACGAGTGCGGGACTCGAATTAAAATGTCGTTGGAATTACTATAGAATTTATTAGAACTATACAAACACGTATAACACAGCTACAAATATAACTGGACGCAACCAGTACAAACTGCACAATTCAATAACACACGCAAAGTCAGTAACTATATAGCTTGTCGAATGTACATACGTCTTGCTAGTATCGTAATCCTCGCTTGACTGCCTCACCACCCCCGTTTGGGCATCGTTTTATACTAAACTAGCGACCCGCCCCGGCTTCGCACGGGTGCAATGCTGATACAAAATTAAATACACTACAGAAAAACTATGAACGTTGTATATAAAAACATAGCGGCCCGCTCCGACTTTGCACGGGCATCACTACATAGAAACCTCTAAAATTAGCAATGTTGCCTTAGTATTATACATATAAACCTTCCTCTTGAATCACTCTATCTATTGGAAAAAACCACATCAAAATTCGTTGGGTAGTTTTAAAGATTTAAGCGCACATAGGGATATAGGGACAGAAAAGGCGACTTTGTTTTATACTATGTAGTGATAGTGATTGTACAATACAACAATCGACCGCGTGGACTGAAGTTTCCGAGAAACCGTAATCTGTACACCTGCGGCTATAAACAAATACATAACAACAATATATATACATAACAATAATAACAATAGGCTATTGTCTAATTGCTAAATTTAAACACAAAGTAAACATGCATTCACTTTGTCGGCATGTAACAATATGTATGATTAAGAATGTAAGTGATGTCATAAGAAACAGTATATATGTATACTAGCGGCCCCAACAGACGTTGTCCTGCTCTGAAAAAATATGACCCTATCCCAGCGCCACCTACCGGTTCCAATTGTGGATTTAAACCATCCGGGGAACCCACTCAAACACACAAAAACAAAATCGCTCCCCGTTGTTAAGAGGATTCTAGAACCCGATCTCAGCGCCACCTACCGGTTCCAACGGTATAAAAACTATCCTATCTTTCAAGTTGGATCAAACTGCACACGGTGTGCAAATTTGATTAAAATCGGTTGAGTAGTTTAGGAGTCCATCGCGGACTAACATCGTGACAGGAGATTTATATATATTAAGATAATACGGTTGGGGTTGTCTGGAAGAGATCGTTTTTAACGATAAGACCGCCCTTTGTACATAACTATAGTAGAATTAAATTTGTCCATGCAGTTTGGGTCATAAATAATCGGAGAGGTGAAGTGAGTATTTCGCTCTCTCTTCCACTCACGGGCCTTACGGGTGGGCATAGTGCTACGCATTATTGTTTTCGATAAGCGCTATCGTAGTGTATTTAGTTTTGTCATTTTGTGGGATAGTGATATAAATGAAAGAAAAAAATAGATAAAACAACGTATTTATTATATAAGAATAATAATTATTTAAAACAAATTATTAATTAATTATTTATGTATTAAAAACTACAAGTACAAAAGTTTAGAATGTAACAAGTTATATTAAAAATAAATATAAATACTTTCTACTAAAAGATAATAATGATTTTTATAAGAATGAGTTTTTATCCATAATAGCGTTACGGTCGCGCAACATGCTCACCGCCTTAGCCGGGCTGAGGCCGAGCTTTGATTTACGACCAAAACTGCACGGACAAAATAATTCTACTATAGATATAATTTTAGGCTTAAGTTCATGTTTGTATTGGTGTACAATAAAGAATTATCTATATAAGGGAACGTTGTGACTTGAAAGGAGATATAGTCACAAAAATGAACAAGGAATGTGATACAGATGTTAGACATGTTACCTAAATTGAATCGATGTCATTGAAAAGTCCAGAACTGAAAGGCCTACGGTATTTTTTATTTCATTCTATGAGTTCAGCAGATAAACAGCCGGCCCACCTTGTGGAAAGCGGTTACTATCGCCTATGGACATTTGAAACACCAAAGGGCTCAAGGCTAGACTCTGGGGACTTATGCCGGAACACAACAACAGCTCAAGGTTGTTATGGCTAGAGAATACCACTCTTGACCAGGATAGGTAGCTATTCAGATGGGCAAATACCATACCATCTGGTTGTGGATTGTTTTATCGCCTCTTACTATAGGCTGCAACAAATTGTACTGTTTCTCTTTATTATAAAGTCTTATGTATATCTGTGTTGTGTACATTGATAAATTATCTTGAAAGTTGGAAATAAAAAGTAGTCTGCTATGAATTTTCAAATCGAAAATCTATGTAAAACAAAGCTTCGAGGTGTTTTGTTTGACGTAGCGTGTTACGTGTTGGCAAACATATTAAATCGTATGTAGGCAAACAGGGCACGTTTGGAGTCGATGACTGGAAATCGAAATTTATTGCTTATACATTGGAGAGAACATGCTGTAAGGTTCAGTACTATTATTAAGTGCCCTTATTTCATACGCGTACAGGGCTCGGTACTTGATATCGCACGTGATAAACAGTGAGATGCACGGATTTCGTTTATTTTTTAATATTTATTTTGAAACTAATATTTGCCCGTGGCTTCGCTCACATTAATGTAAGTTTTGAACTTAAACAAAACCTTTATTCGTATGAAACATACAAGAATTTATGCTATGGTGAGAACATGTTTCACCATTTTCTAGCAAACCTTTTTTTTCTATTCCTCTTGTCAATCAATTAATTAACTGTTAACTGTGTGTATGTGTGTGTTTATTCGTTTGAGTGTTTATGTAGCTATTCTATTGCCTTTTCCTGAACCACTTATCGCCTGATTCAAATTTCTTTCATTCAGGTTGCCTGGAGGAGATCTTTTAGAACGATAAAACCGCCTATTGTATTGCATAAAAAATATTGTAAATATGGTAGATATTTTTGTAATTGTATATTTTGATGTGCAATAAAGTGGTATGTATCTCTCTCTCTCTCTCTCTCTCTCCTAAATATTAACTTTTAGCTCTTTTAATATTTTGCTGTATTTTTAAATTATTTTTTCGAACTGCTACTATACTCTTATATTAACTAACATGTAACCTTTTGCACAACGCCCGTCTAAAAATATTTTTCAATCCCCTATGAATAATCCTTTTTTCTGGTATTCTACATATGTCCTTTTCTGTAACACTGACAGTGTATATGCAAAATTTCATGGTCATCTTTTGAGTAGTTAAGGTGTGAAAGCATACCAAACAACAAACTCAATTGTATTTATAAGATTAGTATGTATAACAGACAGACCGTTCAAGGGTTAAATTGTATTAGTGTAGATAAATATATAGCAGTGAATTCATGACTACGAAATGTAAAACAAACAATGTACAGTAATCGAAAATTCGGTAGCCAATGTGTTTCCATTCGTTGCCAGACAATTTGGTCTCACTGCATGGATTGTATAATACTAGAAACAATTTCGCGAGCAAAATATGTCAAGCACATATATTAGAGTAATATAAGCAAATTGCTTTGTACTATGTACAACATAATATTTATAACAAGGGTCTAGAAATTCACACAAATCAGTTTTACCGGTCTCATAAAACTCTTCTATTGACATTCCCATAGAATATTAAAAGCTTTTAATAGATTCACTACGTAGTTCGGACTAAATTGGGGGTCTACTAAGTTCCTATAACATTTTTATATAAAAATGTATAATGGTAAAAATAAAATACACACACACAGAAATATATGTACATAGAATTACATACACATACATAAATTATTGTTTACAAATTTAGATAGCGATTTCTGAGTAGTTTGTTAAAAGATGTAAGTGACTTTGCTCTTCTGATGCTCATTGGTTATGCATTCTACAACCTCAAAGCCTGCACAGTACAAGATTTCTGACATTGCATAGAATGTATTAGCATCATTATTCGAAGATTTGCTGATGATCTCAAGAGCCTTGTACTACTTTCTTTAAAGAACTCAAACCGTTCCTTCAAATAGGAGGGCGTTTTTGGGCTTAAGAGTACATTATACAAAAGGGATAAGATATGAGCATTCCGGCGAAGGCGGATAATGCGCCGAATAAATAAATAGTAGCCGATTATTGGTGGCACCTCTGGTAGACCCCACGTTTTCCTATACCCTTTTGAGTTTTGCCTCGTGGCTTTCTATGTATAGTTGTTGATATTATACACTAGTATACTTTATCGGTTAAGTATGTGATATACAATATCGAAATTCATAACATTCCTGACGTTAATTCAGCCTTTTAATAAAATTTAAATTAATTATAATATAAATACACTTCTCCCAAAATAAATATATTAGCATTGTATTATTGAGTCCTTTAAAACATACTTTGGACCAAACAAAACAAAAATACAATATAACAAATTGTTAACAGAAGAGTAATTGTAATAATTAAACTAAAGATCGCAAGAGCTAAGACTCAAGCTCCAGAAGAAGTAGCTTCAGTGAACCTGTAGCCCGCCTCTCTACACCCCTTACCCATTCACACCCATATTGCCCCTGTCTTCTATGGCATTTCTAGGGGCCCTTGCAGGGAGTGGCGAGTCACCGTCTGTCCATTTTTCCATGTTCCCCGAACATTGCGACGGGCAGACGCCATAGTCCCCATATTTCCAGACCCCTAGTACCCTAGCAGTTTACCCCAGTAGCCCGGTATTTTTTGTTCTCATTTCCCACAATATTTCTACACTGACCGGGGCTCGTCCTTGGATGCATTAGTATATGGTGTAAACAGAGATATTCGCCGGTCATTGTCACGTCACATGTACATTAAATTTGTCAAGGGGCCTCTACGTGTTGGCCTTCCCATGGCCCCACGCAAGCCCTCCAAAAGTCCGGGTCATTTTTATGGCCCGTGATCATGAAAAACTATAGGTACTTACTATCAGTAAGATTAAACCTACAAAATTACTTTTTTCAATCTTTGACTTATTTGGTCTAAAATTATATTTTTAAGAATTAAACACCAAATATCGGGATAAATAAGTCGACCTGAGTCGCAATAGTTACATGAAATTTGAAAGGGATAGGGAGCGAAGTCCTTCGGCGCGTGCTACGGTCTCTTCTCGAGGTCGCCGGCCTTCAGCTGGCACCCGGAGAGGCAGGTACGCGCATTACTTCCCTCCCTGAGTTAGGTTCCGGAACGAGGGGGCCCTTAGCTACTAGGTAAAGCAAGGGATTTAACAACTACCCCCGTCTCGAAGTGGAGTGTGTTCTCCCAGGGCACACTTCAGGCACTTTATTGCGCTGGATCGACTGTTGCGTAACTATGTTCTATATCTCAGTCTTTCCATCACAAACAAAAGCGCAGGGTCGACAGGGAGGAGGGGGTTTTTAGTGAGTATTGAGGTTGCTCGCCCGTGCGGCATCACTCGGAGTCTCCACACTCCTCTGTGTAATCCATCGCGGACGGTGCGCAAATAAAGCATACAATTGCTAGCGGTACCGCCCCATGTGGATGCGTGCCGTTTCCTAGTGACGGCCCAGAGAGTGCGTAAATCGGTTAGGCATTTTCCCTTGCCTCAAAAAAAAAAGTTACATGAAATTTAAGAACTATCAGAATTGCGCTGCAAAACCCTGCAAATGTCAAACGAAATAAATATTCACGAAGAATATTTTCGTTCTTAAAATTATCATTTAAATGCGTTGAGTCGTTTCGCGGACTATTTCGACACAAACATTCAAAAAGACTGACAGTAAAAATTCTAAAAATGGTCACATATATATAATACTTTTTATACAACACTTGGGATTTCGCAGATTCTTGTTATAAATATAACCGGTGTCAAAATAATATGAAGTCTTGCAAGACACCATACACAGCGCGTTCCATTAGTAGTTCACAACGCCCAAAATGCTCCGTTAGCCGTTTTACAAGGCGACCGCGGCCTTTGTGTCATGGCGAAAATGTCACTAATGACGTCATCATTTTCGATCATACAACGCTCACAATGACCCATGTCATGAGGTGGGTCGAATAACCGTTCCACTTGGGTTTATGATTGTAACGCCGCCAAGCAAGTGGAACGGGATAAATCGCGGTCGTGAACGTGGTCGTTGTATCTCTAATGGAAGCCATAGCGTCTTGCAAGTACCAGTATATCTAAATAAGTATCAATTTCATTAAGCAATTCTCCTAAAGCGGCCGTATTAAAGAACCAGTTTGTTTTAAATTTTGATATTGTTACATACCGAAGTGAATGCACACCTGGTTTATTACCTTCCCGCATTTGGACGTCTTTTGTTTACTTTGTGTTTAAAATTTGCAATTAGACAATAGCCTATTGTTATTGTTCTTATTTATGTCTATTTTTGTATTGTGCAGTTTAGTATAAAACGATGCCCGAACCGGGGGAGGGGAGAGGTGAGGAGTCAAGCGAGGATTACGATACGAGCAAGACCTACATTCGATAAGCTATATAGTCACGCACTTTGCGCGTGTTATTGAATTGTGCAGTTTGTACTGGTTGCGTCCGGGTATATTTGTACCTGTGTTATACGTGTTTGTATACATACATACATATTATCACGCTTTTTTCCCCAGGGGGTAGGCAGAGACTATAGATCTCCACTTGCGACGATCCTGACAAACAACTTTCGCTTCATCTACTTTCATTAACCTCTTCATACATGCACGTTTATTTGATATGCTTTTTACCTGACTTCGTTTTAACACTTCTGTTATTTGATCATGGTGTGTACGTCGTGGTCTACCGGTATCAACTCTACCATTCACAATACTGTTATACACTTGTTTTGTGATTCTGTTTTCATCCATCTACATGCCCAAACCTTCCTTTTTCAACTCTTGTTATTACATCTTCATTCAATTGTATAGTTCTAATAAATTCTATAGTAATTTCAACGGCATTTTGATTCGAGCCCTGTTGCTCGTAACAATATTTATAATGATACAAACTCTTCAAATGTATTTCTATAAATTAGAGAGACCTTGGCCATATTTAAGTACCTTATCAAAATTCTTGATAATAACTTTGCATGTTCAATATTCATGAATGAATATGTAATTTCATTCAACGTAACAACTTATACGGCAATCACCATAAAGCATATTGCTATTTTTTATAGTCTATAATCTAATAAATTATGTGACCGTAAAAAAGTTAAGTGTTTATAATTTTGTAGGCTTATTTAAGAGAGCTAATAATTTGAGTTTCAAAAAGTATACGATTTATTTTATGGCAGATTAAATATAATTTTATCGACCGTGAACCTAACTGAAGCAGTTTAATAGTTGTGAATTTGCACAGTATTAATGTTATGGTTTAGGTGTTGCAAATGGGTAACAAAGTAATTTAGACAGTTTGTTAAATGTAAGCTGTGCCTGCAACAAACCTAAATATTAAATAGTATCGGTCATCAATTTAACTGAAGAAGGACGAAATTAAACATTAAGTAAACAGTCTTACGCACTTACGTTTGCATTCGCTTATTCATCTAAGCATAAAACGCACAATTTATATTTTATATTTACATTTTTAACCGACTTCAAAATAAGGAGGAGGCTCTCAATTCGTCGGGATCTTTTTTTATGTATGTTCACCGATTGCTCCGAGATTTATGATCTGATTAATATATAATATCTAAGACATCTTGAAGGCGTTGCAAAGTAAAACATAAAAATTACTATATTTTGAAAGTTACTAAGCACCGATTTTAAGATGTTATATATTAATAATAATAGCTTTAGAAATAAGTTATTTTATACTTTTTAATTTTAGAAGTCGGTTTTTTTAAACAATTTTTTTTTTATTAAGCCAATTCTGCTAATGGTATACAATACCATTTTTCTACTATTATTCCGCCTCGACGATGTCGAAAATATATTGTGGATTTCTTAATACGCATTTTTGACATTATTGCAAGACTTTTCTGCCCCATCGGTCATCAGTCCTGTGACAATATGTATGGTTGGACATAGATATCCTGCCTCAGTAGTACATGCCTCTCGAGCAATTTTAATATCTTTTGATTTTAAAAAACACCACTCTAACTTTAATTATAAAAAGTTGTGTTTTCAAACTGTTCATTTCACTTTCAAATTCTCCTATGTGGGTAAATTATTTATTTCCCATTTACAAACTACGAAGAAAAAAATGTATACGTGATAAAGACATCCTGGAATCAATATCTTTTTTATAAGTCTTAAGGACGAATTTGCAAAATATCGGCGTAAAACAGCCTTGAACTAATCGTGTTTTATGCGATAAGTGAGAGTTACGATGGTCGCCTTTTTCATGTCCTGTCCCTTCTTCCAAATGCCATCCCCTCTTTGTTAATGAGGAGAAATCCATTGACTAACATCGCAAGGGCTTATGGAGATTCGCCGGCCTGTTGCCAGAACATCCACTAAAACTCCTCGTATTACTTCTAGTCGCCTGTAGCCAAGGCCGCGGAAGTAGCTATTGACTGCCCACATGAGCCACAACCGAAACCGGCCAACAAGGTAATTGTTACCGCACGGCGCTGCTCCCTCATTCAGCAGCCTTAAGTGCGGGCGGACCCTCCTCTGGGATTTACCCGCGGCCATTTGCTCACGCAGCCGGAGGTCATCCAGGCCATCCCAGCGCCGGAGTCTTCGTCAGTGGAGCTATGGTTCGACACCTCCGCTCTCCGGGTCCGGTCCTGGTTCTTATGTCCATGGGATACGACAGAGGATTGGTGCCGTGGAAACGGGACTATCTTATCATCGCTCGTCGGTGTCATAGTAAATTGGGTATATCCTGTCTTTGTGAGTGTAACAACGTCAATAAACCTACGTCAATAAGGTTTCCGGGCTATAACTGACGCAGTCGGGAGCAAGTTTTCGTCAGAGAAGCTTGAACTTTTTTCGCCCTTTTGTAGCCTCATCGCAGTAAAGAGGGCGATGCAGCGGGTACACAGTGTCACTTAAAGAGAGCTGGCTCAGACCACTTTGCCCCAATCCGCCTCTTCCTACGAATGCCTACGGCTATGGTCGAACCACGACAGGAATTAGGTTGCGCCATCCGTATTTAGTCTCTAATTGCGGTGGGACCACGGTCAGGGGCAGAGTCATTCATCGAGGAATAAGTCAGTAAAAACCCACCCATACGAGTACATGATGCCATTCCGCTCAACGCCGCCAATCCGACGAACCGCCAAGCCGGTCGCAGGACAGGAAACTTCGTTGCCGCCGCTTCGCTGAGAGCCTCGCTACTGAACAGACAGGCGCGAAGCAGAAACCGTCTGAAATATGCAATCCTATATCCCATCCCCTCAATCTTATTTTCAATATACAATCCTAAAGGCATCTAGCAACGTGTTGTCTTCGCCCAGGTTTGGCAAACATCTGCATGTAGGTGAAATAACCATGTTAGTTGAGCCCCGTCTGCTTGATTGCGAGCTAAATAAACGATAGATTATTATATTCTTAAGAATACAGTTTTGTAGTAGGCTTTTTATACAATTACGATAGCTATATTAAATCTTCAGTAGCAAATGGACAAAAACTTCGTATTTCCTGTTTCCGGTCACCGGAGCAAGAAAGTCAATTAACCGACCTCTATATAAGTTACCGGTTTTTATGACAGATCTCATCATTACACTGTCATTTAGGTTTCTAGGGATCTGTAGATAATAATGAAATGATACCCGCGTACAATAAATTCTAATCTGTTTTCTTTCACCTTCTCTCTATTATTTGGGCTCGGCACAATATGACTTTTCCTTCCATACTCCTCTATTCCAACATACGTCCTCTGTCGCACTGACATCACGAATATCTACCCGTCAATGTTCCAGCTTAATATTATTTTTGAAACGTGATTTCCATCCCTCCTTATTACTTACTTATACCACCTTGGTCTTCTTCCTCTCAATTTTTCAGTCAAGGGGGCAACAATGAAAGATCCCTTTATGTACTCATTTTTTACCTTTTTAATGGATAAGTTAAGAAATGAGCACATAGAGGTCCTGCTGCCCAATTCCATTTGAGACTTCGTACCTTTTTTAGTTCATCACACACTATGTATGTATGCGACGTTACAAGTAGAATGAAGAAAACTATTCGACATCCGAAATAGAACTAGATTACAAATATTAAGTTTCAAGTTGTAAAATAATACGTAAGGATGGGTTTACTTCCACCCCCCCCCCCCCCCCTTCTTCCTCCTCATGAATGACTCCTAAAGTATTTTTAATGGAGAAAAGCCTATTACCATTGATAATGTTACGAGTTATAGGACTCGAATTAAAATGCTGTTGTAATTACTATAACATTGATTAGAATTATACAAACACGTATAACACAGTTGCAAATATAATTGGACACCATACTGCACGATTCAGTAACACGCGCAAAGTCCATCACTACGAGTATATAGCTTATCGAATGTACACTTCTTGTATCTTGCTCGTATCGTAGTCGTCGCTTGACTGAGTCACCCCTCTGTTCCACAATACAATAATCGACTGCGTGGACTGAATTTCTAAGAAAACGTAATCTTGTGCAGATTACGTTTTCTGCGGCCATAAACTAGTACAGTACCATTCGGATGTTTTTGTTAATTACAAATTTTAAACACAACGTAAACAATAAAAGTACAAATGCGGGGAAAGGTAAAAAACTTCAGTAGTGCATTAACTTTATCGGCGTGTAACAATAATATGCTTCTTAGAATCTTTAGCCAAATAATAGCCAAAAGAGCAATTGACACTTTTCGACACTACAAAACCCTCCGGTTTTATTCACCAAGTAAATTATCGGATCGGAATCATTATGCACAGTAATTAATTGGTACATGAGTGCAAGTGTCTTATTATAACGGTACAATAAACTACTATCATGAGATTTTCACAGCTTGAAATAATTCTTACTAATAATTAATGTGATTTAACTACGAAACCCTAAAATACCAAATATTACAGTATTACCTATATTTCAAAAGGCTTAATGCACAGTTCCTATATCCATTCCTATTCCTTATCAAAAATTCATTCGTCTTAAATTCTGTTAAAATTTGACACAAGCCCCGTATAATGTCATTAAACTATTATGGGCCAAGTGAATGAATAGTAAGAAACGTGTAAAATCAATTTTCTTTGAAAGTCTAAGTCGTGGAAGCGTCATGGCTAACACACGCGTCCCTCGCTCAAAGGACGCGGGTTCGATCCTGGCCGAAACTCATGCACCGCTTAGGCAGTTTTCTGACCTGACGAGCATATTGTTACAATTACCATGTGCTAACAATGGTGAAGGAAAACATCGTGATACAACCTGCATGCACATCGAGATAACCGATGTGTCAAACCACTGCACTGCAAGCACTGTCTATTCCCTATTACAGGAGGCGCGAGCCCAGCAGTAGGACATTTATGGGCTGTTATTAATTATTCATATGTAATATGCTCCTATACAATCTCGTAGTCAATCTGAGACAGATTTTTAAAAGTAATTTTTAAAATATTTTTAAATAAGTCAATACGTGGCGAGATATTCGCGTCAAAAGTCATAAACGGCCTCTGTGGTTGAGCGTGCTAAGCCTTTACCGGTCGACCTCACTGCAATACAGAAGCTCCGGGTTCGATCCTGGTATAGTAAATTTTGGAAACGTATTTACTCCGTTATTTACTATGGTCTGGTTGTCTGGGATCGGCCCCAGAGTAGTCTGTTGTATATTACCCATAACACAAGCGTAATTTGCTTAATTTGGGGATATACAACACAGTCTGTGTGTTTGTCTGCCGGTTAAAAAAACTTTATAAACTTATTCATAATTGAAAAGTCACGGATGTCACGATTTTTATGCCTTCACGCGAATATCTCGCCACCTATTGCGTTAAATAAAAATATTTTTAAATTTACTTTTAATAATCTGTCTCAGATTGACTACGAGATTGAATAGCAACATATTACATATGTATAGTTAGATTATATACACACTATACTAGGTTTTAAGAAAAATAACTCTGATATACAAAAGGCAGACTATTTCATAAAGCCTCTGTTTTTGCTAAAATGGGTATAGTACCCTAAAGAAGTTTGCTTCGTAATTATCCTAGTTTGTATCTAAACTGCTGTCCCAATAAGTTTAACCCGTGTCGCCCTAAATACCTTTGTGCTCAATTCAATTAAAGTTCGATTGTAAATCAATGTCGCAGCAAGAAAACCATTGTTAACTTAATCGGTATTCAATAGATGTAAATCAAGAGATTACTGCGTTAATTTAATTTGAACATCTCAATCTACCTACTTTAATATATTTGCAATGTTTTTAAAGCTGGAACCTTGGTGGAAACACCACAAATTAGGACGAAGCGCTTCACTTTAATTTTTCTGGTGCGCGTGCGGAAGTTTTTTCAATCCCATATCCCCTCGGTTGCGGACAAAGCATACCGAAGCACACCGTCTCTCGACGCCCCGCATATCGCCGACGCCCATAGCTCGCACAGTTAGCAGCTAGGCGTCGGACGGAACATGAGATATAAGAAGGATTACACACATACATATTGCACAAACACTTGCACTTAATGGCATTTAATCGCCCTACTCCCCCTCTCTGCTATTCATTTATGTCACGGTAAAATTACATTTTTCAATTGACTTAATATAGGAGCCATCAATAGAGGGTAGACCACCATGCCAAATTTTATCCATATAGATCTAATAGTTTTTAAGACTAGTAGAATGCACATATGATTTTAAGGGCCTTTTTTTAACCAAAATAGCTATAGATCCCTAGTTTTAGAAATTTATATAACCAACCTAAACCTAAAAACTGTACAAAACTTTGGATATCTTTCATTATACTATCAATTAGTTATCTGTTTCCGGTTTTCATTCATATTTAATTAACTTAACCATCAAAAAGATAACATTGTTAACATTGTAAAGATATAAATCAAGCATCAAATATTGAACAAGAGTATCCGCAATACAGTTTAAATTGTCGGAACCCAGATCACTGAAGAAGAGCCTTATCCAAAATAAACGATTGGACCCAGTTATGCCAAAATGGAACAATGCACAAATTAAAAAAATTACACGATACTAAACAAAATGTATATATATATATGAAATTTATTGTGTACCTCAAACGACGGAGTACTAGTTAATTAACAAATCAACCCTGTATTTCAATTTGACATTGTTTCAGAGAAATCAAACTTTAAAAGTTACACTATCTATACATATGAGTCGTCTAATTCCAATACCCGCCAACTCCCTTAAAAAACAAAATTAATTTATGTATGTTTCTGGATAGTCTTTGAAATTTCTCGTATGCCAATTTGTTCGTTTTATACCAAAAACAGC
The DNA here is from genome assembly GCA_012273795.1 of Dendrolimus punctatus. Lineage (NCBI taxonomy): Eukaryota > Metazoa > Arthropoda > Insecta > Lepidoptera > Lasiocampidae > Dendrolimus > Dendrolimus punctatus. The sequence continues at coordinate 15,100,201 of CM022545.1, read as the reverse complement.
CAACTTCCAAATAATTTGACATCAAACTTTCGAATTTGTTCCAAAATCCGAGATGTTAGAACACTTTTTTGCTTTTACTGACAATGTGTGTGTGGAGTGTGCGTGCTGTGCGTGTGTAGTTAGCTGATATTGGAATTATACGACTCATATAATAATATTGTAGAAGTCAAATTTCTGTACAATGAAAAAAAATTGCTAAAAAAGCGAAGGGGATGTAAGAAGTAAAATAGAACTAATTTAGATTTTATTCAATTTTTTGTTTCACTGTTTGTACCGGCTAATCTCCGAAACGACTGGGCCGATTTAAATGCAATTTTGTATGGTGGTAGCTTATATCCCTGGTCAACATATAGGATACATTTGATCCCGAAGTTCGAAGTTCCCGTAGGATAGGTAAAAAACTTTAATAACTTAAACATTTTATTATACAACTTGTACACCTAATTAAGTACTGATATTGCCGATTGCCGGTATTATCATCATCATCTATATAATATTATACTTATATATAAAGTTGTCTATATAATGCACTTCTATAAGTTATGAATTTGATTTAGCTTAAAAGAAGAAGGTAATTTCTACAAGGAGACACGTTATATTAAGCTTTTTTATATTCGTTCTAGATTGCTTTGGTCTTGTTAAAAAAATATCCGTGCAGGAACGGAGAAAGAATACAATTTGCTGCGACTGTGCGGTCTGTCGTTCGAGGCGATAAAACAACCCACAGCCAGGTATTTGCCCGTCTGGATGGCTACCACCCCTAGTCTAGAGTATGATGCCAAAACAACCTTGAGTTGTGATCCGGCATTAGTGGCCAAGTTCCACTTTCCATCAGGTGCGCTGTCTGCCTGTCCGCTAAACTCGATCATTAAAAAAAATATTTAAACTATTATGTATGTCAATGTAATCGTCGTCAGCCAATCGCACTCCACTCTTAGACGTAGGCCTCCCCAAGACGACGCCACTCATCCCTATCCTCCGACCTTGCGCAGGTCGTCCTGCCATCGGGCTGGAGGGCGTTCCACACTACGTTTATCGAGACGCGGTCTCCATTCCATAAGTCGTCTGCTTCATCGGCCTACGGTCCTGCAACAAACGTGACCGGTCCACTGTCACTTCAAGTTCCTAATTTTGCGAGCTGTGTCGGGTTACCTTGGTTCTCTTACATATATCCTGAACATCTAAGTCTATTCATAAGAGAATCACCCAACATAGCTCGCTCCATAGCTCGTTGAGCGTCTTGAAACTTTTGTACCAATCCTGTCATCAGTGTCCACGTCTCGGCGCCGTAGGTCAGAACATATCGACGGTTAAAAGGTAATAGGGCATAAGCGACATTTTGGTCGAAAATGAGTTATGAATGCCATCCTACTTAAAATTTTTCGCTCTTTCGAATGCGCTCACTCCCATGGCTCTACGATGACTTTCGTGTCGTTTATGCCCAAGCAAAAAACTGCGTTTTTGAAGTGTCATTTCATTTAACCGACCGAATTTTGGGCCTTTTTTACTCTAAAGGCGCTTGTACCTCTAAAAATGGCATCACTTTTGGGTTATAGTCGGTAATACATTTTTACTTTTTACTACCGTAAAGGCTCCAGGCGTATATTACTTTTTACCATTAGTACCTGTTTTGAAAGCTGGAACTAATGCCTCTTTACCATTGTCGTCAAAGACATTAAGCGTCGGTTATACCCTACTACCATTTACAAGTTCAAGTTTACAAACATCCTACTGATTTGTTTGCTAAACACTGTTTCTTATGCTCCATTACCTTTTGGTATAATAATGAGAATTACCACTTATACTTTTTACCCTTTTATGTTATTCTGCAGTCATGTGACTTATGCCCTATTACCTCTTGATATAAGGATGTCAAATGTAGCTAAGTCTACTCTACCCTTCGTTTTTTTCTATGTAGATGTAACTTATGCCCAATTACTCCATAAAGAAAATAAGAGCAATTGATTTAAGCGACATTAAACCACATAAAACAACTTGGAATCAAATAAATAAAACTACCATTTAATGCTTTTATTTTTTTTTATTCTAGAGCTGTTTCCATTTTCACGATATGACAAGAAATGAAAAAGTTATCTCAATTTTTCTGAAATTTTAAACTTTAAACTGCTCTCCTGAACAATTTAGTTTTTGTCGCTTATACCCTATTACCTTTTAACCGTCGATATGTTAATGGATTTTTTTATATATATACCACCAATAATATATATACCACACATGAAATATTTAATTTAGGTTCTATTTATTGATCATTTGTGTTGAGAAATTCTTAAATGAATACAGAATTAAATTGAATTAAATTGTACAGTCCTATCATTTTTCTGCTCTACCTACATCGCCAGATTAGTTAAGAATTTCTTTTAAGCTAGGTTGCCTGGAAGAGATCGCTTTTAGCGATAAGGCCGCCTGTTGTTTTGCCAAGAAGTATTGTAATTATGCATTTTGTTTTTGTGTTTATTTGTTTTGGTGAGAAATAAAGTGTTATCTATCTATCTAGAATCAATCTAAGTATACATCTCTAAAATAGAAAGTACCGAAAAGTACTGAAACTGGCATAAATAAAATTTTAATTTAGCTATTTGGACCACCAATAAATACTACTTAAACTTTATACGTTACTATTATCCGAATCTATTTAATAAAGGTACTTTTTGGCATAACTGGGTCCAATTGTCTTAGAATCCAACCGTGAGATACTCGTGATAACGATTTTCACTTTATCAATGGAAGTGAATGGTTAGCTGAATAAAACATCATTGTACTGCGTTAATTTAAATTGGATTGACCTATTTCTTTTAGAAGCACTTTCTTTATATATGTTAAAGCAAACGTTCATTCATGGACCATTTCTTTTGAAAAGGCTCGCTATGTACTATTTTTAGGAATCGAAAAAGGTATTAGAAATTTTAATCATGCAACATAAATGGCCAAGGAGATTTTTTTGCTATTTGTAACAAGTGACAGACGCAGACCGGCTAATGCGGGGTACAAATTTCGAATCATGCGATGTAGGTAGGTAGATCAGAAAAATGATAGGGCTGTACAATTTAATTCTGTATTGGTTTAAAAATTTCTAAATACAAATGATCAAGAAAATGAACCTAAATTAGATATTTCATGTGTGGCATATATATTATTGGCTAAACCAACCAAAGCTAAGAGATTTCGACGCTTAAAGGAGTTTGTCCTTAAATTGACGTTAGATGGAATTAACACTGTATTTTTCAAAATTAAAATTAATTTCTTATGACAGCTAACTGAACTCAAAACCTGATTGAATGATACTATCTTATATGAACCACATTCCAATAATGTCAATCTTAATATAATACATTTCATCGCTTTGTTATCTTATCTACTATTGTAGGATCGTTAATGCCGACCGTAATATAGCTTTTTGTCAAGATCACCGGATACATGAAAGATAACTGTAACTCCAATATTGATTCTATTGTTACCTATTTAATGCACCTTTGTTTGTTATGAATTTGATTTAGTACAAGAGGAAGGTAATTTTCTGCAAGTAGACCGCGTTGTAAAGCCACTTTATATTCATTCTAGATTGTTCTGGTCTTGTTAATCATCTATTTTTTTATTTCATAACTGCAGACAGGCAGACCTGATGGTAGGCGGTTACCATCGCCTATAGATGTATTGTATTTGTAGCTACCAATGTGCTGCCGCTCTCTAAAGAGAGACTGGAACTTGGCCACTAATACCGCAACACAGTTCAAGGCTGTTATGGCGGCTTACTTTAAACCAGGTGTGGTAGCCATCCAGACGTGCAAATGCCCTACCACCTGGCTGTGAGTTGTTTTCTCGCCTCTTACGACAGGCCGCAGGAAATTGTATTCTTTCTCCGTTCCCACTCGGATAAAAATCTATGTATCCGCATCAATAAACAAGATGAAATGTGTCTATTATTTCAAAACAAAGGTTAACATTTAAGTGCAAACTGGTCTGCAATTTAAACGATGTCTAATCAGTAAGATGTTCTGCTTTCTTTTCATATTTATCTATCGGTCTGAATGTTAATCTTGAACCAGCTCCGAAAAGATATAACTAATTTTAATTAAATATTATGATTTCAAAACAAGATTTATTTTAAATGTTTATGTAATTTCTTGCGAGGTTCTGAGCATATCAACATAAAGTGCAAGTCTTGTGTGAGCGACACAGTTATAATGTATGTATGCTAATTTTGAGAATATACCACACCACCATAACTGTGCATTTGTGTACGATGATGTCACCTTTACAAAAAGAACAAAAACTGCGAAACGGCCCGATGCGAATTTGCAGCGCAATAACCTGCGACGCGAATTGCTGTGAAGCGAATTCGTGCGACAAGGCGTTTCCCTCCTGCAATTCGGGTGACCATTACCTACATAAAATTTATATGACCGTCGACCGTACTGAAAGTATTTTATAAACTCTGTAAAGAAATCGTAAAAAAAGTTGCGCACTGTTGTTATTGATAGGAAGATAAACGAAAAAGAAACATTTTGGGTTAATTCGTTTATTACAATAACAAAAAGGGATGCAGACACATGCTACAATAAGTTCCAATGTTTTATATAAAATAACAAGGATTAAAAAAATACCAGTTTACAACAATCTTACCTTTTAAAATACCATGATAGAAATAATTTAAATTAATTCTCAAACAGTACTTAATACGCTATTTGACTAATTTTGTTTGTAAGTACGCTCGTGCAAAATCCATAAAGCTGCGACATTCTGTGATTTTATAAAAAGTATCTCAAAAGATTTGACTGTCCGCTCCCCTATTATAATCAATGGGAACTATTTTTATCTGTGTCACAGTGCCCTAAAGACCAAAACACTAAACTTCGATGCGACGAATAATAGAAAATCTACGAGCTTGCACGACGCACCACAAGAACTTGTGTTTTAATTCGCACAGCGAATTCAAAATCGTGTTTATTCTATATCTTTTTATCAATAATATTAATCTTAGCACTAGTTTTTAAACACATTCACTACACGTGTCGATCGTTGAAGGAATGGTCACCCGAAATGTGAAATGGAAATGCCGCACAAAATCGAATCGCAGCAATTCACGTCGCAGATTTCTGCGTCACGAATTCGCATCACGCCGATATGCAGTTTTGTGTTTCAGTTCTAAAATTCCGTCAGTGACATAAAATCGCAAGAATGCGATATGCGAATTCGCAAGTTCTTGTGATACGTCGAGCAAGATCGTAGCCTTCTAAGACATAATGTCGTACCGCAGTGTTGCTTTGATCCAAAAACAAAAGACGCTACGCCACGTTCCATACAAGTGCACGGGTAATCTGTGTAAGTTCTGCCGGGGGAAAAAATGTAAATGCCAGAATGTCTCCTCTGTTTATAATCGCATAAATTATATTATATATATATCGCGGATCAGCCATTTCAATAGATCATGTTTAATAGTAATCACAACCAAATTTCGATAAGTTGTTTTCTGCTTTAGCAGCATTATCCGTAGCATTTGAATACATTCTTGTATAAATTAACATATTGAATTTAGCACACATAAATGTGTTTGATGTTTCGTAATACTGCAATATACTTGATACACATTTTTCTTTTTTAACCGATTTAAAAAAGGAGGAGGTCGTCAATTCGTTTCTATGTTCATTACCTGATTTCTCCGTCAATTGTGGAGCGTACTACTCGTACGAGTTGCGCGTGCGCCAAAAGGCGGGTCTATACGCGCATGTAGGCGCTTCCAAAAACGAGCTTATAACGCGCGTATAAAACGCTAGTCTGAAACCACTCTTACCGTACCTTAATATCGTTATAAATTAATACGGAGGTTAAAGAATGTTAAAGTTAAAACAAACACTTGTAGTGGATAAAATATACATATAAAGAGTAAATTATGTTTACTTATATAAAGTTTATGTCTAGTTCGATAGTGTAATAATTTTAGTTGTTTTAGTGTATAGGAATAAAGGCACTTTTTATCCGTGCAGGAACGGAGAAGAAATACAATTTCCTGCGGCCGGGCGGCCTGTCGTGAGAGGCGACAAAACAACCACAGCCAGGTGAAAGCGCATTTGCCCGACTGGATGGCTACCACCCTTGGTCCAGAGTATAATCGTCATAACAACCTTGCGTTGTGTTCCGGCATTAGTGGCCAGGTTCCAGTTTCCCTTAAGAGAGCAGCAGTATACTTGCACCTTTGGTGTTGCAAATGTCCATAGGCGATGGTAACCGCTTTCCATCAAGTGGGCAGTCTGCCAGTCTGCTGAACTCCTGTTATAAAAAAAATTATAAAAAAATAATAATTTGAATTTAATGTAGCGGTAACGTTATGGTGATATTATATTCAATTCTATCTTACACTTAGGTTGAATCAAGCAAATTGATCTACAGAGGTGCTTTCGCTGCCATGAGCTCGGCCATGTGGCGGCGGGATGCACCTCCGAGGTGGACCGCAGCGATTTCTGCTATCGCTGCGGTGAAGCAGGAAATCTTATGACCGGCCCCTGCACCGCGAAACCGCACTGCTTTGTGTGCGAAGCCGCGGGCAGGCCAGCCGGTCACCAGCTAGGTGGGGGATCCTGCGTATCCCGGAAGCCCACCAGGAGAGAAAAGGCCAGCCGGAAGAAGGCGCCGGACAAGGCCGCGGCCGCGTCGGCAACAACATCAGCCGCCGCGGGGAGCGGCGAGACGTAACGCCCGTGGCATAACACCAGCCACGGGCGAGCGGCAGCGGGCGTCGAGGTCTGGGGGATCCACATAGACCTCCGCCCGCACTAATGCCGCGAGAGGGCGCGAGAGGCAGCCGCGCGACCCTCTCAGGGCCGGGGAAACACCATTCCTCGGCCCGCACACAGGAGAAGCCGCCTCTGATTATGAGGCGGCAAGCCGCTGCCGGGGTTCGCAGGTCAAAGCTCACGCTATATACCGTGTCCCCGGCGCTAGGCGGAAGGAAGGCTCCCATGGGGTTTTAGTGGGTATACCGGCAGCCGGTCGTATTGAACCGGCGGCGGGGAGCCCCACACACCGGCCGCGCATGATCCCCCGCGCGGCTGACGGTGCGGTAACGCATTTCCCCATGTAAAAAAAAAAAAAAAGCAAATTGATCTGTGTAAACATATAAATAAAGGCATTTCATATTATTACGAGTGCGTGACTCGTATTAAAATACCGTTGGAATTACTATAGAATTTATTAGAACTATACAAACACGTATAACACAGGTAGAAATATAACTGGACACAACCAGTACAAACTGCACGATCCAATAATACGCGCAAAGCGTCACTATAATAGCTTATCGAATGTAAACGTCTTGCTCGTATCGTAATCCTCGCTTGACTGCCTCACCCCTCCGTCCGGGCATTGATTTATACTAAACTGTACAATACAACAATCGACCGCGTGGACTGAATCTTCCAAGAAGACGTAATCTGCACACCTGCGGCCATTAACTAGTACAGTAACTATAGAATGTTTTTCATAATTACAAATTTTAAACAAAAAGTAAACAAAAGAAGTCCAAAGGTAATAAACTACAGTGTGCATTCACTTTGTCGGCGTGTAACAATATTATATCGCCACGGGAGGACGCTGCTAAGGAGCGCGGCTTACAATGTATCTGGATAAGGAAAGTCCATTGACTGTCAATCAAACTGATTGAAATAAAATTTCGCGCTTAAAACCGTAAAAAGGCTGTAGTTTTAATAAAAAATTTATTCAGTTTGATAGATACATCTGATTCAGCGTTATCAGACTTGACACTGGCTATTAGGCCTTCAACACAATATACCTACGTTCTATGTTATTACAATAAAACAAGTTTCAAAACAAGTCACGATTGCAGATGCTATGCGGTTTTAATGATAATAATGAATCAATTTTTTACCAATATATAATATACGTTATACATTTTGTTACATAAACTATTAACCCACACAAAACATAATGTAATTTATGACCATCATTATCTAACTTTGGTTCTAACAAAAACATAATAATACGCGTATAAGCGAGAGAATGGTCTACGCTCTAAGACAATGTGATTAATTAGTGTTCTCTCGATCAATGTTGATTTATGGTAACTGTGTACATTATTGTACCCCCTTAGAACTATTTGTAGCTTACGGGTATTTCGTAATTAAATGAGGTGCGTGTACTTTCCTTGTTTGATTACATCTCAATTGTAGGACAAGGGAGTTTTAAATACACTAGTGAAGACTACTCAAAATTTACAATAGTTTCGTGGAGCAAATTATAATGTTCTACAAGTGTAGGTACAAACCCACGCTTGGTTATTCATCAAGGGGTCTTGGTGCCAGTACTAAGGTATGGCAGTAAAAGTTGAGTATGGCAGAAGAAACATTAAAGTAGGATAAAGGCAGTCGAAATGAGAGCTTATATATATATGTGAGGTAAGAATGATGTATTGTTACGAGCTGCACAGGACTCGAATTAAAATGCCTTTGGAATTACTATACAGTTTATTAGAACTGTACAAACACGTATGAAACAGGTACGAATATAACTAGACACTGTATAAACTGCACGATTTAATAACACGCGCAAAGTCCGTCACTATATCCTGATCGAAAGTACTACACACGTCTTGCTAGTATCGTAATCGTCGCTTGACTACCTCACCCCTCCGTTCGGGCATTGTTAAACTGTATAATAGAACAAAGAACCGCGTTCACCGAATTAATCTGCACACCGGGCAAGCTTCGAAGAAATTCAAAAACAGCAAGCATTAGTTCGACACTAATGACGACCATAAAACAAGTTCAATAACAATATAATAGCATGTTTTTCTGAATTACAATTTCTAACATAAATGAAAGAAGGCTATAAACTGCGTTTTACGACGGGCAGGTGTGCGGTTTTTTTTTGTTGGTATGTAACAATATGATAAGGAACAGCGTAATAAAGGAACTTGGTGGATTGAAAGAAGATGTAATAACAATTGTTGAAAAAGGAGTGTTAAGGTGGTTCGGGTATGTAGAGAGAATGGATGAGAGTAGAGTCTCGAAACAAAGGTATGACAGCATTGTGAATGACAGAGTTGGTGCCGGTAGATCGCTATGTACACACCATGATCAAACATCAAGTGTTAAACAGAGGTCAGGTAGAAAGTACTGAAATAAACGTGCATGTATGAAGAGGAATTAAAGTTGATGAAACGAAAGATGTGTGTCAGGATACTATGTATGTATATACAACTAAATCTCAGTTTTTATATTGCCTGGGGCCCACTTCTGCTATTACTACTATCTTATCAAAATCACCGGATACTATCGTTTTAAACGTAGGTTTATGTGACTTCGGTTTTTATAGTAATAACATTTTTTTCTATTATTATTTCGCCGCAACGATATCGAAAAGATATCGTGGATATAGTAGAATTCAAATTTTTGACTATGGGCAATGGTATCGTATTTTGAATACGCAAAGCCGAGGTATTGAAATTGCAGAATTGGGCCCCTTGGATGTAGCTGGCAAACAGGCAAACGGCGCATCTAATAGAAAGTGTTACGTTAGGCCATGTTTGCAAAAACCTGCGTACGACAGAGCTGTGGAATGTTCTGCCAGAGTTCGTATTTCCCGAAAAATAAAATCCGGGTGTTTTCAAGTCACGTATGAAGAGGTATTGTCTAGGTAAGCATACTCCATCTTTGACCGTATCATCTGACATTGTACATGGTCAAACGAGAAAACCTATTTATCATAAAAAAACACCACTCCTGTAATACTTACTCTATCTGTATATGTATATATATATATATATATATATATCTCTTCTTTTTCTTTCGGACTCTAAAAGTGCGGTCGGCTAAAGAATGCCGATTTTGGAATAAGCAGCAAGTCGCGCTGCAGCAGTGTTACAAGCACCCAAACGCGTATACGCGTTTCCACACACAAGTAAAAAAATGCTTCACTTCATTTGAGGTTAATGGTCTAAGAAAATAACATTCATTAATATCTATTAGAAATATTTCTTTTATTTCAATTTCATTTTAAATACGAACAAAAACATTTTATTTCCACCAACTGGTATTACAAGGTTTTAGATATTACTCGAAACGCGATGTAATGTCCTGAACCAATATTTGTATACCGCCTTATTCATACATTGATTTCAATCAAAAATTCCATTATCAGGACTCAATGGAATTAATTTTATGTAACAAGTTTACATATTGGTTTCATATTTTAAGATTAAATATTACGAATTTCTTTACATAATTTCATAGAAAATAATACAGTAATACGATATTGCGAGCCAGACAGTTGTTATGAAAGCTGTTGTGATCTTTCGGTTTTCTTAATTTATTTTGCTACTAATAATAAAAGTGATACGTGATAAAGAGGTACGTGACAGAAACTAACGGCGGAGGCATACGACTTGAGATGGAAAACCGAAACAATGTCGCCTATTAAGTGTGGCTGCACTTATTTTAAACGTCAGTATTAACTATCTGGTACCTGACAGTATCTCGAAATTTAAAGAATTCAAAAATAATGTCGAAGTAATTTCACATACTGCTTAAAGAAGAGCATCATGACCAAATATAAATAAAATAACTTTGAAACACATACAACACAACACACAAGTGGTATAGTAGCTTGTCTCGTTATCGCGCGCCATATTATGTTCTTAAATCAAAGCGGTTTGTCGCGGTCTCATGTATCGCAGTCACCTGTCGCATGTCTCATGGTCTCCTATTACAGTTATCTGTCACAATCACCTGCTATGTTCACTAATCGCTGTCGAATATCTCAAATCATACTGTTCTAGAACATACAATAAAAAATCAGCCCTCTTCTATCATTTTACGGTTATAACTGAGGTTCGTATTATAAGTTTGTCTTTCTTTTCTCACGCCCTTCGAATTATATTGAAGCTACACACACAAATTAGATGTTTAATCTTTTGTAAAACTGACATATTTATTAGCAATACTAACGATATTCCACTTTAAAATTCGGTTATTCATAAAATTGGTTTCAATTTGATTGTATTTTATGCAAATATGTAATTTAAATTATTATAATGTACTTGACATGAACCGGATATAATAAAAATAATCTTATTAATGTCATTTAATATGTTTATAGTTAAATTACAACGTCCATGTCTCAAGGACAAGGCACGGATATCGCATGCGCGCAGGAAAGACGAAAGAATATTAATTTCTACGGCTGGGCGTCTGTCTATCAGAACATTCCACGGTCAGGTGGTAGAGCGTTTACCCACCTTAGCGGCTACCACCCCTGCTTTAGAGTATCTAGCCATAACGACCTTGAGATGTCTTCCGGCACTAGCGGCTAGATTCTAGACCCCCTTCAAGGCCTGCAGCACATTAATACCAAGAAAGTTTACCACTTCCTAGTTTAAAACTTGCATTAGCGTTATTCTATGAATAAGGCTGTCTTTGAGCCATAAGGCTGTGACATACACAAAGTTGTTGTAGGGAGTCGTCACCCCTGTCGTCGAAGTGGATATGTTCTGATTCCCGGGGCATATTCACGCACTTTTTGCTCTAGGATCGGACTGGGCGTAACTGCTTTATAAGTCTCAGGCCTTTCCTACTCAAAAGCGCGGGGCACATGGGATGAGGGTGGATTTAGTGGGTATTAGTCATTGGCCGTCCAATGATTTTGAATCAACACACATTCTGATCAATTATGGACGGATTACCCTTAAGGTAATCTCTCCATATGCGACATCAGTGTAATCCCTTGCAAAGGACCCAGTATAGTGCGTAAAGCATTTCCCCCGCCTTAAAAAAGGCGTTTTCAAACATAGAATGATAATGATAGAGGTTTGTAGAAGTAATTGTTTAGTGCTTTAATTATGATAATGGTATGGTTTTGCTTAGATTAATGGCTGTTTTGCCGACTGACCGAGTACGGTGCTAAACGAGTAATGATTTAAATATGTTAAAATGCACGTTTCGGCGTAGACCGCTGACACGGCAATGTACGGCTGTTGCTAGCCCGTACAGTTGTCTTTTATCTAATTTTAACAATCATAAAAAGATAATAACTGTTGGTGAATAAATTTCACATAATGATGCATCAATCAGAATCAGTCCATAGTTAATGAATTATGTCCGTTAAGGTATAGGTATTTATACTAAGTAACTAATAGTAAATTCACCCTTAAGTACCAACCCTTCGGTACACGGTTCATTTGAAATTTCACGTTACATTTCTACAGCATACATTGAGATTGAATTTAGGCTATCAATCAAAATAAGCCGCAATAGGCCGCTTTATATTTTCCTCTTTTATTAAGTAACAAGGGTAACAAAATATGTTTGTGGTAATCGCCTTAAGGGAAAGGATAAACTTTCTTTATTGCCTGGCTAAAGTAAACCAAAACGGGTCACAATTTTAACAGATTTTTAATGGCAAAGGGTATTTACCCCAAACTCAAGCCCATATTTAAAAACAAAATTGGAATCTCAATAAAAAATCAAATACAGACTTTGTAAAATTGCAATGTTGCAGGGCAATGATATTTTTTTGGTATAGGAATATGTTTTTGGAGTGCCGTATTAATTTTGACAAAAATGAACCCGTTATAAAATTGGTATATGCGTTTGTCCGTGTGTCGATGTTTACAGTAATTTTTCTCAAGAACTACTGGACGAAATTTGACAAGAATTTATATTATATAATGACGACAACATAAGTTGTGTAGCGAATATGTGATAAAAGTGAACATCATGACTCTCATACTTGTTTGTAATTGTAAATTTATTTTTCAACGTCAAGTTTCACATATGGAGTATCGTTAGACAAATCTTGATAAATTAATCAACCAAAGAAATTCTTTAATATCTTATAGGTCGGTCTATTAGTGGAGAGGTATTCCTCTAAACATCTTGTGCGACGTCCGTCGTGAGGCATTTGAGAGAAACCACTAAATGCATAACTAATATACTACTTCTTGGTATTATAATTCACAGTCGTGTTGATTGTCCCGAGCTCCTTTCGAAATGTGCATATTATGTACCGTACTCGCCATATGTATAGTTTTGCTGCCTATTCCTTGTCATTCTACCAATCACTCACAAAACAACAACAACACTTTGCTTTCACGTATAGCAGGTACTTATCATATCTATAACATTTTATAAAATTGATTAGTTTGCGTCCTCCAAATACAAATATGAAAGTAGTAAATGACTTGCAAAATTCTTTTTGACGCATTTCGATTTTAATTGTTGTATCGTAATGGCTAACGCACGCGTCCCAAGGGCGCAGGTTCAATACTGGCTAGAACATTTGCACCACTTAGGCAGTTTTCTGACGTAATGAGTATATTGTTACAATTACAACGTGGTGAAGGAAAACATCGCGATGCAACCTGCACATCCAAATAACCGATGGATCAAACCTGCCAAGCCGCCTTGGACAAGCGAGGCGGGTATACTGTCCGTTACCCTAAAATGGGAGGCCCGAGCCTAACAGTGGGACATGGGCTGTTATTATTTACTAATATTAAAATGTTACAAAAGTTGTAGTTTCACAAAAAATAACCCAATTATTATTATTACCGTTTGTTTTAAACAGTTTTATATCTTATATTTGGTTATATTTATTGTTGGTTTTCCCAATAAATAAATAAATGCATGTCATACTTAGCAATTATCGGCCGCGTTCTGAGTCACGCCGGACGCAGCCTGCGGCATTTGAAACAGTCCATCGCCTTTTAGAAAAACGTTCATACGAGATTCGAGGCTTGAAATAATACCAAAGCAAAATAAAAAACCTTTTTCAATGCATGAAGCGCCTAACCATCTAATGCACCTTGCCAGTTTTGCCGATTTTACGATCTAACTTTAAGTCCCGCTTGTATAACGATCGCCTTTAAATAAAATTAGTTAATCATATTAAACTGCCTAAATATGTTTTCCACAAAACGTATTGACAGTTTTTTAAACATATTTACCGGCAAAATTTGCATTGTGCTAGACGCTAATTGTATTTAAAAAGGTGTGAAATACGTTTTATGTCTCTTAAATAAATTTATGCAACCTTATGACTTAGACGAGATCGTTTTAATCAAAAAGATTCATATTATTTTTTGTGAAAAACCAAAATGTTTAATCAAGTATAATTTTTGATCTAAGAGAAAAACTCCATATTTTACTACAGTTATATTTGGGTAAAGCTTAATTTCACTAAGCTCTTAATGCATCACACATGCTACCATGCCATATAATCCTAAAAAAATACTTAGCTGAACAGGACCCAGGCAAGTTACATAAATTCAAGTGGACATCCATAATAATGTATAGCACAGGACAGAATTTACTTTGGGCGTTTGAGAAAGCAAAGTTAAGTTTTATCTAGATACAAAGTAATATTGCAGGAGATAGAAAAGTTACTAAAACGGAAGTATCGAGTTTCGCAATCCCATGTTATACGTAGATATATATATATATATATAACTGTATATCCATTTGTCTTGTCTGTACAAAGGCGATTTCCTACCAAAGTGAAATTTATTGTAAACCAATGCTCATCACTTCGTTCGCGTATTATATTGATATTTTCTGAATCCTGCAACATATTGAAATGGATTATACGCAAATATAAAATAAATTTATGTTATAGTAATTCATAAAATTTTCGTTGAAACCCGTCGAGCCGCTTCTTCTTCGGTTGATCAATTCCAACTGTTGGACGTTGGTCTTCACTGTGTATGCTATTGGAGAAAAATGAGATGACGTGAATGATTATGGTGAAACTTATAATGGGAAGGAGATAAAGAAATCAGACAGGTTGAATGGGATAGAGGGGATGGGTTATGTTGTTTGGAAGAGGACGTTCGGATAGAGCGAGAGAGAAGTTGGCCACTGTCTCTCTCTCTGTCTGTCTTTCTCTCTCTATCTCTCTCTCTTCCACTCATCGCACGAAAAACGATTATGTCAAGCCTAACCGCGTGTTATCACAACAATCGAGACGACCCTTAGAGCTTTGATTAAGGTAAAGATTCCAGCATGGCTCTACCTCGTGTGGGACGCTGATTTTCAGAAAAATGGAATCGCAGAATCAACATTTTTATTTCACTTTCAACCTCACACAATTTCAATTTATCAACTTTACACTATACTTCAAACTTTTCAGGTACACAGACCGCGGTTCAATAATCGACTCCGACAAGCACTAGCTGTTTTTATCTGTCTGCGCTAAAACCACCTTCCAACGGTCAGTATCTCAAGTAGTGCCACCTTTAAACAGTAAATGTAAATATTTTATAGAAGTGATTATGGGAGGGTAAATCGCTTCGTTACGTAACGCGTTACGGTGCCAGTCTGTCTGGCTTCCCTTTCTCTTATGCAAACGGCAGCGGTAGGCAGGCTCCTCCTCTCTCACTCTAACGCACAACGCTATCCGTATTTCGGTGATTAGATGAAATAATAATACTAATAATCTACTTACACAAAATTCTTATGTACATATTCAAGAATTGTAACTAAAAATAAAATATATTTTATAATAAAAACACTATCATATTCATATCCATAAAATTTAAGTTATAACCTAACTTTCTCAAGTTAAGATTTCAATATTTAATAGTTCCACTTAGATTAGTTTCAGTTACAACTTCCCAGATTTTTTTAAATCTTCGTGTATTTTTTTATGTTTTAATATATTTATCTTATACCATGTAATATTGTACGCAGTACTAGTAGTGACAATTATGCAACATAACAATGTTCTTGCTATTATTGTGAATAAAAAGGTTGGTTGGAAGAAATCGCTAATGGCGATAAGACTGCCAAATGCATTGTAAACTTTTATTGCTCTTATCTGTATCTTTTAACACACAATAAAGAATATTCATTCATTGATAATGTAGGTGATCCGATAAGCAAGAATAAAATAGATGTGGACGCAGCATTAAAGGAAAACGATCGTAGTCAATTTATAATCGTCAAATCGTCTGAGATAGCGAAAATGATGATGACAAATGCGTCAAGATCCAATTTGCACGCAAATTCACGCTGAATCCCACCAACGTATCATTTGTTTGAAATGACGTGCGATCGAGATTGGTTTCAAACCGTGTTACAACAGACATTATTTATTTTTAGGTCAGTGAATTGCGTCGAGGTATCCCTTCCAATGTACGAGTACATATAAGGTTCTGTCCACATCTACGTCGTATTGAATAGTTCGATCGTCGTTGCGTTGCATCGAACTAAACAAACAATTTATATGATTATTTGCAATAACATAAAAATCTCGCCATTTTATGATGATCATATCATACAAATGAAAACACAGTGTACGCCACGTTAGATATTTTGTAGACACTCTTTTAAATATTGATTATTATAAAAATGTTATTTTTCAATTACACAATCAAACTTATTGATTATACTGTAATCACAAAAACCTAAGAAAGATGAATATAAGCATTTTTTATTAATTCAAATAAATAATAATATTATTTATTTACAATGTTATAAACTAATACAGAGAAGAAAATAAAACCTAATTGGAATGTACATACTTATTATCCCTGCAAATTGCTAAATGCGCTGGAACCTTGTCAAACTAACATTCACGTGACGTCATCCGCAACACGATATGTACGCGTACTCGCCGGCCAGTGATGCGAACAGTACTGAGTGTTCGGCTACGGTAACGTCACCAAATGGCGGCCAGGCGCAATAGCAATTTGCGGGGATAATATCTATTAATCTATTAGAAAATAAATGTATGGAACTCATAGCCGGAGTCTGTCTTCTCCCATGTATCCCATGTGAATAAGTAACTTCCAGTTAAACGTGCGCCCTTCTAGACCATATCTTCTCTCCAAGTTGGGCGAGGTCATAGCCAAACGCGAACCTATACTGCTTCCCTATGACTCTTTATGTAGAATACTGAGCCTAGGTCCTTCTACGAATAAATAAAGCGTCCAAAAGGCTAGTTACGTTGTGTTACCTTTGAATATATTCATTTTGTTATAAAACACAGTTGCAGTTTTAGTAGACCTCGTTATAAGTATGTGATAGTCGGCATCGTTGCAAATGCCAAGTTCCGTAATTGAATTTAGAAACGTTCGAGCACTTTGAGACTGCTTTTCTAATGTATGCAAAGTACTGCTACATTTTACTTCACGGGGACTGCGCTTGGGTAATTTTAATTCTCCATCAAGAAAGAAAGTATACCTGTATATATTGTTCCTGTTACGAAAGAACATCGTAAGCGATACGTATATAATTTTACAGGGCAACTAGAGGAACGTACTCATATAAGGTACCCGATTTTTTTCATATTTTACCCGTCGTTTGCCACCCATATTATATACCAAGAAACCAACCTAGTTTTTTGTCTTAAACCGTTTAAAAAGTACTAAACACTGCGCGTCATATTTAAGTACAGCAGCTACACTGACGTGCATATATCGGTACGTTAGCTGATTGAAAACTAAGTTGTATTTTCCCCGCAAATTGCTAATGCGCTGGAACCTTGTCAAATTAACATTCACGTGACGTCATCCGCAACTCGATATGTACGCGTACTTGCCGGCCAGTGATGCGAACAATACTGAGTGTTCGGCTACGGTTACGTCACCAAAATGGCGGCCAGGCGCAATAGCAATTTGCGAGGATAATAATGCAGTGCAACTGTCAAGCAAGTCGACGATAGTTCGTGCTGATACCATATCGTTGCACGATCAGCTATATAATGCGTTTATTAAAATATTTTACACTTTTTATTATAGACTAGCTTCTGCCCGTGTTGTCCGCGTGGTGCGGTTTTTTAACTATCCCACGGGAGCTCATTAATTTTTCGGGATCAAAAGGATCATATATGTTGACCAGGGATATAAGCTAACACCATACAATCGTTTCGGAGATTAGCCGGTGCAAACAGACATACAAACAGATAACCAGACAAACAGAGAAACAAAAAATTAGAAAAAATCGCAATTAGTTCTATTTCACTTCTTACATCCCCCTGACTTGGTTCTTAGCATTTTTTTTATTGTACAGAAATTTTACCTCTACAATTTCATTATGTGTATAGATATGTATGCACTCTTGGTGTCACATGATAAGCGCTGTATTAATAAAGACAAATACGAGCCAAATGGATTTTTAAAACTTTCTGTCAGCAAAAAATAATTTAAAACGTATGGGACGCAACGTGTGTCGATACGTAAGCGGCTTCCCATCTTCCAAATACAGCCGTCACTGCCAGAGGAGCTGCCACACTTCAAGAAGCCCTGAAACGCCGCAAATAGCATCCATCGGTGATGGTTACATATTTGTGGCTTTCGAGGTTGAGACTTTGGGGCCATGGGGACGTGAGACGTTATTAACGTTATCGAGACCTTTCAAGGCGATTGAAAAAAGTCTCACATGACCAAAGGGGCTGGCCTGTACTTAGCGTTGCCATACATACAGCGAAAATCAAAAAGCGATCTGGATTACATCTTTCATCATCATTTATAATTTAGTTTCTTTTAAGTATTTAGTTTTGATTCATTTAAAATCATATTTATGAATTATTACGTGAAAACTTGAGGGAAAGGGGGATCTTGTCACATTCTGCGGGTGGTAAGTGGCGGGGAGAGGGATACAAAATTGTAAAAAATGGCCTAAATAGTATGGGTACGTTCCCTAACAAGGATATGTCCACCTTGTTATATTTGCCATGTGTTACGTATCACCTTTTTATGTGTCTCTGCATGGCTGGACTCAAATTATGCCACTATAATCTACCTTCATTAAGTTAGGATACGTAAGTTTCCCTCCACAGTATAATAGGACTCGAGTCCCTACGTATAGCGACAATAAACACATAACTCAGTTTTAAGTTGATTACCCGTTTATGGTCGTCCTTGCTAGTTCGTACCCTCTTAATTTATACTAATTAATTTACTTTATTACATGTACCAGAGTAACTTACTAGACTGGCCAACACAACTGCGTCTCACTCCAATGAAACGGGTTTGAATCCTGGCCAGGAGAAATTTCTCTTTTCATGCACTTTATTCCAGTTATTTCGAGTCGACATGATGTGCCTGTGGGAAAGGTTAGAGACCCACTAAAAATAATTTTATAATTGAAATTAAATAAATTTAAAACAACTGTTCAAACCCAATGACGATGTCAAGGCTTCATTTTTCTTCCTCTCTTTTTTTCTTTTTAAGAAGATTTGTTATTATAGCTAGTTCCACATCATTCCTCTTCAGAGAATGTCCCTCGAGCGAAGCTGTAGTGTAAGTCTAACACTTTTTCGATACCATGTTCTCTTCTCCTCAATAGGAGAGAAGTTAGCTGTAGTTTTTCCGTTTCCATACTCCTCAATTCTGGCACACACCCGCTATCACAGCACAAATCTTCATGTAATCATTCACGCAATCCATCCTCGTCTTTCTTGGTCTACTTTTACACTTTTATTCATCGATCTTTCAATTTAACATTCTTTTCATCACATAACTTTAGTTAACACTAAACTTCTGTACCACAAAAGCTTACCAGCTTACGGCCATATTTCACGGAAACAAGCTAGTGATGTGGAACGAACTATGGTATAGCTTATCCAAATAGTCTACTTCCATGAAAGCAATGGATTAGAAGAACAAATTTAAAGACACGTTTTTACGCAACCGGATATAATGATGACATGCTCTCAAAATTAGCACTTCATTTATCATTAACACTTCGCGTTGAAATGAAATGCAAGCTAATGAATACGCACTACAATCGTTCATCAGTGTGGTAACCGCAACGCGTTTCTCAATTAACGTCGTTAATAGCCGCAAACCACTCGTCAATATTAACACAACAAAATTAAGTTATGCCTAGAAGATAATATCACTTCTGTACCTATCGAATCGAATCCAGAACTATTTTAAATAATGATAATAGATATTACATTTTGAATGTATGTTTTCTGGGGGTCTAAAGCGGCAGCTTTCGCAGATTCGTATTACGAATATGATAATATCAAAATAAATTAAACCAGTCAGTGGCATAGCTTGCCTTAGACGGGAGCTGTATCAAAATGTGTTGGGGGGCTCCAAAGAAAGAAACAAAATACTCGAATTAAATAATTATATATTGAGTATAAGTTACTATTTATACCCAACGCTCCTAGGAGTTAAGTTAGACAAACAATTCAAAAAGAAGCGAGAAAAATGTATCTTAGATTTTTCTCGCCTTTTTTTCGGAAAATTTATTTATGAAATTAACCATATCTAAAGACCATTTCAAATTTCTAGATTCTGACTAGATTTTCTAGATTGCCTCCATCGACAATAATGATAAATCTGATAGCCGTTCCTGTTGGCCGAGCAATTATTCTCAAAATGTTTATGCATCTTTAAAAAACTGTAGATAAGAGTTTAAGAATTTTCGGCGTCCTTGCAGCCCCGTATCATTGATACGGCTGATACAGCGGTAGCTACACCCCTGAAACCAGTATATCTACACAGGTGTGAATTTCACCAAATGATTCTCCGAAAGCGGCACCTTCAGGCCCCGTTAATGTATTATATTGACAAATATCGACTACATCTAAAATTGAATCCTTTTTAAATTTTTCTCGGAAAATTGTTTCTCCGCTAGATTATGTTTTGGAAAGAGTTTCAATTTTCCATGTGGCAACGTTCGTGCACCTCTTGCGACTAGCGTAACCACCCTTATTTTAAATACGGTACTGTTCTAATTATGCACAAAGGGCAGTCCTATCCCTAATGTCCGCCCTCTTCCAGATAACCTATAGCAAGCAAATAAAATACATTTTATTTAAGACAGCTAAACTAATATAAAACTGACAGTCTCATTCATAGAGAGTTACTGTAAGTTTGAACACTTTTTTATGGTTCTTAAAAAACCGTTCAAACTTACTTTAACTCTCTATGAATAAAACCGTAACTGTTCACGTGAAACGACGATAGTGATATGGTACGATTACTTGAATTAAGTGAAACTAAAATAATTCTAACACTATTTAAATACAATGGTCCATTAATGACTTTTAGTGCACTAACTGGCTAATCGTCACAGTATTCGTGATAGTGGTAAAGTATCAGCTAATTCTCAGCTCAATTACAAACCCAATTTGAATTTCCTTATTCTAGCAGCGAAGCCCGTGGGGAACAGAGCGCTCTGATCCCCTTCTTTATCTTCAACCACACGAACAGACCATTAATTCGTTTAAATGGAACGAATCCGACCTAAAAAGATAGCTTTATATTTTACGTAGTTAAGACACTGGGAGTATATGAGGATCTATTGCAAAAGCAGCCAAGTGTGTACTAATGGTACGATTTGAATTAGTGACGAACGACCAATGTTTTTGTCATTTACCTATAATAATAATAACAGCCCATAAACGTCCCAATGCTGGGCTTGGACCTTCCACTATAGGAGAACGGACAATATATCCGCCATGCTTGTCTACAGCGGTTTGGCAGGTTTGACACATCGGATATCTCAATGTGCAGGTTTCATTGCGATGTTTTCCCTCACAGTTGTTAACATGTGGTATTGTAACAAAATG
Organism: Dendrolimus punctatus; assembly: GCA_012273795.1. Lineage (NCBI taxonomy): Eukaryota > Metazoa > Arthropoda > Insecta > Lepidoptera > Lasiocampidae > Dendrolimus > Dendrolimus punctatus. The sequence goes on along the minus strand of CM022545.1, from coordinate 15,078,646 downwards.
CATATTAGGTCAGAAACCTGCCTAAGTGTTGCATACGTTCCGGCCAGAATTCGAACCCGCGCCCTTTAAGTAAAATTAATAGCAGTAAAAGTAATTTTTACATTATATCATCTTGTTTGTTGGAACTTTCCAACTGTTCGAAAGTAAAAGGGTATTTTAGTGAATATTAGAGTTTGGATGAAATATAGGAAATATTTAATTCCAAAGTAAAGAAAAAATATTTGAAGAAAAGAACGAAAATCTTTTTAACTTAACAACAAGTCACTTAGGAACTTCGTTAAGATATTTTATTAAACTGTCTGTCAATACAACACACGTATATGTATAGAAAATTCTAAACGTGTAATTTATGGAACCTGCTCCTGATTTCTTCTCTTTTTATAATAATAATATTTTTTATTTGGCCAGAATATAGTACTAAAGTTGTTACAATGATACATTAGTCTTGTATACATTCTACGATTTTCATGATGTGCACAAAAAAACCTTATATAAACTAGACCTCTTCTAGATTTATTATTATAGTACAGATTAGTAATTTCAGTTTTTTTTTTACAAAAATGTACAAATTCATATTTTTATTGGTAAAACTATAACAGTGCTCTCACAATATATAGGTATTACCGAGACTGGGTTGAAAGACATTTGAACTTATTAAATCTGGGAGAATGCTACTACGTCTATTGAGTCCACGAATTTCTGCGATTGAGTCGTAAGCTGAACTTAATGTATCATACTTTTTCCACGTTATAAATTCCAGGATAGAATGTGGAAAAAATACTTATTAGTTTGACCGCATAAAACATGTTCGTATTGTTCAGCAAATTCGTAATATACGCAATAGTCATTCCATAGTAGTATATAAATATGTAAAGAGTCTTTGTTTGGGTGTTTGCTTTTTTTTCTTCACACCCTTGGAAATGAATAGGGACCGGGGTCTCCACACTAAATTTTGAAAATATCTCCAATTTGATCAATTTATTACGCCAAAAGTAACATAACATTCAACCTTCGTCATTATTAGATGCTTGTCATTTACATTTTAGACCTTGAATTCTTACATCGCAGAAACAAAATTATCTACCTAATTGCAACCTACTTATGCCAAAAAAATTAATCCCAATCAAAATTTCTTAGGGAAATTATTTGTCAATCTGAAGACCCTGACCGTGAATTATTAATAGATTTATCAATTGATAATGGGGATAACAAGGGTTACTTTTTACGCGGTATACCTAGGCCACCCCCAGGGGGTGCCGCCCTGGTCTCTTCTCCGACCAGGTAGCGGTACAAGGGGATGCGTCCCCGGGGTCCCGAGCGGCCACTGTCACATTCCCCCCTTCGCTCCGTGACAGTGGTGTCCCACCTTTCCGCCTCCAAATCCCAATGCCTGCCCTACCTTACCAAACCTCCTCCCCAAACGCCCCTCCTTTCCGATGGTCAAGGACGGCGGTGGTGATGTCCACCCCACCACCGCCCTCCTGACAGGCGACCTATCCTCCCCGACCCCGTCTGCCAACGCTGCTGTGTGCGCGAGGCGACGGGAAAAGGGGAGGAAGGAGAGGGGGGAGGGGTGTTGGCGCAGGAGCAATCCTTCGCAGCCTCCCCCTCCCCCCATCGCGAAGCCCCCCCCCGCCGCTGACGCTGCTTAGAGCGCGAGGCGGCGGAGGGGGAGAAAGGAGAGGGAGGGGTGATGGCGCAGGAGAAATCCTTCGCGGCCTCCCCCTCCCTCCTATCGCGAGGCCCCCCCGCCGCTGACGCTGCCGATTGCGCGAGGCGGTGGGGGGGGCGGGGTGGAAGAAGAGGGGGGAGGGGTGTTGGCGCAGGAGCAATCCTTCGCAGCCTCCCCCTCCCCCCGCCGCGAAGCCCCCCCCGCCGCTGACGCTGCTACGAGCGCGAGGCGGCGGAGGGGGAGAAAGGAGAGGGAGGGGTGATGGCGCAGGAGAAATCCTCCGCAGCCTCCCCCTCCCCCCCCCATCGCGAAGACACTCCCCCCGCCGCTGACGCTGCTGAGTGCGCGAGGCGGCGGAGGGAGGAGGAAGGAGAGGGAGGGGTGATGGCGCAGGAGTATTCCTTGCAGCCTCCCCCTCCCGGCGGCAGCGGGCGTCGAGGTCTGGGGGATCAACATAGACCTCCGCCCGCACTAATGCCGCGAGAGGGCGCGAGAGGTAGCCGCGCGTCCCTCTCAGGGCCGGGGACCACCATCTCCCCCGGCCCGCACACAGGAGAGGCCGCCTCTGTTTATGAGGCGGCCGGCCGCTGCCGGGGTTGCGGGTTAAGCTCACGCATGTACCGCGACCCCGGCGCTAGGCGGAAGGAAGGCTCCCATGGGGTTTTAGTGGGTATACCGGCAGCCGGTCGTATTGAACCGGCGTCGGGGAGCCCCACACACCGGCCGCGCATGATCCCCCGCGCGGCTGACGGTGCGGCAACGCATTTCCCCATGTAAAAAAAAAAAAAAAAAAAAAAAAAAATACCTAGGCCCCAGCGGGCGTCGAGGTCTGGGGGATCCATATAGACCTCCGCCCGCACTAATGCCGCGAGAGGGTGCGAGAGGTAGCCGCGCGTCCCTCTCAGGGCCGGGGAAACACCATTCCCCGGCCCGCACACAGGAGAGGCCGCCTCTGCTTATGAGGCGGCCAGCCGCTGCCGGGGTCGCGGGTTAAGCTCGCGCACATACCGTGACCCCGGCGCTAGGCGGCAAGAAGGCTCCCATGGGGTTTTAGTGGGTATACCGGCAGCCGGTCGTATTGAACCGGCGTCGGGGAGCCCCACATACCGGCCGCGCATGATCCCCCGCGCGGCTGACGGTGCGGTAACGCATTTCCCCATGTAAAAAAATAAAATAAAAATAATACCTAGGCCTCAGTACAATAACTTAGCCTAAGTTGATATTCTGAGAGACAATAATATTTGGCACTTTATGCGAGTCAAAGCACGTGGAATATTTTTAAAACACATAATTCAAGAGCACTTGTTTCTCTTTCCAGGTACTTTACATAAGGCCTCTAGATGACAAGAGCACGTACATGCTACATACCAAGATTATAATACGAGATGCGCATACGCGTTTCTATTGACCAATGAGAGCCCAGCGCAGGAGTATGGATGGGCCGTAGAATGCGCGTCACATCGGCGCCCATATGCATTCTCTTGCTTATCTACACGAGTGTCTACGCTTTTATACCCGGAGTTGATGGTAAGATTAAAGTCAATCTGTCATTAGTTAGCAGCTTAAAATTTAACAATGACCATTTAAAGTACTTTATTGCAATGCCAAGGAGGATTATGTTATCAGATAATAGGCGTTTGTTAAATTTTGACTTATGATTCTACATGACCGGATCTATGTATGAAGTGCCTCTGAATATACTCGTTAATTTGCACCTAATCATACAAATCGAAATTAATCCAGAACTTTGGCAAAATTATGGAACGCTTCTAAATCGCGTCTTTTATATTTCATATTCATTATCCAATACATATTTTAGAAAACTGGTTTCTTTGGCCGATCTATACAGTATCTTAATTATACTATTCGATCTTGCGTTTTAGTTCGACATGAATAGTTCCAATTTCTATAAATCAAATAATTATCTGCATCCACCAAAAACAAACTCTTCTAATCCCGTATTCTATAATTTCATTTCATGCGTATACTGACACGTGAGACCCTATTAAAATTCGGAAATATTTTCGAATACACAATGTTTCTCAGAATCAACCAACATTTTAATTTTTCCTCTTATCATCCGCATTCTCGAAGATTATTCATGCGGAAACCGATCTTCAATTGTTAAGCCGTCCAAATTAAGAATTATTTCGAAGTCACTAGGCTTCACAAAGCCGGCTCACATTTGAATATTGTCCACTATCATCCGTATTGTTCGAAAATTGTTCATGCGCAAACCAAACCTTTAAGGGATATTTATCCAATGTATGAAGTATCCTGATAAACACGAGGCTTACAGGGCCGTGGATATTTGATACACTTTTACCAATTATGTCCTTAAGTTAATATTTGCATAAAAGTTTTGCATTAAAATACTGCGTGCAGACTTAATACATACATTAAGAGGTTGGATAACACAATATTTTTCTTAGTTGCGATGTATATATAACTCAATGCTCATAACTAAAATATGCCCAAAGCATAAAATTAGGTGCTGTTGGAGAGTAGTAATGAAGAGTTACACGCGAAATGCGTCGTCGTGTGCCGCCTTTGATACACCCTTAAGGTTTTTATAGCAATGTGATATTGAGATTTGCCAATGGTCGTTAAGCCTATATTAAAAATGTCATTTCTATTTTTCATTTTGAATGAATCAACCAAAGCGTCCCTATAAACATTAACTTTTAATCATTTAGTGTCATTGACAAGCGTCGTGTCTTTAGAGTTCTGTGCTTTTCAACCAAATTGTTTCAATTTACTCCATCCATCTCACATCAACATTACATACAATAAATCAAGTATAAGGACGGAATTATTATTTATAATCCTATACTACCCTTAGATTCCTAATTTTATTATCTATGAAGTTTAGAAAGTAAATTAGTTATTTGTTACACGTTGTTGACAATATCAATGCACCAGCTTCTATAGACAAGTGACATTAGCGCTCAAATAAATAGAATAGAAATGTATGCAAATGACATACCGTTACGCCAAGTATTGTCATTTCCATACATTGTCATTATTTTCGTTTGGCACTAATGCTACTTGTCTACAGGGGCAGAACAGACATGAGACATCATTGTACGAAGGTACGCAGTCCGTCCGCAGTAATTAATATTGCTCGTCGACTGCAAGTGGACTACGTAGTCACCCGCTTCGCTAGTTTCGTTACCGCGCATCCAAGCTGCATTTAACAAGTACACAGCACAAGTTGTACTCAGTACAAGTCTGAACATCGGTATAGGGTTTTTTTAACAAGAAAATTGAGATGAAATTGATTAAAGTTTTTATTTGATTGGAAAGAGTAGGGTTTGGCAATTATAAATGAAAAATGATATCAGACAAATGCCCACCGAAATAGTTGATGAATCTTTCATTAAAATTTTTCAATAACTGTTTAGACCGTTCAATCATTTTTATCGCAATTATTTATTTCATTTGGTGTTCGAAAAACAAAGTTCTTGTTGAAAATCCCTCTATAAGTACTAACACATTACTCCGAAAAACACCCAATATGGCCAGGTTATAGGAGCTAGTATAAAATCGAGACTTATTTATTTTAGGTTAAAAGCTCTTTAACTACATTTGAAGTAACAAGATTTTGGTATAATAATATTATTTCTGTTCATTTCGGTTTAGTCGATATCCACGATCTTCGCGATATTAGCTTTTTACTATTAAATGCTTTTTGCTTATTATATTGTTGTTATATTTATGTTCTTTTTCTTTTGAATATAAAAAATTAAATATAGACAATAGTTTTTCTTCTAGGTCCGGTATCGCACCAGGAGGCGCTGGAAGGTGGCAACACGACATTATACTGCGACACTACTCCCGATTCATTGGATGATGAATTCATGATACTTGTCTGGTATAAGAACAACCTACCTATATATAGGTGAGCAAAGAAATTTAATATATTATCTTTAAACTCTAAGTAAGGCTAGAAACTAATTACAACCCATTTTGTATTCAGCGAGGTAATGCAGCGAACCTTTCACATTGCTCTACAATATGACAGCGGTTTGGTATAATTGTATATATCATGTATAGTTTATTATTAGCAAATATTTTACTTTGAAGTTTACTTTATTATTATTATTTGTTAATATGTCAATGTTATGGACTTACTTTACCAACAAAGTTCATGGACAGTACGTATTTTTAATATATATAAATATATATTTAATATATATATTGTAGGCAAACAGGCAAACGGACCACCTGGTGATAGGTGGCTACCGTCTCCCATAGACATGTGCAACACTAAGGGAGCCAATGCGTTGCACATTATAGTATACTCGTTGAGACTTTAGGTATCTATTCACGCCCTTTTCGAAGAGCACCATATTGTAGCGCTCTAGGAAAACCGCGGGAGTCTATTCCCTAACCTGGACACATATGGCATGAAAAAGCGTCCGCCACGTAAAATTCTCAGTTTCAAAATCCTTTCGTTACGCTCCAAACAATAAAGGGTCGAGTATGCATCAACAACGGTTACCATTTCCGGGAAACCATGGAACAAAATATGAGAAAAAATATTCTAATTGAAACACCCGAGTGGTTCTAAAAAGAACATTATTTATACACGCTACCGGTTATTATTATACTTTATTATGATTATTACAATAATACAATCCCCCAGGATCTCGGATATGAATTTGAATACTCGTTTATTATGGTATGACTTCTAATCATGGTCGGAATGATAGAGAAAATAAAATTTTAGAGTCCAATAATCATAACGGGTAATGTTTATTTTCATTATTAGTATAATTTTCGTGTAATATTTTTCTTATTGAAACTGGGGTGTTGAATGGTTTTCATTTAGATTAGAATTATATCGATAATTTTATTTTATACCAAGTTAAGCCGCGACTTATTTCACGCTTGATTTGAAATTTCCGCGGGATTTCTCGGGAAACAAAGAATCGCAGCATTTAACAAAGAATATAAACAATCGTCTTATTGACAACTGTTTCGGAATATGCTAATTTTTATTCACCCGAGCAATTACAAGCCGGTCCCGGGAAAATTCCCGCAGGTCCCGAGACAAAAAAATCACAAAATTACATTTTTTTTAAATTATCGTTCATATAAAAAGCGCTTTGGAGTTTGTTTTTTTTATGACTTGATGTACTTGCAGTTTATTTTTTTCGATTTTAGAGCTTTTATTTATTATTATTTTAAATTAATTTATTTCTTAATTTTTACTGAACATTTCTTACTTTTTGCTATAAAACTAAACATAATATTATTTTTGTTGTAAACAAACATTTCAACTACGACTACTGGAATCACTGCGCCAACATTGGTGTCAAATATTACAACAGACGAAGAACTCGTCAACTACATTGATTACAAGTGGCACAAATGGTGTTCACTTAATTAAAGATAGCCGACATAATCGCAACATGGCGCTAAGGCACAAGTGGAACTCGCAATTGATTACGTAATAATAAAAAGAGGTTATTAGCCTCATTTCTCTTTCTCTGAAAAGATGGAACTTTCTCGAAAAATATTGCAACATTTTAGATACCTACTTACTGTCAGAAATTTTATGAAGAAAATCAGTTTCCTTATTCTGCAGCATCGGCTCATGAACTATTTCATTCGAAATCAGCTTATCATAAACTATTGGGTTCGATTTATATATATATAAGGATATGCTCGTGATTTCGTCCCCGCTTGACTTGAAATTCCCGTGGGATATCCGGGACACAAAGTATTGAAGCGTTGTAAAAAAAATGTAAGCTATCGTTCTAGTTTTTTTGCACCCGATCTACTTCAAACTGCTCCTGGGATATTTCCCACGGGATTCCCAGGACAAAAATCACACTTTATTACATAGAATTTGCTATCGATCAGCAAAAAAAATCACTTTGTATTTCGGGTTTTTTTATTTGGCTATTTTGACTCACTCTCAGAATAATTCCCGCGGGACTCCCGGAATAAAATGTTCTTAAAGGACACGATGCCGCAGTGCTGATAGGGAATTACCAAGTCGTTATTGTGTGTGGAATAGACGTTAATTAGCTTATTCCAAAAATTAAAGACAAGCTATTTAGATAATAGTAGACACTATTTACTAGGAACTTGAAAGATTCTATTTTTCTGTCTAGTCTTATTTTCAAAAATAAATAACATTGACTATAAATGAAAACTAAGAAGAAGCAAAAGGTGTTTATAATTTTCAGGTTTAGTTTCTTTGTTCGCAGCTTGGAGACCCCAGACAAAGCGTGGACAGACGAGTCCTTCAACACAAATGACAGGATAAAAGCAGACCTGCACAGCCAACCCACCGCTGTTACCGTCACAGCCCTGACTGAAGAGGATCAAGCACTCTATCACTGTAGGGTTGACTTCAGACTATCACCGACAAGAAATATTGGAGTCAACTTGACTGTTGTTGGTAAGACACGTACTCATATATATACACGGCTAGTATTACATACAATATATTGTATAGAATCTCCAATACAATCCGAAAATCAAACACCTTACCTATAGTCTACTCGACACCATTATGAATATTATAAACGATGGACGCACTTGGAATTTTTAGACGAAAATTGAACTGTGCAATTTTATTTCCAACAAACATATAGTATTAATTAAAATTAAGCACTACTATGGGATATTGAATATTTTTAAGGGCAAATTGTATTTTTCTATAGAGAAGATGAAATGTTGCTAATATATATAGTTATAATAGTAATTTGGATATTCGAGATTCTGCAAGATCTTCGTTTTTAGCTTCAGACAAAGATGTATGACTGAGTAGAATATTGAAGCTGGATTGGAGCGCCAATATGAGTCCCGCTGGTGCTTATTCAATTTAAGATCATTCACGGACAAACAGCAAGGATATCGTTTACGTTGGTACCGCCATGTTTTACAAAATCCGGTTAGTTATCTAGGGAGCAAATTTTTAGCCATACCGCCTTCGCCAGGTCCATAAAAATGTTGGCTTGACGTCGTAAAGGATGACATAAGTACAAATAGGGATACCAAAAACCCCGCGAAGTAGAGAAGAAAAGGTAGGCAATTTGATCCCGAACTTTGAGGCTCCAGATGCAACCGGGATTCAACTCTAATGATGATTGTGAATCACCATCCTATTAATGCTAATACCTGAACATTCATATTATCCGTAAGCGGAGGACTGTATGGTTTGGAGCAATCTAAGCTCGCCAGTGCACATTGTTTAAGGATGACAACGACGTCACAATTTTGACTTATAAATAAACCTGTTAAGCTTCCATCAAAAACGCCATAAATTCTTAGAACACTATGGCTGGATATTGTGCCTTAAAACAAAAATAATTGCATCTAATACATATTTATTTGACCCTTTTAAAATATGCAAATGAAAACAACAGCAGTTGATGATAAGTATAAAAAATACAGGAAGAAAAACTCATCCATAACAATCAATTTGAGGAGCTTTAACTTCTGCTTACATTATATTCTTCCGTAAACAAAACTCTTCATCGATATTTGCATTTAATTTATCCAACCTGAGACGGTAAATCTGTAATGGAATCCACACACCCTTGCCAAACACAGTTAATCGAAACTAAACTTCGATTGAAAACGAGTTGGAGTTAACCGAGATTAGATTACGAGATTAAGGAAGTCATCACCAAATGTTTGATTTGACACGTTTTCCTTATTTTTTTTATTTGATTACATTTACTGGTTAAAATAAATAAACTTTTTTAGACTTTTGATTAGTTAAAAAGTTCGTGCCAAAGTTTATGACTGCTATTAGTCAGCGTCGTATGGCCCTGCTTTAGAATATTTTATATCAAAAAAGAATTGTATTGTATCAACAAGTAATCTAAAAAGTTTTTAAAGTTTAATCTGGTCAATATTTTTTATTTAGTATAAGTTCGCATTTGAGATATATCTAGATTGATAGAAGAATGATCTAAGATGAAACACGCGTCTCTATAAAGTACCTATTTATACGAGATTTGAAACCACTCAGGTATCGGGAAAACAGACTCCGGCACTAAATTTCACTATTTTGCGGTGCGCGTAACAAAATAGACACAAAACGCTGATAATAAACTAAACCAGAAGAACTGGCTTGCGGCACTGTTACACCAGTCATCTGCCTATCTGCTAAACTCATGCAATAATAAAATACAGTACTAGTGAAGTGCATTTCATCATGTGGCATACACTAGCACGATAAATACAAGTACAGTCTGTTATATGAGTTTTAAACATGGACCTTCGAGTCGGATATGAACCAGGGACCTATAGATATGTTGACGGTCAGTACTGTAGGAACTGAGTTGAGAACTGATTGTTAGTTCAAGCCAATCCATTTTTTATGTGAATGGACAACATACTCGTCACGGTTATCGAAGGTTGTTTGGCGGGCTAGTTATTTCGTTTGCCGCTTATTGACGTTTGATGGCCATCTATGTCTATCTTCTGGAGGTTTGTCAGCGGCTACATGTGCTCCGTGACTTCCTGACTGCTAACCAATTATATCTAATTAAGTTCTGTTTACTTGTTCACAAAAACTTTACGCTTTAAGGGAATTCAATAATTGATACGAATTCATGAATATTGAAAATATATATTCTATATTTATTTCTTTATATTTTTTTAAATATAATATATATTAACAAAAACAAAATAATAAACAGATATAATAATAATATTAAACTACCTATATAATACTGACTAGATATTTATTTGTTTAGTCTGAGTGTATAAGCAAAATCAAAACGTTGTTGGATAAATTGTAATATTAAAATTAATTATTTGCTAGCTTAAAATAGCAATAATTATTATGTATTATATTTTCTAAGGGGAATTTAAATTACATACTATTGAATACAATGTAAGAAAACTTAACTTATTTGTATTGTATTCTACCCATAGTCCCTCAAGACTATAAGTAGAATACTGAGCCCAGATCACCGTCTTCTATGGGTAAGGTGCCCAGAAGGCTGGCTACGTTTCCTCGCTGGATCGCCATACTGATCCGTTGGCCGAGGTAGGCACCAGCCCTCTGATCACCTGAAGAGTCGATGAGTCGTTTTGATAAATTTTGATAGAGGCTCATGGCCTCAGGACCCCACGCTCCAAGCGTCTCGACAGCAAACGGCACAAACATATAACTCTCACTGAGGGTTGCATATTTCCGTCGCTTCAGTGATTCCGCTGTTTCCGCCGCCGAACCGGCCGATCTAGAAGTGTTTGGTAAATGGGATGCGGCCAACGTGTCTACGCAATTAAATTGTAATATTTAATTTTAACGTTAAAAACATATCATAACGATTTTTTAATATATATTTTCCTTATTACTTTGAGATTGGTTTGAGATTTGAAAAGTTTGTCAATCGAACTTTTTCGCTAGAAATTGTGATATATGATATTCCAAAATTAATCTTTTTTTTATTATTTTTTTCGGCATTCCTTTAAACGTCGTAACTTTCGTGTGACTAAATATAGAAATGCACTCTGTGATTCAATTTTCTAGTTGTAAAAGGATAATAACCGTTTTCAGCCATCTAATTTATAGAAAACTACAGACAACTTGCGCAATAGATGTATGTGGTTTGGAACACAGAATTTTTAGCTTAAAAACAAAGATTTTTTTCTATTGGCAACGTCGATATCTTAAATTTTCAAACATGGAAGACACTGTTTTGGAGTATTAATGATACCTTACCTTGGTTGTGTGAATGTCGTAAATTGATTACCAAGGCCGGTTGGAGGATGCCGCATATTTATTCGCTCTAAGTTCACCGTGTCTTAGAAGTTAATCACGGTACTTTGTAACTGAGTTGCCAGTCAATTAAATAAAATATTCTTAATTTTATAAGAGGTAAAATTAAATAAACAATCCATCTAATACTGTCTGTTCAAAGAATGCCATTACCTCTTGCCGCACTCCCGCACACCGTACTTAATGTTAGCCCAATTAACAATGATTAATATTAACAATTAGGAAATGGTATACTTACATGATTAACTAAGTACCTGATCCGTACTTACTTCGCGGGGCGCAACTGAAGATAAGCCCACATTATAATTTCCCATGGGAAAACACTTCTTTCCGAGTTAATACCCACCAGAGAGAATGTTTGACCCTGGGAATTATTTATTATTTAGTCAGCGCACGCCGATAAATCAACACATCACGCCCGTTTTTCTTTGAATTGATATTACACAATAAAAAAAATTATTTAATCACAATTCAATATAGCCTTATTTCACTCGGTAATATTATAGCTTTCTATTGGTTAAAGAATTATCAAAATCGGTTCAGTGGTTCAAGAGATTATTTCCTACTAAAAAACTTAGAAACTTTACATCTTTTACATTTTTGGTATAGTTTTGACGTACTTATATTCAATGTCAACATATTAAACACTAATTGTTTTAGTCAACTCTATTACTGTTTATTATAATAATTTGCAACTATCAAGGACAGCAATCAACAAATCTAACGGGTAGTCCCTTTAATATTGGACAAATAGATAGTTTTAAGGTTTCGCCCTATACGGTACCAAAGTAACGCTAAACAGTGAGAAATAAATAACGTAATTCCAAAAATTTAATATTACGTACATAGATACCTGTATTCTTGATAAAAAAAAATCGGCTGAAAAAGAGACATATTTATCGTATTTGTACAGTATAAAGTAATGCCCGAACGGAGGGGTGAGGGGTGAGTCAAACGATAACCGCAAGGGTGGCAAGACGTGTGTAAATTCGATAATATAGTGACAGACTTTGCGCGTGTTTTTGAATCGTGTATTACGTTTGTACTAGTTGTGTTCAGTTATATTTGTACATGTGCTATACGCGTTTGTATAGTTCTAAAAAACTATAGCAATTCCAACGGAATTTTAATTCGAGTTCCGTAACTCGTAACAATATATATTTATATAACAGATTCGGATTCATTAAAAGAGAGAAGTATAATTGCATAGAATTAAATAATAATAACGAAGAGGTAGTACCAACACAAATCAACGAACTCAAAATTAAGACTACATTTTGGAATATGTATACAAATCCTTATTATTTTGAAACAGCTTTGATCCAAATACAAAATAAAATCTATTAATCAAAACACATTTCCACCTGTTCTGTATCCGAATGCATCACCTCACACCAAATCCATCAAGTTGTAAGCTGTTTGTTTTCACTGATTCTATCATCGCGAACTCTTTCGACTATTCTTATAGCTGATGTATAACAGATATGCTGACAGCCCACCTGACGGAAAGTGGTTTCCGTCGCCTATGGACTTTTGCAACAGTACTACGTATATAATACTCTATAATCGGCATAGAGTTGAAATGGAGCGAGAGAACATTATCCATCTAATAAGCAAGAAACATCGCAAATGGTTTCTTTATGCAAGCACAAAAATAGTAAATAGTGTAAACAAAACATAATAAACATTTGACATAATATAATGGTCAAGTCGTGGTGGCCTAATGGCTAGCGCACGCGTCCTAAACTCAAAGATCGCGGATTCGATCCTGGCCGGAACGCATGCACCACTTAGGGTGCTTTCTGACTTAATGTGCATATTGTTACAATTACCACGTGCTAACAACGGTGAAGGAAAACATCGTGATGCAACCTGCACATCGAGATAACTGATGTGTCAAACCTGCCAAGCCGCCTTGGACAACCGTGGCGGGTATACCGTCCATTCCCCTACTGTAGGAGACCCGAGCACAGCAGTGGCACAGTTATGGGCTGTTGTTATTATTATATGATTTATAATATAATAATTAACCAAGAGTTGTAGGATATGTAATAGATAAAACTAGCTAATAAAAAAACTAGCAGTAAGGGAAGTCAAACGGGGATTTTGGGATTTACTCGAACGGGGCAGAATAACATAAGGGGAGAAACCTTGCACCCTATTATGTATCCCCACCATATAACCCTTCATACAGGGTGGGAGTATTTTTTATGTTTCAAATTATTTTTCAAACCGTCAGATTAAGGAAATTCCTCCACATTGTCAGATTATGGATCAGCACGACAAGTATAACAAGCTGAACCGTCTATACATTAATCTGACGCGCTCGAGTGCTTCGATGTAACCTTTTTTGCATTTTCAAAAATCGACCACGGCTTTTTGTCGCGTCCAAATCATAAGTCTTTTGAATAGGAGTTCCTTTTGAATATCTGACGCGCTTGAGTATTTCTGTGCGACTTTTTTTTTTAATCTGTACACACTCCCCCCACCATTGAAAGGGCATCCATACACCATATACCTTTTTCTTTTTAGCATCTAATTTTCACAATACAAAAGGTCCCCGCGACGCTCGAGTAAGTATACATTTAGCATCTTGGGCTCCCCTACTATAAAATAAGGAAATAATAAATATAAAGTTATTTGTTTAAAATTCAGCTCTGACAAACTTTTCAGTCAGAAAAATGTAAATAAAACAACATCAGAGGTGTTATCGACATGCTGCCAACCTGAAAGAACTATTATGACGCCTTAAAACAATTCCATTTCGTAATGCTAAATTCTAAATCCCTAGAATGCGCGCAAACAGTATTTTACTTGTAAATGGCACAGTACACAGTATGTACAGTAATTCCTTATCGGGTCGTGTGCCAACCTGGGGAAGCCTATGTCCAGCAGTAGACTGTGATCACATAAAATGAAAGGCTGCTGCAAAATATTTAATCACTCGAATGAAACGCACATATTTCGCCCAGTACATCAGCATATAGCTTAGCCATGCAGTCAGACTTTTGGGCACGCTTACCTCTGAAAGTCGTTATATTGGGGACGTCCTTCTCCAAAGTTTTTGTGGATTTCTTTAAGTAGGTATAAAATTCAAGTCGTAATAGCGTAATGGCTAGCGCACGCGTCCCAAATTCAAAGAGCTCGAGTTCGATCCTGGGCGGAACGCATGCATTAGTCAGTTTTCTAGCATTGTTACCACATGCTTACAACGGTGAAGACAAACATCGTGATGCAACCTACGCATCGAGATAATCGATGTGTCCAACCTGTCAAGCCGCTTTGGACAAGCGTGGAGGGTGTACTGTCTGTTGCCGCTATGGGAGGCCCGAGCCCAGCAGTGGGACATTTATGGGCTAATATATTATTATAGGTATAAAATTGCGTATCTGGGTTGTGAAAATTTGAGCCAAGCACCAAAATGCATATAATAATGACGACAATCGCAGTATCATAACAAATTTATGAAATTGGGGTATTGTCCAAATCATAATCTTGAGACCCAGCCTCTGACAGCGATTTGTTACAGTCTATAGTCACTTATTTATAACCTAGTTTATTTTTAGCATTGAATTGTATTGTCGTCTTTTTTTAAGTCACTTTAATTTGAGATTTATTTTTAGTCTCCATATTTTTGTCTCTAATATAAACCATCCTTAACATAACATGGCGATGAGCATTAGCCGTGGATATTCTCTTTAATCATGGGTTTTACTATTGTGGTTTCGAAGCTATGACATCAAAGAAATAATGTTGTTGTTACATAAATATACTAAGATCTTTTGATATCAAACATCCGTTTAAAAATAACGCTAATGGTTTCAGTAAAAATAAACTTACAGTCTGTCAATCTAGACTAATCGTAAACTGAAAGTGACTTTGGATGTTTGTTTGTTTGTTCCGTCTCCACAATTTTAGGAATGAACCGACAGTCACGAAGTCTTGGTGTGTGTGTATGTAATTATTAAAAAAAATGTAGAGTTCAGCAGATAGGCAGACGGCCCACCTAATTAAATTAACTATTAACATTTGCAAAGGTGCTATAAATGCTCTCATAACGGACATTGGAACCTGGCCACTAATGCACGCACGCTACACAAGGTTGTTATGACGACACACTCTAGACCAGGGATGGTAACCATTCAGTCGGGCAAATACCCTACCACCTGGCTGTGGGTTGTTTTGTCGCCTCTTACGACATGTCATCCGGCCGCAGGAGATTGAATTATTTTGTAATTGTAATTTCTTTCCTGTACTTTCAATCAAATTAATTTAATTTCATTGTTTCGTCTAATATAAATATGAGACGGATCATCAGCTGACATTACATGTGTAAACCAATTTTTTTTATATCGGTAAAATTCGATTGAGGAGCATAGACCGAGAGAGGTATCTTTTTACCTAATGTTATAAAGTAGTAATTTTGTGAGTTTGGATGTTCGGTGTAATCTCCGGTACTACGGATCCGATATTAATTTTTTTTTCATTAGCTACATTATTTCCGAGTGATATAAACTATATTTGATTGTGATTAATAAAAAAAAAGTAAAAATGTGTTACGCCCAGCGATGTGGGCACGGGGACGCCTGTCAAATATGTTACAGCAATAACGTTTCACGCAAGAATTGCGCACAGCCTCTTATGAGGCGCTGCGAGTGGTTTTTGTGTTTATGAATTAATTAAAGGTTAGGTAATGCTTAACTAAACCTTGATATGCGTGCGTGCTTTAATATGCGTGCGTGCGCGCGTGCATGCTTGTGTATTTTTTAATGACACCCAGAGAAGTGGGCACTCTAGCTACTAGATATAGAGAGCTTCAAAAGAAGGGAAATACCCTTTTAAATCCCTTTGTGTTTCGCTAGCTTAGTTTTATATCCCATTTATATTCTATACTAGTACCATCCAAGCAGTTTACTTATATTTTCACCGAAAAGCAGTTGATGTATTGAAAACCTTGTATTCATAACGTAAAAAACACAATACCCTCTTTACGGCTCTAGTATATAACCTTTCAGTTCCAATTTTTGTAAAGCGGCCCCATTACATTGCCGCACAAAAGCGACCCTACCTTTTCTCCACTTTTCATACATAATTGAATATTAGATACTTATTTAACAATACATAATACAGGAAGCACGAGCATTTATTATGAAATGTCATTAGGATGTAATTTTCCGTTTAAATATTATCTCATTAATGTGTATAGTACGACCAAAACATTTATTTATGAAATGTTGACTCCGCAGACGAACGAATAAGGGTCATAGCCCATTAGAGCTACCTGGTACTCAACAAGCATCGCTGTCAACGGGTGGACACTAGGTTGCCAATCAATGAACCACACGTTCAATAAGTGAACGACAGTTCTTTTAACCTGATTTGCATTTTGTTATAACCACCACATGCTTAAGTAATTAGAATATATTTTTCATTCAAATACGATCTCATTAATGGGTATACGATCATAACACTTATTTATGAAACGTTGAATCCGCATACTAACAATAAGCGCCACCCAGTACTCAACAAGCGTCGCTATCCACGAGGTAATATTAGGTTGTCAATCAATGGACCACGTGATCTATAAGTGAACGACAGTTCTTTTAACCTAATTTCCATTTTGTTATAATCACCACTTGATAAGTTATTAGGATATATTTTCCGTTTAAATACGATCTCATTACGGGATATACAATTACAGCTGTTATTTATGAAACATTCACTCCGCATACGTACAATAAGAGTCATAGCCCATTAGAGCCACCCGGTCCTCAACAACCATCGCTGTCTACAGATGGAAATTAAGTTGTCAATCAATGGACCACATGTTCTATAAGTGAACGACACTTCTTTTAACCTGATTTCCATTTTGTTATAATCACTACGTGCTTATCGGTGAAGGAACCTAATAATGATTAATAAGGACCTCCTCATCTTTTTAAATGTAGGAAAGCAAATCGCTTCGAAGCAGATGCTCTGAATATTTTAAAGAAAAATTTAAACTAAATAAGAATTTTGCTAAATACTACAAAAGTTTCGTTCTAAAGCAACGATAAAGATACTGACGTTTTAACGAAGTTTTCATAACTTTTTTGTTCTAGTTCTCCCAAGTCCGCCGTTTTTCATGGACGAAGTAAACAACAAAGTCGTGGATAAAGTGGGGCCCTACCACGACGGAGACACCTTGGTACTTCGCTGCTTAGTTATTGGAGGTATGTGCAGATATCCGGTTCATTTACCGTTTTTTTCCTTGTAGTGCAGAGTATTTAGTACGTAAGAGACAGCGATTAAATTAATTGTTTCGCTTGAAGCCATTAATTCAGTCCCATTAGTTATTCGATTACGTGAGTTCCTTACTTATTTATTTTAATGATAATTAATGGTTAATTATACTTTATTTTTCTTCTTTAACCCAATTTCCTTATCATATAATCATTATCCTAGCGTCAAATCTTGACTGCTTTCTAAACGCCGATTTCACAACCTACTGTTCATTTTCTTTTTTCCATTTCCCAAGATCTTTAATATCAATTACTGAGAGACCATTGGCACACATATCATTCTAATCGGCATCAAAACAATATTTCTTGTGCATCTCTGTATTTATTAACGATACCTGGCGTAAGCACAATGACTATACATTTGTGCCCCACAAAACATTCTTATTTCTATAAAATGCGGTCATACCAGAGTAAGCAACTCTCTTACAGTTTATTATGTATTTTGAGGTCATAAATGACACCATTACACGCCTTTTGATCAAAAGCTACTCTGTAACGTATAACCTAAAACACCGACAGGAATTTAACATTATTTTTTTATTTATACACAATTATCCATAATAATATTTCATTGAACTATATTTTCCTTCTTATACACTTAAATAATACACAGAGACAGTTCAGCAGCCTTATTCATAACAATTACAAAGGTTTATAAACTCAATAAAAACCAGTCAAAAAGTTTTAATTATGATTGCAAACTGAATGCGATTATAACACTTTTCAACTCCTGTTTCATGAGCCTTTAAACATCGGATGACAATTTTATTTAATTTGTTTCATTTCTACATTTTATGTAAAACGCTGCCTCTTTTGCAGTGTATCTGAAGCCTTATCCTTAATTGGCTCTCAGCCTCACCGGTTCGGCACGTAAGGACCGCTGGCTTTTAAGTTTTTCCACGCTGATTACGAGGCTATCGGAAGTTCTTTCTAAATGATAAAATTGAAATCCCAACTTCAATTTTGCATTCCGGGCATAAATGAGATCGTTCCGTGTAAATATCCCATCACTTCTGGTACGCTTAATTAACTTAAGGATTCTTTTATATATAAGTAATCTAATTAGTTATGTCAATTAACACAGAATGGGTTCTGTAGAGGTGACCGCAGTCCTCATTTTTGTCATTTTGCAGCGGAACCCAGTTATCCATTTAATCGAATACAACCCATGTGAGCGAGATAATCCTTTCACAAGGGTTCCATTTTAGGCAATTCTAATGACTGACACCTTCAGCGCCATTTGTTAAATTTAATATCGACACTTCGCTACTTGCTGGTCAGACTACTAATCACCGCATTAACAGGAGTTTTATTCTGGTACTTGAAGAGTGATAATGCATTGCAGTTTTATTTTAGAAAATCTTTAATATTTATTAAAATAAATAAATAGCACACAAATATTGTATATCCGAAGCTAAGCAAGTTACGTTTGTGTTACGACCTACGGGTAATATAAAACTAACCAACAGTAAGTGCGTTTACGAAATTTATCATGCCAGGAATCGAACGCGTAGCCTCTGTTCCAGTGAGCACAGCAAAGGCTTAGCCCATTCAACCACAGAGGGCACCTAATAAGTAATTTTATAACTAATATATTAGTTGTTTATAAATTAAGAATTATGTTTGTGAGGAAAATCTTGACTGCATTTGAAATATAATTATTCACGTTGCCTCAATGACATCGATCGTGTATACCTGCAATGTAGTTTACCACTGAGGTTATGGACTTTATTTTGACGGCCTCTGTGGTTGAGTGGGCTAAGCCTCTGCCGGTCTACTTCACTGCAATACAGAAGCTCCGGGTTCATCCTGGAATAATAAATTTTGGAAACGTATTTTCTCCGTTACTTACTATGATCTGGGTGTCTGGGATCGGCCCCAGAGTAGTCCGTTGTATATTACCCATAAACAAGCGTAACTTGCTTAATTTGGGTACTACGATATGTGTATTTGTCTGCCGATTATTATTATTATTTACATATATATTTTATTACCCATTTAATTTTTTGTATAAATATCATATAAAATATATATATACATTTATTTATAAAAAAACGGATCTTCACCGGCAATGGGGCCTCGGGTCCAGACTACCGGTGGTTAAGGTTCCAAACACAGGAATCTCCTCACAATACGGGTCGTGTCCAACAAAGCTGCCTTCTGCATCCGACCCTTCAACCAGATACCAAGCGAGAGCCTTTCAAGGTGGCGGTCAAGGCTCTTCGCTATTAGTCCATTCACTGACACCGCTATCGGTACTATGATTGTAGAGTCCAGTCCAGTCCAGTTATTATTATTATTCGACTAATATGTGAAATAACAAAATTCACTGCATCACTCTCACAAGCGTTCATAATATTCTATTCCATTGCTGTATTTATATATAGGTATTACTCGCCATGCTGCACGCTCCCGCCGAACTCTAGCACTAAAGCCACTCCGTCTTTTACCATTTCAAGAGTATTTGCTAACTTTCTAATAAGATAATGTCTACCTACACAAAACTATTCGTGCGTCATTTAAGATTTAAAAGAAAAGATTAAACAAACAAATCCACATTAAGTGGAACGTCAAGTTGTTTAGAGAAATCAAGAATAGAATGAATGCATGTTGTGTACTTTTGGGTAACTCCTCATTATATGCCCTGTTTCTTATGGGCCTTTATTTATTGACTTGTTGATATACCGGATGTGCGCCTAAATAAATAAGTTTCTCCGTTTGATCATGAGCAAACTGCAAGCGGAAACAGGCAGAAGGATGAGATACAATTCGTAAAATTTTGCTCAAACATGCCCCAATCTAAAGTTGAGTTGTTATTTTGAGAGAGATTACTGGCTTGGGAAATCTCACAGACTAATGCATGTTTTGAGACCAACTAAATATCAGTGGGACCAACCGTATATAAAGAATTATCGGAAAAATCAAACTCTCCGGCAATCCGATATGAATGCTTCATGTCTGTCGTTCAATGTGGTTAGTCTACCGAAGTGATCCATATGAAGATAAACTTACTCATTGAATTAAATACCGTTGCGTTCACTCAATTCTGTGCCTTTAATGTATTAATGGTATGATAAGTTTGGCCTTAGGAGAGACTTTGCTTCTCTCTGTATATTCTACCGACTGTACAACGGAGTGGTCGGAAGAACTGTTTAGAATGGTGCCTTCGTCCTATTTCTACCACCGCTTCGCTTGGGCCACTTCGCTCAAGTACAGAACGGTTCTCTTGCGTACCGTACGGATTTGGATAGAGCTCTCAGCCGTGGTTTTCCACAGCGCTACGATATGGAATTTTTCAAAAAGGGTGTAACAAAATTTCTTCGAGGCCGGCAGCGCATTGATGACATCTCTGATGTTGCAAACGTCCAAAGGCGACGGTAACCGCTTTCCACCGGGTGGACCGTCAGCCTGTTCCCGTACTCCAGCTATAAAAAAAATGGTTTAAACCCGCTCACATATCAACTTAAGATGATGCTAATCGAACATATTTTCTACAACTTCAAGGAGTTAATGGCATGTAATGTGACACAAATATGTAAATATCGACTGATAGAATTAACAGAAATAATTTTAACATAATTATGACATACGCATAAATAAATTTATAATTGTATGAGTCTGTTTTGCAAACTAATATTACTAGTTAATTTAACCTTCCTTATTTTCCTGCTCTATGTGGGGTAATGTGTATTAGTGACTGAAGCTAAATACGTCTTGGGTTTAGTCTTAAAAATAACGCCGTTAATGATTAGCACATTATGTATATACATATCTTATCTATCAATCTTATTATTATTTATTTAAATAACTCGGACTCGAATTCCGTACCCTTTTTCACAACTTAATTTCGAACAATGTTTCTAAAATGTATATACGCTTCTTGGTAATTTTTTTTGTGTGTGACATTTATTCAATGATATTTATGTTGTAGTGTACTTTACGAATAACAACAAATTTGCAAAAATATAGAAAATTTTATGTTCTGCTAGCTAGATTTTTTATTTTCTATTATTTTTGATGATTCATTAATATTCTATTTTCATTATAATCGTTGTTTTAGGTCACCCTCCGCCGCGAATCAGCTGGTATTCCGGCGAGAATCTGGTGGATGCTTCCGACAGTGACAGCGACATTCCTAAAGTGCGAGAGAACGAACTTTACCTACCCTTAACAAGAGAAACGCTGCAGCCCTTTCTTGCAGAGCATCGAACACTCATCTGACGCCGCCTATTATTGCAACGTTGGAAGTTGAACTTTATCGTAAATAATTTTATACAATTGCTTTTACATGTAGCTATGTAGTGTTAGATTGTGTTTAGAACGAGACGATGCCATGCTGGAATCATAATCCTCATTACAGCACTTAGGGCCGGTTTGATCAGTGTGATACTATGCTTTCACAGAATATCGGTGCTAAACTGTTAGCCTTGTGCTTAGCCTTACCTTGTGTGTAGCTTGTGATTGTGTTTTGTGCGATGAGTGACATTTCCGATAGCCCACTTCCTTACATTCCATCCCCCTATTCCAATCGCATCCTAAAGACTGGCAACGCGTTAGCTTCGTCGCTCCTGGTCTTGCTAATAATGTCTATAGGCGTCGGTAACCACTGTCCATGAGCTCTGCCTGTTTACCAGCTTCGCAATAAACTAAAAAATAAAATAGAATGAAAACGTTAAAGTGAACATTAATTAAATGAACTTTAATTAATTAAATATGAACCGTAATTAATTAATCATGAAAACAAGATTAATTGTGTTTTCAGTGCCAGCGTACAACGTTGAAATATACTGGGTCCAAGGTACAATAGGAGATACCCTTCAAGCAGGCAAGTCGGCTGTGGTCAAGTGCATTGCACGCGGCTCCTATCCCCAACCCGAAGTCTCGTGGTGGCTCGGCCGTAAACATCTCACACAGCATAGCAATCAGGTACTTCTTCTCTTCTTTAAATAATACGAGTCTATACCGAGAAAACTATAAAGTTTTAAGTCTATACAATTTGAGTATCTATAGACTGTTATGTGAGTTATGTCTCAGCACTTCATCACCAAAATGAACGACTGACGGACGATAAACGAGAGACTTCTTGTAGCGATTTTGTTTTTCAGGTTATTCAAGCAAAAAGGATTGATTTGAATGAACCAATTATCATAAAAGCAGATTGATACGCTTTTATACATTGTAAAAAGATGATAGTGATTTTAGGATTTCTTTGCACATATATTGTATATTTTTTATAATTGTAGTGGGTTAGTGTTGGGATAGTTATTTTGAAGGAATTAATCGTTTAATGTAAATTTGATTATGATATTAAGAATTATTTAAATTCATTCACATAAATCGATTATGATAATCGATAACTTATTTGTGACCTTATTTTTAACATTACTCGTCTTGCTCACAGAATTTAGGGCGGTTTTCCATTTTGTAATAGAAAAATGAAACACTTTTTTAAGGCATAAGTCTTTTTAAGTTTTCGCGACTTGTATACGTAATAAAACGTCGTTTAACGGTGTTAAGTGCGGTAATTTATTTGATTTTGGTTATTCCGACGTTTTCAGTGACCGTGGTTACGGACGACAAAGATGACATTTGTCCAACGAGTATTGTTAAAGTTTTATTTAGCCTAACGCCAACTTGTTCATTTTAATTTTGTTTATGGTTATTAATTACTCTATGGGAGCCTAATCTAATTTATTTTTAAAAACCAAAATCAAATAAATTACCGCGCTTAGAACCGTTAAAACGTAGTTTTATTAAGGTATATAGGTAAGTCATTAAATTTCTCTGGCCTAATAGACACCCTTTCCTTTGGAAATATTTTTTTAACGCAAATGATTGAGTTATTTGTACCTTGGAAAGGATCAAAATTGCACAGCACCTTAATAAGAAATGAAACAAATAAATATTAACATTGAAGAGTCTGTGACTTATAATTCCAGAGTTGGTCAAATGAGTCGCACACAGCAGTGTCTTTCATGGAGCTGACCCCGGCGGTTGGGGACAACGGGGTCACCCTCGCCTGTGTCGCCACTAACCCCGTCATGGCGCCAAGTAGGGGCTCCAAAGCTGATGTCATTCCACTTAATGTCACTTGTAAGTGCAGCACAATTTTTTTGACAGATGATAAGTCATCTGCTGTCTGATGATAGCTAAGGCTAATGGGAAGTGTTTAGCGTCGCCTATAAAAAAAGTCTAAGGTACATAAATTATTAGGATGAAAAATATTTTTTTTAGCTAGACGTGTTACTGGGGAGTTTTTTTTTATTGCACGAGTTCAGTAGACAGGCTGACGGCCCACTTGATGGAAAGCGGTTACCATCGCCTATGGACATTTGTAACACCAAAGGTGCTACAAATGCGCTGCTGCTCTCTTAAAGGAGACTGGAACCTGGTCACTAATGCCAAACACAACTCAAGGTTGTTATTATGGCGACATGTTTTAGACCAGGAGTGGTAGCCATTCAGTCGAGCAAATGCCCTAACACCTGGTTGTGGGTTGTTGTTGCCTGTTACGACAGGCCGCCTGGCCGCAGGAAATTGTATTCTTTCTCCGTTCCTGCACGGATAAAACCTTCTTTAAGTTAGTTTCTTACCGCTTCTTTCCTCAAATATCGATAACACGTTGCGACGCGGTATACATAATAGGAAGTAGGTTTAAATTATGTCTTATATGTATGACCTTCAAAAGTCCAGTGGAAATTATTTTGAATAAAAGCTTTTGAATTATGAATTATATAAACGTTTGTAAGATATGTAAGTAGGCGCGCGGGGCATAACTTAGTATACTTTTTATCCCGATAAATGACGTTGCCGCGGGATAGACGAAAATATGGAAAAAGATAGCACTAATCGCATCCTTTTTTAAAACAACAGAATATATATGAACGATACTCGACACAGAGATGGCTTATATACCAAAACAACACTTAGGATACTTTTTATCCCAATAAATGATGTCGCTTTCATAGAATAGACGGGTAAGTTAAACAGATGGCCCTGCAATCGCGTTTTGCAATTTACTAACAAATAGCTACGTTGTCATAAACAACATGTCATTCGTTGTATTACTTCAAATGAGATTGGCTTTGACCGATCTCTATGTTTTTCTGGGCAGTTGTCTAGACCAGTGTTCTGCAAACTTTTTGTCTTCAAGGTACATTTAGGGAAAAATTTTGGAGGTACACCACAAAGTACCTCCAAAAATTTTCGTTTTCCTTCCTCAACATTTAATTATTAATCATCGAAACAATACTTATTCTTGATGAACAAACCTAAAGTTTAAATTGCAATTTATGCTGCAGCATAACCTTATTTTTCCGAGGCACACCAATTAATAACCACCGATACGCCGGTGTGCCGCGGTACAAACTTTGCAGAACACTGGTCTAGACTATATGGACTTAGTTTCTTTGTCATCATTACATGTGTATAAATAACCCAATTACGTTTTTGTGTTATTAAAATAAAGCTATTGCCTAGGGGTTGACACCCGGCGCAGCGGGAGTAAACTCTAGTAAAGTAATAAATTTAAAAAGGACCGAGACAGAAATAGAAGCTATAATAAAAAAGTTCTTTATCTCCCCCGCTTCAAAACAGATCAATTACTTTTGTCACTTTCGAACAGGGAAGTGCTATTAAACTAATATCAACTTACAAGGCCGTACGCACCAATTTCAATGCCGCGAATTACTGACATGGCCGGGCACTTTTGTGGGATATAAGTGGCACCAACTTCCGACAACCATTACGCATTTAGATTGCCACCTTATTTTGTGCTGTATCATAACGGTGTAATAGACCTTATGTATATTTTAACTATTATGCTAGACACTGGAGTTTACCCCGCGGCTGTATTTTGAGTTCAGCCAAATCGGTCTAGTAGTTTTTCCGTCAGAGAGCCACAGACAGACAGAGTTACTTTTCATTTATAATAGGGATTTGATAAGTGACAAGGATATGCTCGCGACTTCGTCCACGCTTGATTTGAAACTCCCGCAGGATTTCCGAAGCACAAAGTACCGTAGCATAAAAAATGCTAGCTATCATTTTAGTGAAAACTGTGTCAGAATAAGCTAATTCTGTTACAAATTACTCTCGGGGAAATCCCGTGTGATTCCCAGAATATTTCCAGAATAGCGCAGATTTTAAGTCTTAGAATTAACTAACTAACTATTCTCCCGTGGAATCTATTGCTCTTTCTTCCATAAAAAGTATCATATTAGGTTCACCCCTATTATTCCCGTGGAGACAGCTCATCTTCGATACGAGGAAAATCACTCTATTCCTGCATAGTATCACGTGAGTTAGGTCTGCGAAGCCGGAGTAAAAAGCTAGTTTCATATGAAATTAAATTAACTATATCGTTAATTAGCCTAGGGGCCGTTGACATTTATTTTTCTAAATTAGGCGACGGCTTATAAAAGGTTAGGAATTACTGCACTCTAAAGTTGTTATTTTGAAATTTATGAAGTGTGTGTGCTCAAATTTTCTTTAAAAATTTACATATTTTAGATAATACTTGATGTTGCATTCATTTTAATATATTTGAGGGGCCGGAGAATAGACCTAATATGCTTGTTAATCTATTCGCAGATTATTTAGTTTAACTTTTTTTTAATATTACAGATAGTCCAATAATAGAAGTAACAAAACTTGGCGACGGGAAGTTGAACGAAGTTGTGGAACTAGACTCTTTGCACTTAGAGTGCGAAGTTCGTGCAAACCCACCCGTTGAGAGGTTCATGTGGTACTTTAATGTAAGTTTAATAATAATATAACAGTTGTTTTTGCTGCTATTAATACCTTAATATTTTTTATTTTGTATTGACGACACTAATAACCTTTACAGCCGAATAGGTTTCCTCGCTATATTCTCCATTACAAAATTCCTTTAACATTTACGACTGATTTGAAATCCTAACAACCATTACAAACCAGTTGGATTAAAGCAATATTAGACTGACTTATATGCTATTGTATCTTATAGATACTTGCAACTCACTAATTAGATTTTAGCTTAAATGAACAATTTATATGTAAAATGTAATAGGAACCTGCTTTTATAGCAAACGTTTACATAAATAGAAAATAACATGTTTCGTTTTAAATTGTTTCGAAAACTAGACATCTTGCCTTACGGAGGACGTAAAAGAACGTTGTTTTTCTCGAGACCATAAATTGTTGTTTTTGCTGTTTAGTTTGGTTTAAAAAAGATATATATTGTTGTAAAACGAAGAGCCTTGACGTCAGGGCCGGATCTGGCGGGGGCAAGCCGAAACCCGTGCTCCGGGGAGCAACACCATTAATGTAACTTTAACCACTGAGACGTCCAGTACTTTGAGCACATAAATTACTTTTTATTTCTCATATTCTAAAAGAGTACACTTGGAGTTGCCTAACCATAGGGATGAAAACAGCACTTTTCGTCCCTGGCAAGCGCTTTGCCTTTTTAAAACTTTAATTACTTAAAGCATTTTAAAAACTGAAATTGATTTTTTTAAGCTATAATGTTTTCTTTTTGTGAAATGTGCGTTTTACCCTTAATATACCTAGACGTTTACATTTTATCTATTTGGACATTTCAGGATAGTCAAATAAAATCCGGCAGCATATGGGGTGATGACACATACTCACAGAAGCTGTACGTAGAAGAGGCCACGCGGCAGCACGCCGGTCGCTACTCCTGCGCAGCCGGAAACGCTATTGGTGACACGAGAGGGGAACCAATCAGTATCACTGTTTTTTGTAAGTGTTTATGCGTTTTAGGGTCCCATATATCTAGAACCCTTAAGAACAGACGAGCGTGCATGACAAGAGCTATGAATGTCAAAGAAGCAAGTGAGGTGTGTAAGAATAAGCCTAAATGGCGCTCTGTTGTTCGTGCCTACCCCGCAAGGGACCTGGCGTGAAGTTATGTATGTATGTATTTATATATCTAGAAGTAAAAAGGTCTCTGTTGAAGCTCTCTTCTTGATCACACTTAAACTAGCTCGACTGTTTTAGCGAAGTATTTCCTGTCTGCTGACTTATGCAATAAAAAAAAGAACTCACCCCACATTTACTACATGCCCACTTCTAGTAAGTTGGACAGTGTCGAATGATGCAACTTATTTGAACATTTAATTCTCACGCTGACCACTTGAACAAAATTTCAAAATAATTTCGACAAAAATAATAAACTCCGAAAATATATGGGTAATACCATCTCTGGTCTCACCGGTCGGTGCTTACAGATAATACCTCAACAGTTCTGCAACTCTTTATAACTAAAAATCAATGCTTTAATTTCAGATCCACCAGAATGCATAGGCCACGGCATAAGACTGGTGAAAGAAACAATAAACTGCAATGTCAAGGCGTTGCCCATTCCAGACACGTTCTTCTGGCACCTCCAACCTTCCGGGTTTGATGTCCAACATCTCACTACTGGGTCACCTCTTTTGCCATTAGACCAGATTACTGGGCCCTTAGCAGGTAAAGAATTCTAAATACCATGAGCGAACTTTATATTTAATTTTCATATATTTTTTGGTATTTTTAACGTATCAATAATGTACAGAAAAGGACATAGTAGTAACGTTTAATGCCATCTATTAGAAATTTGAATGTAACTTTTAGAGTGTTTGGTATTGTGCATTCTGTATTAATGTATATTAAAATGTTTTGGTTGTTTTTTCCTTAATGTTCTAATAATAATTAAATATAATTTCTTGTATTTAAAAATATATCTGTTGTATCTGTTTCAATCAGTTAACGAAGTCAGTTAAACTTGTCTCAGATCTCTATCCATCTTAACCGAACGCGATAACTGTACTTGAGAACTTTGATAGGTGGTTCTAGGCACTACACATACTCGCGAATATCCTGACCCTCAGAGGGCATTCGCGATGTCGCGAGATGAGTTCCTGCTGAGAACCTTGCGAGAATGTGGAGGTCCCTAAACCTTATTTGTGCGTTGACATCCAGTGTGACATCCAGTTGACAACAGTGACATCTATGGAAATTTGGGAGAACTTTTTTACTAGCAAGTTATTTTGTAATCCCCAAGTTAAACAGCTTACGCTTGTGTTGTGGATAATATAAACGAAATA
This sequence comes from Dendrolimus punctatus, assembly GCA_012273795.1. Classification (NCBI taxonomy): domain Eukaryota; kingdom Metazoa; phylum Arthropoda; class Insecta; order Lepidoptera; family Lasiocampidae; genus Dendrolimus; species Dendrolimus punctatus. The sequence continues at coordinate 15,049,846 of CM022545.1, read as the reverse complement.
CTCTCATAGCGATCCCAGACACCCAGACCATAGTAAATAACGGAAAATTTGGCAAGGATAAACTGGCAGATTGCAGACTAAGGCGAAATGGCTCAGCCCGCTCTACCACAGAGATCGTCAATAATAATCATATAAATACTTTCGCATACACTCATCACTAGAAGAATTAAAATTCCTGTCGTTTATCAGGGTCCTTAAAAGCTACGTGTGAAGCTAGCAATGGGATTGCGTCTCAAGAAGAACCTTGTGAAAGAACGTTCACATTTGAGCATTTGAGACCTCAGCAACCCCAAAAGTGCGACCTCGCTTTTGAATATGGGGAGTTTCAGATGAGATGTATTCCAGGTGAATGATTAGTTTTAACTATTTCATCATGTTATTTGAAGTTTAACACAATTGTAATAGATGTTACTGACAACGCCCCGCCATTTTCATAACTGCTAGGTATAGTGGACAGGTTTTATCCTTCCAAGGAAGACACCACCCGCGTAGCTTCAGTAAGTACGAACTACTAATGGATCTTTCTTATGCCGTGTCCTGTACTGCGTGCGGCTATGTCCACAGCCGAACCAGAAGTTCCCATAGATTATATTTACCGCAGCGCATGTTGGTTGTCAGTTGAACAACCACCAGTTCACCTTATTTTTAATTAAATTTATTTTATTCAACTTTTTAAAAAAAATTATATTCTATATAATTCACGACCAACACTATTACAGATTTGAAAATGACAATCCTCCAATAAAACACGTAACTTGTAATGCTCAATCCTGACACACAGATGGCGCCACCAGGCCATTCTTGTTTTTATAAAAAATCTCTACTGAAATTACAAATTAAAAAATTAGAAAAACTTATAATCCTATTTATTAAGTTTAAATCAATCATTAATTAAAAATCCATATAAGCGTCTTTATAATTTCATGACATGCATAATTATGCTTATTCGAGAGAGTAAAAGAGAAATATAATTTACTCTTTATTAATATTTTAGTAAAATATATATTCTATTCTAATATTTCAGTGGAAAACGCGACATACTACGAGGTATCTGTATGGAGGATGTCCACCACAAACACTTCTTTAGTCCTCGATAAGCGTGGGTCCATGGGGTTTGGTACCGGCCAAGCTTTAGCCCAGAGTGGAGGGACGTGGCTGGTTAGGGGGGCCCTCGGGACCCTCAAGGCCGGAGACGAAGCTGGGGCTCTGGCCTGTAATAGATATGGTTGCTCCAGAGCTTTGCTGCTCAGGCCAACAGAGAACCTCTTGGAAGCCGCTTCACCACCTTGGTGGAATTGTAAGTAGTTAATTTTTAATAGGTACTTTATTCAGACTTGTGTATCGGTGGTTGTCTGAGTAGTAATTTTTGTACACCGCTCTCAAATTTGCCTCTCATCTCAAGGCTACCCAATGCCATCGAAAGGAATAATGTTTTGTGTGTGTTTAGATTCACAATTTGACCCGATAGATGACGCTGCAATTGAGTTCTCGATTTTCTAGTTATATACAAAGACTAGTTAACCCGTGCCCACTTCGCTGGGCCTAAATTAAAAAAAATATTAATCACTCAGGATAATGTAGCTTTCTATAGGTGAAAGAATTTTTAAAATCGATTCAGTACTTCAAGAGAATAAATACTTCCTACAAACAAAGTCACAAACTTATATATACGTACCTTTTTATAATAATATTAGTATAGAATAATAAATAACCAACATAATAAAACTGCATTGTAACGGTTTTAAGCGCGGTAATTTATTTGATTTGTGCGAAGCGGTGGAAATGAAATGAAATGAAATGAAATCTTTATTTGTATGAAACATGAAAATCAAGATCTTATGCTAGTGAGAACCTGTTTCGCCATTTACTGGCATACAAATTTTCTTATATCCTAGTAAGGTTTTTAAACATTTAATTTTTATTTAATTGTCCTATATCATTTTGTTGCACAATTTTGTCACCTTTGTTTCAAATTTAAATACAAATATACATTTTATGAATGTCACTTTATTAATAATAATGGTGAATTAGATTAGCCTGCCATAGAGTAAATAAAAACCATAAACCAAATTAAAACTAAAAAATTAAAATGAACAAGTTAGCGGTAGGCTAAATAAAACTTTAACAATACTCATAGACACTTGACATCTTTGTCTTCCGTGATCACGGCTACTGAAAAGTGGCCGAAACGTCAGAATAGTAAAAATCAAATAAATTACCGCGATTCAAACCTTTAAAGCGAAGTTTTATTATGTATACTAGTCGCAAAAACTTAAGAAAATAGTAAATAAATAACGTCATAGTTTTAAGGTTACCTAAATAAGTAGTTTAAGTATGTGTATTTATTTATGAATTATGTAGTTTAAGTATGTTTATTTATGATATATTTAATGATCTGCACATCACCCGATTAGATTAAATTATTCCTTAAGTTAGGTTGCCTGGAAGAGATTCCTTTCAGCGATAAGGTCTCCTTTTGTTTCTACCATGACCATATTGTAAATGTATATTATGAAATTGTATATTTGGTGAGCAATAAAGTGTTATATATATCTATCTAAATAAGAGTTTTATAATGTTACAGTTATCTTGGAAACACATGTAGGAATATCAATAGGTGCTGTGGTTCTCGTGGTATTATTTGCTATCACCACGGCGCTGATGGTGCGGCTGGTGAGAAGGGCGCGCGCGAAGACCAACGCGCCCGTCATCCAAGTCCTGCAATTGGACGACGTAGCCATGAACTATTTGGATAATATCGGAGGTGAAAATCATTTAATTATATATAAATATAATTTTACTTACTCTATTTGAAATAGGACGCTATCTATGACACATCCATAAAACATAATTTGTAACGTTGTCTTCAACTTTCCTAAGAAATCAATAAGGAAAATTATGTTGAATACTGTTTAGTATGTCTTTTGGTTGGGGTATAGTTACACGGCATGTTTATATATTATGAACAAATCCGAACTTTATTAATATGTTTTTTTTAATGACCACCCAAAGTTAATCTTATATCTCAAATAATAAATAAATGTGCCGTATATCTATACCGCAGCCTTTTTTTTCCATTCTGCTATACTTAGAAACACACTGTTCTCGATTTACGTAATATCTCCAATACCCTTCTATAAGAAATAGACTCTACTATTTGTTTTTAAGACAAACTTTAAAGGTTTGAATAGTCCTAGAAAACTTGAAGAATTGGAAAAAGAACATAGTTTTTCAGAAGACGTAATATATTGGTTGTCAGATAGAAAGCACCTTGCACAATTTGCAGTATGTCCTTCGATAACTTTATGAACCAGGCACCAGTATCACGCTCTTATATCTATTAATATAATTATTATTAAAATTTACACACTTCGCGGAGTGGTGGACTGGTTTTGAGCTGTTATTTAAAGATTTTGAGTAGAACATTTTTTAAGTTAGTACGTGTGCCTAGCCGGCAAATTTTGAAACGGAGGCTATCCACTCCCGTATTTTAAAAAACAACTGAAATAGACTATATAAACGATGGAAAACAACAATTATTTTTTCAGATTTCTTGTCTGCTTGTATGGGATTCATGTAAATTCTACTGGACCGATTTTGTAGCGGTTTTCACTGATCGATAGCAAATTTGATGTAGTAAAATGTGCTATTTTTATCCCGCGAATCCCGCGGGAATTTGCCCGGGAGCGGTTTGAAGTGACACAGTTTTCACTAAAACGATATCTTACATTTTTTTCTAATGCAGTACTTTGTGTCCCGGGAACCCTGCGGTAATTTGAAGTCAAACGTGGACGAAGTCGCGAGTATATCCTAGTTACTTATATACTTTTCATTCGCAGAACACAAAATCCGAGCTTCAAATAGCCTGCGATCATGCAGCAGTGGTTTCTCCAATGCTTCAGGAGATTCAGCCCCAACCATAGACAGAAGAAGAAAACCGGCTTTCTGGGACCGATGGGACGCACCACCACCAGATGTCACTCTAACATTACATCGAGAAAGCGCTGTTTAAAACTATTCAAACACATAGAACCAGATTCAACCAAACGATAGTGAGCATCAAAAAAGAAAAACACTCAAAAAAACTCTAAAGAAATATTACTAAGAAAGTAAATCGCCCATTAAAAAACGTTATACCAACATTTCTTAGATTCTACGTAAAGAGATGGCGCCACAGGTAACTTGTCTCGCGTTTTGATCTACAGTCGAGTTCATAAATATATACACATTGCAAAGGATTCAAAATATTGTAAGCATTGGAATGTTAAAAAATATCCTTACAATCAAACACTTCAATAATTTATGGTTAAGTTTTAAATTAATTTATTTAAGAGAAATTCCGGTCAATAATATCGGGTGTCTCAAAAGAAAGTTCACATTTCAAAAATGAATTTAAAAAAAGTCAGGAGTTTATTGCAAAAATGTTTTATACATATTAAAATACACTGGGAATTTATTTTTCAAAAAAGACATTTTTTTTTTTTTATTGCAGGAGATCAGCAGACAGGCAGACGGCCCACTTGATGGACAGCGGTTACCATCGCCTATGGACATTTGCAACACCAAAGGTGCTACGAATGCGCTGCTGCTCTCTTTAGGGAGCCTGGAACCTGGTCACTAATGCCGGAACACAACTCAAGGTTGTTATGGCGACATACTCTAGACCAGTGGTGGTAGCCATCCAGTCGGGCAAATGCCCTATCACCTGGCTGTGGGTTGCTTTGTCGCCTCTTACGACAGGCCGCCGGGCCATCGACCAAATGTAAACCGTTGCGTTCACGGCATTCATTTAATCGAGCACTAAAATTGCTTATGACGGCCCTCGCGCCGACAATGCGGCCCATACGGTGACTTTAGGCGAATGTAAGGGTCTCTGATGTTTTTGTTATGGATTGGTTGCACTCCAGTAGCGGCAATTTTGCTTGTTAACATGTCCATTAAAATGAAAATGGGCTTCATCTGAAAACAAGATGTTGGTAAACGTTGGAAAGCTCTCAATCATCTGGTTTACAAAGTCAAGCCTCTGACCCGCATCCTGAAGGCTTTAATTCTTGCACCAACTGAATTTTGTACGGGTGCAGTTTTAAATCTTTATGTGAAATGCGGCATAATGACGATCTGTGCATGTTTAAGGTTTTGAAAGGTTCGGATCGTCTCGAATAGACTGGGCGACATTGTCTACGTTTTCGACCGTTCTCGAAGATCTTGGACGCCTGGATTTTGGTTTTTCCACTGTTGACCTGGTCTCTTGAAAGTTTTGACCCATTTTGCAATGAGTCGTGTGCTTGGCGCATCGTTCAAGGACGAATATATCGAATGCTGCAGAATTTTCTACGCGCTACGGTCGCCGAATTACCGTTTTTATAAAACTCGCGTACGCACAACGCACGGTCCGCTCCCGAGAAACGCTCCATAGTGACTAAATTCCCAAGAGCCAGGCTACCGATTAACACAGCCTCGAGCCCCTCAGATTAGTTGCGTTCACGCAATAACCAAAACAAATGTGAACTTTCTTTCAGCTACCGCTTTAGGCCACCAGGACTATGACTTACTAGGGTAAAAATTTAAATAATAAAGGCCTTGAGAAGAATGTGTCAAATACAAATCTTACATTTTGAACAATGAAGATATATCTAAAATGTAAATGCAAATATATATTTAATGTTATCTATGTGAATATAATTATTAAAATCTTGTAAAATAACTTAAAATAGTTAACAGATCAGAAGGACATATTTTCTGAGTTATATTTCCAAACAGATAAGAACATGAAATGCTTAGTTTAATATTATATTGCAAAAATATATGGTGAATATATTTTATTTTGAGATAGACGAAAGTTATATTATCATGGAAAAAGAATAATAAGAATCTAAACAATGTAAATCTGAAAACAACCCGTAAATTTCTGATTCTAATTTCCGTCAAGTCGTTCTAGCTAAGTGTATATTTTTATATGTAATCAAATCAATATACTCCCACTTATTCGTGCTACACTGCAATTCGATAAAAGTGCCCATTCAATGACGTTGCTGCGAAGGGCGGACGATATGCATATAAAATATATTAAAAATTGAGGATCTCCCTCAATGATTGCTTTCATCAGATGGCGTTGTTGAATCAAACACTGAGACAGATATGAATTGACTGAGTAGTATTTAGAATAAAAAAGTAATGCAAATCTAAGGCTGGGCATAAATAGGCCACCAACCACGGCTACCGGTGGCCAGCGGCAAACAGTGCACACGGTTTTTCATACATTTTTGAGGGACTCGCCGCACACTCGGCCGTTGGCGGCCACACGCCACCGCAACATGCTGGCTATGGGCTCTTTTGTTGCCTCTTATAATACGGCCTGCGTAACTTGGCAAATGTGAACATAGGCTCTGCGAACTTTAGAGCATGTACATTGTATACTCGTGTTATGAGTGGGCATACGACTCGTCAGCGAATACAATTGGTCGCCCTTCATTCCTATATTTTTTCATTGCTTTGTACTAGGTGGTCACTGTATTTTCTTCACGAGTTTACATGCGCTAAATTTCGCAGAGCCTATGTTCACATTCGCCAAGATACGCCGGCCGTATTATACGACAGACCGCTAGGCCGTGGGAAATTGTATTCTTTCTCCGTTCCTGCATGGAAAAACCTGGCCCGTTGGCTTACAGCCTAAGTTTACGTACCATCTGCATTGGCAGATAAGCTAAAACATTCAGTCTATCAATTTGGATAAATCAACCAAAGTGATCCATATAAACATAGATTTCGGGTTTAAGGTTTCTATGACTTAATATTTAATGTGACATGTAAAATAGATTAAATTTTCCCTACACTAGATTTAATTATAATATATTGCACACCGCTACCGACAGTATATAGATGTACTCCGCGACTAATTGTAACACCATAATTTACTTTATTAGCAATAAATGAATTTGAATTTGGAACATAAACGTTCTCTAGAAAAGATTTCTTTAACCGTAATAACCTTTTTGCGTATTTCCATTTATTATTATAACTTCGTGTTTGTGTTTTTTGACAAGCATTAAAATATTATCTGTGTTTCCTGTATACAATGCCATTTTATGAAAGCAGTCGTGTCCGCTTAGCCTTAGACAGTGATTTATTTTGAAATAATGGGCGATTTCCAACCGCTCTTTTATGAATATTAATGACATATTAATTTATGTAAGCATGCATTAGATTAGTTTGTTATATTTAAATTAACACAATGTTAACATCAAAAGTAACTTCTTTGTTTTTTATACGATAATTACGTATATGCATGTGTTATGACCACCAAAATCACAAATTATATAATTTGTTAAATATTCAAAACTAGACTTTACAAACGTGCCATTATTGTGTTTAAAATTAAACAACATTACTGTTAAATAAAATATTTTAATTACTATAAATAGATTAATCCTATCATACAAAATATTTAAGAATACGTCTATAATAAATAAATTAAAACCTAACTGTCTTTTTATTTCACAAATTCTTTATACCTTAGAAACGATAGTAATATTAGCACTCCTTGAATTTGTAGAATTGTCTTGTTGAAATACATGAATATTACTATCCATTACAATTAAAGGATTTCTAACTAAATTAGCATTAATATTATTCTTCTTGAAACTCCTTAATGCTTCGTCTGTTCTATCAGAATTACTACGAACGGCATCAAGTGCTGTAGGTCTAATGGGTAACGGTACATCAACATCTATAGGTGGCAAATATAAATAATGGTTGGGTATTTTATGAGACACCTTAGTTACGTCTCTTTTGGTTCTTTTACCTGTTGTTATTTTCCTATTCATTTTAACAACAGCGTGATTGTTATAGCTGGTGTTTGAAGTCTGCTTCTGAGAGGACTGAGAAAGAACCGTTTTGGTTACAGCATTTTTGAGATTATTTGATTTTGTTTCATTTCTGCCTATCAGTCTGTTGATAGCTGCTTTTCTTGATGGATTTAACGCATATTTGTTGTCTTGTTTTCGATTGTTTCCTTTTTTCATTGATAAGGAAATTGGTGATTTTTGTCTGTTTCTTATTGCAATACCTCCAATTTTGTGATTGTTATTAACTCAGATTTAACAGTAATATTCGAATTTCTGGTCTTGTTTTGACTGAAAATTGAATTAGTATTGCTTACTTTTGTTATTTCACTTTTATGTTTTTCATTGAACATATTCGTAGAAGAAAAATTTCTAATTAAGGTTTTATTCGAATTTACAGATGAGTCTCTTTTCTTTGCCAAACTCATAACATCATATGATTTCACACTATTGTTTTTCTTATTAGAAATATCAGTTATTCTGTCTTCAATCTGATTCAAATCAACCTGTGCTTGAATAAATGCTTTTGTACGATTATTATTCTTTGCATTTATTTCTTCATCCACTTTCTCTGTAACCAACTCAGTTTTGCACCAGTTACTTCTGTAATGTTGTTACTAACAACAGATAAATTTGTTTGGCTGATGTCATTAATTTCTGTTTTGTTTTTAAATGAAGTATATAAATTAAATGTTCTTGAATTCAACGCTAAATTTATATTCTGGTTTGGTACTGAATTAATTTTATTACTGCTGAATGTGGGCGGTGGAGGAAAAACATTATCAGTTTGAATTTTATAATTTTGTTTAATTAAATTATCTTGTATAGTTGTTCTGTTCGAATAAGTTTTTTCACTAGACGAAGTACTATCGATAGTTTTCACAGAACTTGAATTCATGGTCTTAACATTATGAGTTACATCTTTCTGTGATATTACAAACAACTTATCACTAAGAGGTGGCAATAGAGGACTAACACTTACATTTTCTTTTGGTTTCATTTGCAAAATCTCTAAATTGTATCTATCCTTGTTATTTTGAACAAATTTAATATGTCCTCTACTTAATCCATTTTTGTTACTAATGCTGTAATTTAAATTAGAAAGCGGTGCTTTTACATAATTGGAAATATCAACTAAGTTACTATCGATTTTACCCAAATGTGTTTTATTTGCTGTTGTTTCAGTTGAAATATTGCTTGTAGTCGAATTACATACAATGATATTTCCATTATAGTTGATTTCAGTCTGTTTAGAAGTTTCTTCATTTTCTTGACTTGATAATGAAGGAAGTTGAGGTATATCTCCACGGTATGCCTCATATCCTAAATTCTTATTCATAACAGTTGAATTGAATTGGTCGTGTGAAACATTTCTTGACGATGAAGTGTCATCCTGATTATGTATTACAAATCTCTTATTATACTGTTTTTCGATGGGTATCGTTTTATTTCCTTTCGTTGTATTTTCCATTCTTATTTCATGTCTTGGTTTTTGAGATATGAATTTATCTGCTGCTTTAAAAGGTTCAATGCCGATAGACTCCGATTTCATTAGATTTTTGGCTGCAATAAATGAAATCAGTTGTGAAGTATCATTACATTTTGATGTTTATTATTAGTATTGCTTTATTTTTGATTAGTTTAGTTGTGGCAAAATCAAATCTGCTGTAAGTTTTATTTCTACTCTCAAATTTATATGAAAATCCTTTAGATTTGTTGAAATTTTCTATAATTGGCGGTGGAGGTGATTGTATTACATTTTTATTACTTTTTCTGTCCCTGATAATGATAATTATCAATTAATTTTTACTATTCTTCAGATTCGTTAATTTTTCGACAAACAAATTGATATAAATCTTCTTTAAATTTACTAAATTAGTTCTTAATTAAAGTTAATTAATTCTTTTAATTAACTAAATTTAGCGATAGAAGAGATTTTGAAATATACCTTTATCCGTACTGTTTTCAACGTTGCTCGTACTCCTAGAAATTTTCGTTCTTGTAGGATTTACATTATGAGAATTTCCAGAATTATTCGATCCATTTGTGTCTGTAACACTGTATAAAAATCCAGATGTATTTTTTGATATGTTTTTGTCTTCAGGAAGAGAAGGTGGCAGAAGAATCACCTTTTTGTTCCAATCATTATTATCACTATTTAATACTTGATCGTTATAATAGTCGATGGTACTGCGTCGACTATTCACTTTTACATTCACAGTTCCCCTTGTATCTATTTGTGGGAAATATGATTTAATTCTAGGGACTTCCACAGTTTCTTTAACTAATACAGGCGGCTTTTGCTCTTCGATCATTACAGGTGGTATTCCTGAAGGATATGGAGGTATTTTCATTGTTTCTTTAACAAGAACGGGAGGTCTTGCGACTCCTGTGATTGGTTGACGGAAAACATCAACAACATCGGGTGGCGGAAAATAACTAGTTTCTTTAACTAACACCGGTGGTCTAACTGGTCTAGCAAAGACAGATGAATCATAGGTACTAACGTCTCCATGTTCTCTTAGATAATTTACACCTTGTGGCACCGTTGGAACTTTGACAATTTCTTCAACGAGTACTGGTGGCCGTGCAGGAATTACAGCTCCAGGTGTTGCAAAAGCATATGGATTAAAACCCATTGAAGCAACTTCTTCTATTCGTGTTCTAATGAAGGGTGGCAACCTTGGAACGTTTTTAGTTGTAGTTATAACAGTATCTGGACTGTTTTGTGAAACAAAAGTTGTTATTTCTTTATTTTTGTTGTTTGCTTGTACGAATATTTAGTATCATCAGGAAGTAATGAAATCACTTCTGCTACTTTAATCGGTGGATTTCTGACGATTATTGGTTCAGGTTGATAGATAGGCTGCACTGAATATGTTTTGGTAAGTTCCGTAAATTTAATTGGCGGGGTCTGAATGATGGGAACCATTATTTCTTGAATGATTTTATCGTCTTTGTCGTTTAATATTCCTAGTTTAAGCAGTTTTTTAATATCCTCTAAAGCTTTCAACGTTTCGTTGGCTGTTTCATCACCTAAAAATGTCACCGGTATATTTACAACCTTCTGTATCTCCTTGGGGATAGCTTTAACTAAAACATTATTGAATCCAGGTATCCGATATAGTTTATAATTAGGCTGTACAGTAGCTTTCGGTTTTAGCAATTTTGAAGCTATGAATTTCTTCAGCTTAAACAAATCTCGTTTAGATCTTTCATTTGCAGGTGAGGCAGCAATAGAACATGCCAGCAGAATACACTGAAAAAGTAAATAAAATCATCAACATCCTTTATCAACAGACAAGCGTTTGGTATTAAATGTAATTAATATTCAAACTCAGAGAACTTGAAAGACAATTATTATGTATTTTCATCAATTATTTCATTGCCACAACGTATTTGTAGACTTTTCTAACAAGTATGTATACTATACATTTGTGTAGATTCTGTAGATACTTATTTGACATTGTATGACAGCAGTGTGACTGATAGAGTCGGTGTTGGTCGGTGCCGGTAGACGTACTCACTATGATCAAATTGAAGGTATTTTGAAGAAAGGTCACATAAAAGTAGTTTAAATAAGCGTGTATGTATGAAAAGATTAATGAAAGTTGATGAAGCGAAAAGTGTTTGTCAGGATCGTAGTAGGTGGAGATCCATCGTCTCTGCCTACCCCAACGGGAAACAGGCGTGACAATATGTATGTATGTATGTATGTACTTATAAGAAAAGTGTATTTACAAAGGCTGATTTACTTAAACTTTCGAAACTGGCGAGTACAGCCATTATTGTTTGGACAAACATTTTCAATACTTACAATACAATAATTAATAGATAATTATTCGCAAGTTAAATAAGTACCTAATAAATGCATAAATAAATCAAGCTTAAAACATTCAAAGAACTACCCCAGTACTCAGACTGTTTCGGCAGACTCTGTTATAAGTTACCACTTTACGGAACACTGTAAGGTCTTTCAAGTGTAGTATAGCTATAAGCATGGAAGAGATAGCGTTCTTTTTCTATGCGTAATGCTCTAACAGCTAACTCATACTCGAACTATAACGAATAGAACTTGTAGTTTTGCCAGAAATCGAGATAAACCTTTCTTCACCCTTAAAACTTTCTCTCTTCCACTTCCCGACCTCAGATCGCCCGTAAATTATTTTTCCTTTTATTTTTGTTATATTCTCTTCCTTTTACAATAGACTTCATCCTACCATTATTTTTTTTCCTATTTTTATCATTTTCAATGATATTATGCACTGGACTATATTTAGATCAAAGATTTTTGCTTTGTTCTAAAAAAAATATGACAGATTAAGTTAAACTTCTAACGGTTCAGTAGAAGCAAGTCTTGTTTAATTTCAGTGACCATATATAATTGTTATTTTGGGGTTGAGGGGGACTTGCGCAACTTTACCCTATATTTCTGTATATTCTCGGCTGGGCGTAACTATGTTCTAAGTCTAACAAACTAAAGCGCAGGGTCGATAGAGAGGAGGGGGTTTTTAGTGGGTATTGGGGTTGCTTGCCCGCATGCAGCACCTGACTCTCCACACTAGCTGAAGTCGTCGATCGCGGGCGGATCACTGCTAAGAGCATACTATTGCTGCAGTGATACCTCCCCTAACCGACGCGTGTCGTTCCCTAGTAACGACCCAGTAGTGCGTAAATCGGTAGCATTTTCCCTCGCCTCAAAAAAAAATATTTCTGTATATTTACTTTATGAACATTGCTATTTACATATTTATACAAATAACTAATAGTATCCACTCTATAAATACTCACATAAACAAATTTCCAACGCATCTTCAAACACACTCACAATGACTTGCATTCATTTATTAGTATAACACTGAAACCGATTGAGACAAACTAAACGAATGATGTGCAAATTCGCAATATTTATTATCTTCACAAGAGCCATTTGTAGGGAAAGTTCTTAATTATAAATGATTCAACGTAAATTTATAGGGATTAATTAGTTAATGATTATGATGCGTAATCGTCACATATTTGTACAATTCATTTTAGGGTTCCACGTCCACTTTGGCTGAAATTTAATACGGTTATAGGCCAAATCAATATAAGCCAACTATTTTTCAATTTTTTAATGGTTTAGGGGCCTAAAGTGGCTGCTTTAGTAGATTACTATCACGAATATAACAAGTATCAAAACTAAATCTATATGCTATGACTTAACCAACCGTTTTTTCGAAACACATGTCAATTTCACTAAGTGATTAACCAAAAGCCAAGCTTTAGTTCCCTTGGTCTAAATAATAAAATGTCAAAATCAATGAGAAGAATCATTTCTGACAGCATTTACTTTTTATGTTTGCTTCAATACAAAACTTGATTGTAAGTTTACACTCGTCTCCTGTAGATGTCGAATGGCCGGTTCCTATAATTTACCAACCGTATCTAAAGCTTCTTGCCTGCGTCTTCATTCGCGTGGAATAGTAAAAAAATAAGTTAATAAAACCCTCCAATTTTCAAGTTCTTCATTGGTGGTCCGTTCCTATTACTCCTTTTTTCAAATCAGACCAGTAGTTCCTGAGATTAGCGCGTTCAAGCAAACAAACAAACTACATCTTTATATATTAGTATAAGATTTTAACCAAAAGTAGTAGTAGTACGACTATCGCTTAAAATTTTACATCAATTCCATACAAGTAATATCAAAATTCATCCGATGGTGAATGACGGTGATGGCAATTTAATCAATAGTAAAATGTAGGCTATAAAAGGCAATATTTAAAGCTTTACCTACCTTGTTAAGGCTTTAAATATTTGTTTATACGTTGAAATAGGAACATATTTTAGAACCGGTAATAATACTAGTAGAAATATCTAATAACATTCAAATGACAACGGTCCCAAAAATTACTCTCTTCGTTTTCGCCGAATTTTTTACGATGATTCTACAAAAACGAACGACACAAAGCATTTTAAAACAAACGCTCTTATTCTTAGAGAGTAAGTTTGAATGCTTCTTAATGGTTCTTAAAGAAGCTTTCAAACTTACTCTAACTCTCTATGAATAAGGCCGAAAGTCTGTGCATTCGAAAATACTCACCTCAAGCGTCGATATGTATGACAGTGTCTTTACTAGAGATAATTTTAGAATACATTCCTGACCTGACAAAATTGTCAAGACTGTATCTATCTAAGAGATAAGATATCTAAAATAAAAATATTAATGATTATTATTTTAATTAATTTATTATAACTATAATTACTTAGACTAAATGACTAGTGGAAGACAAGAATTAATTGATACATAATACACTTACTTATACAATAAATTATACTGATTAAAGTTAATATTTTTGTGCAACAAACAGCACAGCGTTTCATACAATACATGTGAACATCTTCAAAAAGACATATGTATTATATAAATTCTCGTACTATGATGACACTCTGGAAACCTTCATTTTCCGATCCCATTCATACACGGCCACTTATTTATATTTGTATTCAATAACCTTAAAACACTCCAAACTGCTTGATTGTTTAACCTCACAACGATCACCTCATGCTTACACAATATCTGAATCATGCTAACAGAATTATCTGGATTTCTTCCTGGTATTACAAAAGCTTCATTAGACTAAGCCACAAGTAGGGTGATTGTTCGAGTGGATGGTTATCACCCCTGGTCTAGAATATGCCGCCATAACAACCTTGAGTTGTGTTCCGGCATTAGTGGCCAGGCTGCAGTCTCTTTTTAGAGAGCAGCGGCGTATATATAATGCCTTTGGGTTACAAATGTCCATAGGCGATGGTAACCGCTTTCCACCAGGTAGGCCGTCTACCTGTCTGCTAAACTTATGTAGTAAAAAATAAAAACGGTAAAGATAATGATTTGTATACGGAATGAAAACAGAACCGGATAATAACTTACTAAAAGTACCACATCTACCTCACTGAAGGATGCGCAATAATGTGTTTTTCGAGTTAATTAATTTAATTATTCAGACATGTCGATAATACTCGCTTGCTGTCATATGGCCGCTCCTAATCTTACTGTTCATTGGTTTTCCTTACCATTGGTTGAATTTTGACACTACTTATATGGAGCTTATGTCAAATTTTAATCAACAATAAGGCAAATGACTACCGTTGGTGAGATATAGGGACCGGCCATTAGTCGATGGTTTTGGGCAATAAATCGACGGACGACTTATTTCTTACTTCGGGTTTAGCAGCTATCTCATCTGATGTTAAATCACGATACAATTTAGGATGGAGTATTCTTACTCAGTAGATACCTATTTACTCGTGACATGTAGATCACTGGTTTGTATGAATCGTTTCGATTCACTTCTACTCCGTGTGACTACACACATTAGACTACACTATTTTTATTGCACGAGTTCAGCAGATAGGCAGATGGCTCACTTGATACAAAGCGTTTACCTAGTCTATAGCATATAGACATTTGTAACACCGAAGGTGCTACAATGTGCTGTCGCTCTCTAAAGATTAATAGAAACCTGGCTACGAATGCTGGCATAGAAATCGAGGTTGTTATGGCGGCATACATTAGAGGGTTGGTAGCCATCCAGACGGGTAAATACCCTGCCACCTGGCTGTGGGTAATTTTTTCGCCTCTTACGACAGGCCGCCCGGCCACATGTAATTGTATTTTTTCTCCGTGCCTGCATGGATAAGATGAATTACGATGGAAAAGAATGACAAAATGCGTTTAAGAGTAAGAAGTCCTCTATACCATGATCGCTTCAAGGTTCTGTTTTACTAAGCGATTCTCTAAGCACACCATGGCACTTCGGCATCAAATACATGTCTGGAGGAATGCAAGCCAGGGTGCGGAGGGTGATGCGGCTGCGGCGAGCCATGGAGCAGCTCGCACATGAAGCTTATGTACGTGATGGCCAGCCGAAGAGTCTCGATGCGGGAGAGACGTTTCTCGTATGCGAACGTTGGGACCTAGGAATAAATGAAACATTCCAATAAATAAACAATAACAATAAATGGGCGCACATTCTATATTTCTAAATAAGCAAATTCCGCTTATATTGTTGGTATGTAATTAACAAAAGACGGAGAATTCTGAAACTGATCTCAGAGTTCCAAATCAGAAAAAATATTGTCGTTGGGCTTTACATAATCCAAGGAAGTGAGCCAACATTTAGTCTACTAAATTACAGTGACCGTGACATTATGCTTAGAAGAGTATTGTTACCCATTTTAAGCAGAAACTAACATACCTCTTTGGTTTCATTTGATGAGGACCAAAGACCATTCACTGTGTGATGGCGCTATTCACGCGCCACCAATATTTACGCTATTTTCGTGCTCTTTGCATAGCTTATATAAAGAATACAGAACAATTTAACGAAGATAGTAAAATATAAATAAAATAAATCTGTTAGAAATTGTGTTTAAACAGAAATGAGTTAATATTGCGTCCAATTTTCACCGACATCTTAGAAATATTGTAATAGAACTCCATGATACTGTTACGAGTCGCGAGACTCGAATTAAAATTCCGTTAAAATTACTATGGAGTTTATTAGAACTATACAAACATGTATAACATAGGTACAAATATAACTGAACACAACAATTCCAAACATAATGCAGTCATTCAATAAAACGGGCAAAGTCCGTCACTTATTAGATTCCCGATTGTAGTACACACGTCTCGCTTCACTGGTGGTTCTCGCTCGACTCACTTCTCCCGCAATTGGGCCATTACTTTATACTGCACAGATGCAATATGTCCGCGTGGCAGCGACCGAATTTCCTAGAATCAGCTTCTTCCGTAACACCTGGCTAACGATTAAAATACAACAATGGGCCTTATGCCAATAAGTAAACAAAAGAAGAAGACCATATAAGAATTTCAATGTTATTAGTTCAAATGCCGACGCCGAATAAATGTGCTTTGTTTCAGATATGCAGGTGAATTTTGTGTTTGTCGGGACCTGAGTTGTAACAATACAGTGCATGTGATTATTATTTTCTTTATCATTTATTATCATTCATAAAAAGCCAATGATTCCTGAGCCGAGCGAATCAGGAAATGATAATAGAAATATAGCTACTCCGTGAGCTTTTGGTACCGCGCCGTGTACCGTGCATATCGATTCCGCGCTGACAAATAAGAAACACGGAATACTCGAGCTGCCCAATCCCCTCGCCACTCACCTAGTTGCTGCCACAGCAGTATCTGGGTGCGAGGTTCTGATTACCCACCTTCCTCCTTAACTTGTCGAACGCTTCATTGAGGTTGAACATGCGCCGGCGTTCGCGTATGTTGGCCGCGCGGCGCTGTGCGACGGACGCAACGCGCCGCCGCGGTTTCTTGCCACCTGGCGTTGCGCGCGCGCTACCACGACCGCCGCAACCAGCCGCCGACCACACTGGTTCCATGAAGATTATGATTTCAAGACTAATTAAGTTATTAGAGCTTTAGAATAATTATAAATCTACTACATGTTCTGAAGGTGGATATCGTTGAACACGAGTATCCTGAGATT
This sequence comes from Dendrolimus punctatus, assembly GCA_012273795.1. NCBI lineage: Eukaryota > Metazoa > Arthropoda > Insecta > Lepidoptera > Lasiocampidae > Dendrolimus > Dendrolimus punctatus. Next base: position 15,032,490 of record CM022545.1, on the reverse strand, counting down.
TTGTAACTTTGATATTACTGAGCTGATTTTGATGAAGTTTCTCAGACTGTTAAATGATTTTCTGTATTCTTGTGATAGGTATTATTTTGAAGTTATTATTCTAAAATTATAGGTTCTACAGCAGCTTAGCTTAAAAAATCTTTGAAGAAAAATTATTTTGGAGAATATCTATACTTTGAGTAATTTTTAAGATACCTATGGTATACTTTTGATTTGAATGATGTGTCCGTAGACGGATCTGATCTATGGTTCCGTAGACAGAAACCGTTGACGTTTGTCCCTTTATTGTGTGCCGACTGCCAACCACTTATCTAATTTTTTTATGCAGTTTAGGTTTTTTGGAGACCAGAAATGAAAATAAAGTAATTTAAGTATACCAAATGACACATTTATCAGGAATACCTGTTGAATGTGTCATTTGGTGACTCCATATTCCGTAATAACGGAATATGAAGTCAAAGAAAAAATTAATAAGTCTTGGCAATCCACGAGCAACGAAGGGTTCCTTAGATGTAAGAAACGTCTCTAGAATAAAGGAAATAGAGAATTTAAAAAATAAAAAACAAAAGTAAAAACCAGATACTTACCCAAATCAGCCGGTGGAAAGGCCAGGATGTCCGGATAGGGCACTGGTGCCGGCGGCGCGTCCCACAACGGACCGTACGGCGACACTTCGCTGCCCTACCAACCCATCAAATATATTATAATTTGCACAAGACTCCACAATCTTAAATACAGGAGAGACATTAACATATAAAAAATATTATGCTAAGACCCTAACTACCTCAAGTTATTCAGTCTTCGTCATCAGCCGCTGTGCGAAATTTCACACTATACTTCGCGCAGTTTCAATCGCTGTCCACTTCTTAACAGGGGCCTACCCTAATTTTAGGTTCTTCGCATTGCGTATTCAAATATATATGGCGATCTTGAATAGATCATCAGTCGACAGGATTAGTGGCAATTCAACACTACACTTGAAATTGTAAATTAATTAGTGACTGCGGAAAAGAGCAAAACAGCACCGTCAACAGTTCGGAAAAGAACGTTCGAACCAAAGAAATGCTTATTTATTAAGACCCTGACTATATTAGCGGGACGCAAGGCTTGTAAGGACTATTAAAAAAAACACTAAACTTGATGCTCATGTCCACTCTAACCTCACACTCAACACTCTACCTATCTGCGTTCCAGGAACAGATGTAGCTGATTCATTGTCACTTCTGCTTTGCTATTTTATGAGCTAAGCCTGTTACATTAGTTTTCTTGCAGATATCCTCATTTCGGAGATGGGAATTTCACAATAGGAGACCAGATGGCTGTAGCTTACCTCGCTCAAAGGATTAGCCTTTGTATCCAGCGAGGTAATGCTGCCAGCCTTCTAGGTACAATGCCCTGCGACAGTGGTCTAGACGGGTTTTAATATATTTATATATTTTTTACTATTGTGCATGTATTTTAAAGTTAGGTTTATTTATACGATATTATAGTTTTGATTTTATAAAGATTAAATATATATTAAATTTTTAATACCGTTGAGCTGCTCCAAACGTGCGGCGGTTCACTACCGTATGACATCAGCGGGAAATGAATCTTGATACTTTTACACACACCACTTATTGAAATCAAACTCCAGGGAGTTGAAATATTCTTTGACTTGCACTTTATCACTGGGCTAGTGTAGGGACCAAGTAAGAACCACGGAACAGCAAAGAAGACTAAATCAAAATATTATAATCTTCATGTTATACCAAAATATGGGATGGTGTGATATAAGTTTTACGTCCAAGCAATTTCATACCTTTGAAGTGCATAATTAAGTTCAAATTGGCTTGACTATTAATAAAGTTGCCCTTTGCTATATCAGGGTAACGTCAGATTTCGCAGCCGTGATTGGAGGAGATAGGGGTGCTAAAATATTGGTCGACAACGAATGGTTACAGCAGTTGCAGGGGGTGGAGTCTATCGATTTTTGTATTTGAGAACTTAATATGAAACAAAATCATAGAATATTACTTTCCTTTTTTGGGTTTCCATTTTTTTGATATACTTACCTAAGTACTTATTTTTTTACGTAGTAGAGCCATGCTGGAATCATTATCTTGAATACAGTTCTTAGGGTGCCGTCGGTGTGATACCACGTTCTGACAGAATATAGGCGTGAAACTATTAGCCTTGTGTTAATCGTGTTTCGTGCGAGACAATTTTGGATGGCCCATTTCCCTCACCTCATATACCATACTATGTCATTAAATAAAGGCTGCTAATGCGTTGGCTTCGCCCCTGATGTTGCTAATGTCTATAGGCGACGGTAACCACTTTCCATGAGTTGAGCCGTCTGCCTATATGCCAGCTTCGCAACAAACTAAGATATAAAATAAAATAAAAACGAAGTCAACATCCTTAAAGTTCTCACAATTTACAAATGCCAGGATACCAAAAGCGGGCATACCACCGATCATAATCGGTGTTATGATTCGTATTTCAAACGATGAGTTCCGATGGCCCACTTCCCCCTCCAACTATCCCATCTTCCATATTTTATCCATTCCATTCTATATCTTCTCTATCTCATCCCATCTGTCTCATCCTAAGGGCTGGCAACTGGTGTTGCAAACGTCTATAGGCGACGATAACCGCTTTCCATTAGGTGATCCGACTGCCTGTGCCTTAAAAAATAAAAATCTAGAAATCGATTGCAGCGACATCAATCGGGACCAATTGTTAATCTAAAGTAATCTAAACCATTCTTGAATCTACTTGAAAAAACACAAAAAATCCCACCGTTAAATAATAATTATTATTATTTGTTTATTTCAGACACAAAGATCCATAATTACAACATATTTTACAGCTTTATTATTAGATTACATTTAATTATTAAAAATTAAATTAAAACCTTAAAAATATATATAAAAATTAACAATATCCAGCAGTCAGTCGGTCAGAGGTAAAGAAAGAAAGGAGGTGTTCTGGTTTTAATATTTTTTTTGTGTTTTTTTAAGTAGTTTCGAGAATGGTTTAAATTAATTATTAGATAGATACAAAAAAAATCAGGAGTAGACTGTCGCAGAAATTAACAGCTGGGGTAGATGCAGATATAAAACGGCATGAATAGGTACCCTGTTACTCACTTCTGAAGCAAGCAGTGATTTCAGTATGTGACTACAGAAGTCAGAACCTGAACTCATTTTCTGTCTTAGCTTTTTTTGCACTTCATATTTTATCTTAAAATATGTATTTCATCAGACTATATTTTGAGATCAATTCTCATTGTGAAATTCCAAAATCGTACTTTACATAAAAAGTTCCTTGGATATTTTGGAAAACTAATATTCATTTGAGTCATTTGCTCCAGAAGAGCTAGAATAACTAGATAATAAAATACATCTTTTGAACACCATCACTTAAGTAGCTCCTTCCCAAAATAAGTCAAAATATCCTCAGTGCACCTGCACCAAATAGAATTATAACAAGCATTTGCTTAATCTGTTATTGATCACATCGTCGCATTAGTATGATAGGCGTGACCAGCGCCAGATGCCGAATTCGTCACCCATTGCTTTGTGCGCATTGTCCGAGGCGAGAAAACTTCACAAATTGAGGATATTTGTCAATTTTGACGTGAAATTGGTGCGGATCGCACAAATCCGCAAAAATCACGCTCATATTATTTATGTGGGGCGCTGCTTATTGATATTTTAATTTAATTCACACTTTGTATTATTTATGTTATTCATTATTATACTGTATGTCTTTCAAGACCACGGGCCATAAAAATTATTCATTATATTATTAATAACATGGTTTCTCATAAACAGTTTTAGAAAATAATACCTGATCCACCTCCTTGTAATCAGTGACTTCGCATGCAGTTTACATAGTTTGATCTATAAACCTATACGAAATATTTTTAATATTTTTTAAGATACAGTTTACGATAATTAAGTAGATATTTCTATATTTGTAACTTTGTATGTATGTATTAGAATGAATCTATACATGTAATAAAACTTGGTTGATTTTTTGTACAATGAAAAAAATGCTAAAAATCGAGTCAGGGATATGTAAGAATTGTAATAAAACTAATTTAGATCTTTTCAATTTTTTTTGTTTGTCTGTTTCTACGGGCTAATCTTCGAAACAGTTGGGCCGATTTAAATGACATTTTGCATGAAGGTAGCTTATATCCCTGGTCAACATATAGGATAAATTTAATTCCGAAAAATTAAAGAGTTCCCGTGGGATAGTTAATAAAACTTTCCAAGCGGTCGAAGTCGCGGTCAGAAGCTAGTCGATAATAAAAAAAACAAAATAGATACCTACATGTTATGTACGCACTTATGTATATGTTTAATTTTCGATAAAAATGGACAAAGTTCGGTGATGAACGTCATCTGTTTATTTTTCGTTATTTGACCACAGAACTGTATAACTTATTTTAAAGCTTTTAATCGTAATAATCTCATATCCTCCATCCCATAAGGCCAAAATTAAATAATTATCGTGTTTTGTGAAACCCAACTTTATTGCATTCTTTTAAAGCGATTGTTATCTTTCTTTTGGTTTGTTCAACTTTTAAAATGCTGGGCTATTAGATAGATAGAGAAACCCCAAAAGGCGAAATCATATATTATGCATGTAAAAATGAATTTAAAATATATGTGTAAGTAATCAATAATTACAGCTTTCATTTAATAAATTAAGTTAAATTTGTTTACGATTCAAGAATGTCATTTATTTCAAGACAAAATACAAAACCGCATTTCAACCCTCGAGATTTTGTACTTGTTAATTTAGTACTTAGTGTCTAGCTTATGGCTGTCACAATAAGTATTATGACTTTGCTTAAATAGGTAATGAGTCCTAAAAATGGAACAGATTCTCATAGATATATATTCAACTCGTTGACAAGCGGAACTGTGAAGATAGCTATAATACCACAGTATTTCATGCTGTCCATTAGACTGCAGAATCAAAGAACAGTTTTGCAGTGACTCCTGCTTATTGCACAATAGCGATTCCATTCGAAGTCAACCTAAACTAGACGCGGGGGGGTTTATCTGTGTCAAATTAGACGATTTAGAAAACATGTCAAATGAATTACACGCTTCAATTACGGCAAGGGGCGAGTTATTAAATGAAAGGGCAGAGCGTCAAAGCCACACGTGGCCGCTCTCCAAAGGGGACGAAATATGTTTTGATATGATAAAGAGGACATATTGTTTTTAATCATTTAAAATCGGAATTCATTCTGTTAATTTCAGAATTTTATTTTATTTTTAGCGAGAAGCATAACGTTAAGTTGATAATAAAGACAGTTCATTTTTACCTTTCAATTTATCTTGAATTCAATTCTTTCAATCAACCAAAGTGATCCACATAAACATAAATTTGAAACATTCAATGTCATTGAATTTACGTCGTGACTTTAGCTCTGTCTGTGCCTTTCAAAGTTATGCATCAATTCGGTTGATTCGTCTAATATCAGCATTTCAAACACTTTAAAGACCTGTTCCTAATTTTTACCGACCATTCATTTGCCTTACTATTGATTAAAATTTGACATAAGCTCCATATAAGTACCTAATGTCCAGTTCAACCGATGGTAGGACAAGTGAATCTGAAGTGAATGAACCGGCCATAAAAAACTATATGAACTAAAATTATACAAACTAAAATTAAACTATAAAATCTAGTACCAGACTGCGTCAGTGGGAAACGTGCCCAAAATACTGGCCACATTGCCTCGCTGAATGGCAACGCTAATGCGTTGCCCGAGTTATAAACCAGTCTTTTGGTCACGTGAGTCATTGTCATTCAGTCAGTCAGCCACCAGACGTTTGGCTGTCTTGATTATAACCATTATTTACCATGTATTAATATTGATTTTCTCTCTATTCTATTAATTTCTGTATATATGTGAACGTTATCTTATTCGCCTTCCCATAACCACCGCCTCACTCCCTTAGGCAGCGAAAGTACCGAAATAAGAAAGTAACGGCGCGGTGGCAATTTCGTGTACACTACTAAAGCAATTTATAGAAAAACACTTTCCTTCCGACTGTTACCCAGGCCTTTTTTGTCAGTTCTTTGTGCCTCCAAGCACGCTAATTCTCGAAAGTTGTAAGTGTATAATTTTTTGTTTGTTTATTGTCAATGATTTTGTATTTGGATAATTTTGACTTCTTAAAAAAAAACAATTTTTTTGGTAAAAGTTACTAAATTTGATTTTTCATTTTTTTTTAAATTCTTTATTTTTTTTATGGCAATTTTTTTATACTTTCTTCAAGGGCACTGCGTGCCCCCACAAAAAAGCCCTGCTGTTACCTATATCAATACTCTTCACCTTTAATGTCATACTTACAAAAATACAAGGGTTCCTTCCGTTCTTAACATTTGACTACGATGACGTAAAAGATCAATGTCAAAAGGCTTAAAAAAAACAAAAGATATTGAGGATCATAATTACCGCACGAGCGAATAATCGCATTTGCAACGTTAACATTCTAATGTGATTTTAATTAAACGGAACCGTGCATAATGTTTGCGTTTGGACACCCTCCTGCCGTATTGGAGGGTGTCATCACCCCTATAAAAAATTACTATCTATTTATGTTTGAAAATAGAAAATTCTTTTTCTTTAAAATAGAGCTTTGGTCATGGTCTTTGTTTAAGTGAGCTGAATTTTGACGGCCTACCTCATATCAGTGCAGAGAGAGCGGGTTATATTCCTGACGTGCAAATTTTTCGTAAACGAACTTACCGTTGTTTACTACGTTCTGAGTAACTGGGATCAGCACCAGAGTGGTTCATTGTGTATTATTCACAACACAATAGCAACTTGCTAAGCTAATATACAAGTGTATTTGACTGTTCATTATTAAGTGAATTTTACCAATAATTAATAACGTCAGAATTCGGTGACCCTGCAGCCCAACTCAATTGAGAAATTATTCGTCCCATACAAACTTTAATCCTCTTTTTCAACCCGTTCTAGTTTCAGTCTAATAATCTAGTTCTATCTATCTATAAGCTACATAAATGACAAAATGATCGAAATGGCCAAACTGGCCGAAATGACAGAGTGGATAACAAATCACACAAAAAAAACCAAAACTAATACTACTTCCAAATCACTACCAAAATCGACCCATTTTCCGGGATGAAAAGCATCCCTTGTCCACCCTGAGTAGATATTAAAATTCAATATATACCGAATTTTAGCTAAATCAGTCCAACTGTTTTTTCCGTAAAAGCATAAAAAACAAAGGCAAATATTTTTATCCCGGAAACTATCCTATTTTCTGGGGTACAGAGTAGGTATCCTATCTTCATCTTCGGCATTGAAAAAATATATATATACTGAGTTTCAGCCCAATCGGTCCAGTAGTTTTTGAAAGCTCAACAGACAGTTACATTTGCATTTATAATATTAATAGATCCCTATTTGGGATGTGTTAGCAGACAAGTCATGATTCACTAACTCTCGCTATAATGTTCACCCCTCATTTCCTTGAGCTACCACGCTCAAGTACGCCGCCATAACAACCTTGTGTTCCGGCATTAGTGGCCAGATTCCATTTTTCTTTAGAGAGCGACAGCACACTGGTAGCACCTTTGATGCCACAAATGTCCATAGGCGATGGTAAGCGCTTTCCATCAGATGGGCCGTCTACCTATCTGCTAAGCTCATGCAATAAAAAAAAATTGAGTATAATAATGATTCGAAGAGAACTTCCAACTGAGGATTTCACACTGCACTAAACCAAACGTCGTAAAGGAGCGGTGTTAAGGTGGATTCCTGGTCTAGGAGAGCTACTACTGGATAAAATAACTAAAAGAAAATTTGGATAAAATCAACTAATATATTTTAAAACCGAAACTTGACATAAGAGTGACATGTCTGTATAACTTACAAAAAGAATTGCATACTAAAGAGGATCGATACAAATAGGCGGTGACCATTTTCTATATGGCTATAAATAACAAAAACAATTTTTATTGTAAATCTTTATTAAATTCACAAACAACACTTATTTTACACATACAACCACCATTTAATTCTATTATTATTTACAAACATTGCAGTCAATGACTCGGGGTACTACTCCGTTTTGTGTTTCGAGAGATGCCTCTCTGCCTTCTCTGCCGTCAGGAGGCTTCTTTGCCGAGTTTCCCGTTCTCATTCACCTTGGTGATACGCTCCATCACCTCGTGATTGTATGTCGAATGCAGCATCAGCCCAAGAACGCCAGCCCTGAACAATAAACACTACCGATAAATACAATTGAAGACGTGAGTGGATGAAGGTGATATGTCGCATATTCGGTTTTTTTGCTTTTTTTGCGTAGATGAAGGTTATAAGTCGATACCAAATGACTACAGACCTTAGACCATAGATATAAGGCATATTTAAAAAAGCAAAGAGTTGAAAAAGGTGTTAAGTTCAGTTCAGTTTAAAATAAAAGTAAAACTTTTATCTTCATGCACTCATGTCTTCAATTAGTAATCGACAAAAATTGACACGGTTTACAATAAGGTCACTTTCTGAATTATGATATATTGGTGCAGCAGCGATGAAGAATCGATATGCTGGGTGGACCCGGTACCTACCAAAAGTTTACCGAGCGCCTATATTTATTTCTATGAGTGTTTTCTGCCCCTCAAAACAAGTGGGTTTTTTTTTATTTCGCCTTCTCCTCCGTCGTGTTTTAGGACAGAGGTCTTTTTCTCTTTTTTATTCTTTATTTACTTCTTATATCTATAAACTCAAAGGATGGGTAGGGGATTTATTACTTTCAAAACTTATATATATTACATTGTATAGTTATTTTCATTTTACATTTTTATATTTATTACTTTTTTGTTTATTTCTATTTACATATTTATATGAGATGTCTGAGATTATGATTGGTGATACGAGATGATGATTATAAACAAGGGGGGTTAGAGCTAAACGAATAGAACAGAAAATGTATGAGAATGGACATATCGTTACGCTAAGTATTATATATATTACTAGCTGTCCCGGCAGACGTCGTCCTGCCCGGAAAAGCTTCAATCGATATGCCGACAGCATCGCCACCTACTGGGTCCAACCCGTGAATAAAACTACATCGTGACAATCATATTTTAATACTATCGCGACTTCGTCCGCGTGGTGCGGTTTTTTAACGATCCCACGGGAACTTTAATTATTCGGGGTCAAAAGTATCCTATATGTTGACCACGGGTATAAGCTACCACCATATAAAATTTCATTTAAATCGGTCCAGTCGTTTCGGAGATTAGCCGGTACAAACAGACAGACAAAGAGAGAAACAAAAAAATTGAAAAAAAAATAAATTAGTTCTATTTCACTTCTTACATCCCCCTGACTGGGTTTCTAGCATTTTTTTTATTGTACAGAAATTCGACCTCTACAATTTTATTATATGTATAGATTAAGACATGATCGCGAATTCGTCCATGCTTGACTTAGCACAATAAAGTTGATTTCGTATAGGTATCGTTTTATTTTTTTACACTTAATTAACGGTCCATGTTGGAACGAGAAAGAAAGTTATCCAGGTTAGATCAATCCGCCCGGACCCGGTCGGACCCGGCCGGATTGACGGAAATCCAATCAGTCGGGTCCGGACGGATTGACGGAAATCCAGTCGGGTCCGGCCGGATTAACGGAAATCAAGTCGGGTCCGGCCGGATTAACGGAAATCTAGTCGGGTCCGGTCGGATTGACGGAAATCCAGTCGGGTCCAGTCGGGTTCCAATCCCTAATTTTATACGAAGTTCTCCTACCTTGATGCCATTGCTAATCTGATACTCCTCTCCTGTTCGACCAGCTCGTCCAGCCTCAGCCACTGGCGGACCCTTTCCATGTCGATCTCGGCTCTTCGTAGCTTCTCCCATTGGTAGTGCTTCAAGCAGGACTTCTTCGGAGCCCTACAGAACTCCCCGGTGGGCTCAAACACATTGCGCACCAATGGACAGCCGCATACGTCTGTGTCGCTCACTTTTGGATCTTTGAAATGTTCCGGACACATCACCTGTTTAATAAACGTAAATTTTATTAATTTCCATTGGTTCCGATTGTCGTCAATATCCAACTAACACAGTATAGTTAAGTTTCCACGTGACGTCACAAATTCTTATTATAATTATGTTTGTGTTATATGATAATGAGATGATGATTAATTATGATAGCTTTTTTTATTTATTTAACAAGACAACAAAATGGTTACAACTTATTGAATTATACATAGCATAGAAAACCTCTGGGGTTTATATTAGAGCAATAATTAGTAGCTACATAATTGGCAAGGTTAAAACTGAGTACTCCATATATATATTCCAAAATCTGTCAATATAGAAAACAGACAAATCCTTCAAATATGCATCTACGAACAAGTTTAGGTTAATCGTTTAGTCTTAATTAAGATTGATGATAAATTAACTAAGTAAGTAAGTTTATCCACAGTTCAACTACTCGTCGACTCAATTCGATTGGGCAAACAAATTCAATAGTTTGTTTGCCCAATTGTTCATTTGTTTCATTGGAAAACCATGTCTTTTTTTACAAATCGTGAGTTTCATAACATATACGGGTATATGCATGTTACAATTTAGGTCTTACCAGTATGCAAAGTGTACCTAAGAAGAAGGGTATTCCGAATTTGAGCCTTATACAATCAACTAGTTTTGTTTGATTCAAAATTTTGTGCATTGTGTAATACTGCACTTTTGTCTGTACGCCCATTTGTTATGAAGCCCTCGATATATAACTAAAGAGCCGCAACTCTATATCCAAGGAGCGACATGTGGCTCGCGAGCCGCAGGTTGCTGATCCCTGCCCAGAGGGGGCGTCAAAATTTTCCAACCTGTAAAAGGGTCGCGTATCCAAAATGATTGAAAAGTACTGCCCTACAAGTTATACAAGTGGAACTGACCCTGAGCCTCTTGCAATAGGTGCCGTTGAGCGGGTTGTAGTAGTCGCAGAACATGCTCTGGCCGTCGATGCGCGTGCGGTGGCGGCTGCCGAAGGAGGCCTGCGCCTCGTACTTCACGAAGCACTTCTCGAGGTGCTTCACGGCGGTGCGCGAGTGGATCTCGTGCCCGCACGTGATGCAGTACATCGACGTCTCGTCGTCGCACTCCTGATACACACAATCACCTTAAAGGTGCCATTCCAACCTCGGCTGCAGGCTGCGGATGCAGGTAGCACACGCACGACACGCAGCCGCTGCCTGCATTCGCAGCCGGGAATGATTCCGAGGCTGGCTGCACGTGCTGCGGCAGGCAGCAGGTAGCGACCAGTCGCTTCCAAATAATTCAGAATGTCGGACGTGAGGAATAGTCGGGAGAATAGTTTGATGTTATATCTTTTATTAGAAGAGAAAGAGGATGATGATGACATATTGTCATTGTTAACTAGACAGAGAAGAGTAAGCACACGTCCTTATATAATATGTAGACCCACTGATGGAAGTTATTCAATACTAATTAAGAAACACTTGAAGTATAATGACGATCAGTTTAGGCATTATTGTCGATTTAATAAGGTTGGAGTGACGTAACTATGCGCGGATCGGCTTGCAGCCGCAGCACTACCGGTCTGCGATCGGCTGCGGCTGCAAGTCGCGGCAGCACGTGCAGCCGCAGCCCGCGTTCGGAATGCTTTTCACAAAAATCTATACTACTACATAGAAAACCAGTCGTGCAGCCACAGTCGGCTTCGTGCAGCCGCCGCATGTGCTGCCTGCATCCGCAGCCTGCAACCGTGGTTGGAATGGCACCTTAACACTCTTTGCACATATGTGTCCGCGAGACCGCGATGGGAGTGCAGGTCGCCTTTGTGCACGTGATCGTTAGTTGTGTTGTTGTCTCACTCTGTTTATATACGAGTTGTGAGACGAGATAGTGATAGTGTTAGTCTTGCGGCTTTTTGGTATACATCGATAAGTATCGATAATTGTCTCAAAGGAGCATGCAGGTTAAAACATATATTAATGTAGGACAGGTGGTTGGGTAGCAATGGGTTGTTGATAAATGAATTGTCAGCAAAATGGCCAGAGGTTTGATTTTCGACCGGACAGTTTAGTTTTCTGTGTTTGACCGGTCAAGAAAATCTGGTAAACTGGACAAGAGATTGTCCAGTCTCAATGCAAACGAATTGTCTTTTCTTTAAATAACTGCTACTTGCACTGAATCCAAAGATGTATAATAATAAAGTTTTATTGCCCGAGATGGCGGCAATAAAGTTTATTAAAAGCATCAAAGAAAAATTAGAGTGGCTCTTGATTTAGTATTCGTTGCAAATTTAGTATCTAAAAAGATAATAAGTTAATATCTAGTAAATTTATAAGTTCATTTAAAAAAAAGTAAAAATTTGACTGATTTTTTTCCGAACAAATCTGGCAACCGTACTTGTAAGACGTGTATTTTAATTTAAAAAAATATTGTTTTAATTAACATACGAGTTTGAAGATTGATAAAATATTTATTTACTATCCTACATTGATACCAAGAATGGACCAGCCAACCAGCTATATGGAGATTTAAGTCCACTACAATGCTACGGCTGCATACTTATTTGTATGGCTTACTAGATAGATATCTGGCACTAATGGACTATGGAAAATTTGCAAATCCATGTTCCCCGATTCATATAAACCAGTGATCCTCAAGTCACAAGTGAATAGGTATCTACTAGATAAGCATGCTCCATCCTAGATCGGATCATCACTTATCATTACGTGAGGTAGCATCAAATGCGTACCTATGTACCATCATAAAAAATAGATGTGCATATTTTTACAATTACTATACTGGTAAGGATGAGGCAAATTCATCTTGATGAAACCATTGTAATAATGGATAGATCAAAGCCACCAATCTGCCTTCAAATGTTGCAATTAAATTCTCTATTTCCCTTATAATAAAGAAGCCCAGCATGTCTATTGAAAGCCTAAGTTCTGTAATGGGATGTTTAATTCATACGCCATTCTGCTGTCCTGATTAAATGAATTTATTCTAACTATATGATTTCGATCCTTTCATAGGAAATTTATTAAGTTGAGGACTCAAATAAAATAAAAATAATTAAATGACCTACTAATTCATATTTACTCGTATATTTTATTTCTATTATTTTAATATAATGACGTATATTTGCCAAATGTATTACGTTTTTTGTTTTACTTGATAATTATCATTTAAGAATGATATATTAAATAGACATAATTACTGTACTTTTTTTTTGTTTTGTATGGAATTGTGTTATGTAATTGTTTTTTTTCCATATTTCCAATATTGTATTAAATATAATTACTATAATTTTCATATAGTGTTATGAACCAAATGTGTAACATTTTTTTTTACTGGAAACTTAGTTGATGTGTTTCATATTGTAAGAATTTATAATTATTGTATGTTCCCAAATAAATGAATATTTCTTGAAGATGTGGCGGCATGTTTGGTATGGCCAACTGAACAAAACTTCTAGTTATATCTTTAAGAACTATTTTTTGGCTGATTTCGTCATAATCATTACAATTTTTAAACACACACAATTTTTTATTTTATTTTTTTTTAATATGTATATGAAACTTGCCTTCTCGTCAGTATGTAAGATGGTAGCATTCTTAGCCCTGGCGACCAACGCGTCCAAATCGGTGTGTTGCTTGTCGAGCGCCCGCAGCGCCGCCTGCGCTTTGGCCAGACCACTGCGCACCACTTCAAGCGATTTGCGGTTCTTCTGTTCCGCTACGCAACTCGACAGAGACCATTCTTGAATCCGTTGCGGTAACACCTAAAAACATTTCTAAATATTATTACAGACAGAAAATATGGTACAAAAATACTGACCACAGTGCTATCTAATTCTATACAGGGGCCTAATTCTGCTGTTTCAATATCTTATATAAATACGATTTCATTGCAGTAGTGTGAAAAATTCCTATTCTACTAATCCAAAATATCTTCTTGTGGATGCAGTTAGTACTTAGTTAAAAAAATTGGTATTACTACCAGCAGAAATAGAGCTAGACGAAATGAATATTAAAAAGTTACTAAAATTTAAACATTTATTTCGTGATTTATCACTTATAAATATTTATGAAGATAGAGTGGCGCCATTGGAATTAACAGAATACCGAAATCAAGCAAACCCGCAATTGTATCAATAGGGTCCAGCGATTTTAACAACATAGTAATAGCATAATTGGGCCCCAGATATCCTAATCTTTCCATGCGCTCTATATAATATTGTTATGAATTAAATTGTATTATACTCTGTCAACAGCAACAGTTTAACAAATGTGTCCCACTTTTGGCGTTAACCCTATTGTATTGCTAATTTTTCGACAGTAAATTGCACATGCCATAAATGTCACAATTACCATACTTCATTGTTCCAGGCGACGCAATAGTGACGTTCTGTAAGTCATCTAATGAACAGACTACTTACTGACTATACTATTGTCTGTATCTGTCATTCCTAAATTTAATCATAATTAATGGTTTTAAAATGAAAACGTTATAATTAAAACAAAATAACACTGCATTTACTTATATTTGCTTTTATTTCACTTTTAAGTATAAACATGTGGGTTATATTGGCTTATTTATTACGCAATACACAGTACTTTTAGAAAAAAATATAAAATCAAAACTTTTGATAAATATATTTTGACAATCGTGATATATGAACGTTATCTAATAAGAATAAATATATAGACATACTTGATATATCCTAGCGGTGGCCAATCTCATCCCGCACTGTGCGGAGCAGTACTTAGAACCGTATTGCGCAGCCCTCGTGCACTGCGGCCCGTAACACTGGCGCGGTTCAGCAGTCTGCAGGTGGGCTATGGACTCTTCGGGTTCGTACGTTTCACGCTCATGGTGTTTCTTCTTTATTCTGTTGCTGCTGTGGAAATAGTATTGAGGTTTTTTTTATTGCATGAGCTCATCCGACAGGCAGACGGCCCACTTGATGGAAAGCGGTTACCATCGTCTATGGACATTCGCAACACCAAAGGTGCTACAAAGCGCTGCTGCTCTCTTAAGGGAAAATGGAACCTGGTCGCTAATGCCGGAACACAACACAAAGTTGTTATGGCGGCATACTCTACACCAGGGGTGGTCGCCATCCAGTCGAGCAAATAGCCTACCACATGGCTGTGGGTTGTTTTGACGCCTCTTACGACAGGCCGCCCGGCCGCAGGAAATTGTATTCTTCATGACGAGACGGGAAACAGTTAGCCTTGAGCTGGTCGTGTTTCGTGTGATGAGTGAGAATACCGATGGCCCACTTCTCCCTCCTATCCCAGCCCCCTATTCCAATCCCGTAACCATCACTTCTATCCCAATTGACTTGTCTGATTCCTCCTTTTCATCCCCTGATTCCCTCCTCTTTATCCCATGCCAAAGCCTGGCAACGCATTGGCTTCATCCCTGGCGTTGCAAACGGACCACTTTCACATTAGCAGCATTGCGTTAAAAAAAATGCAATGGACAAATAAATATCCATATCAAGGGGTATCAGATTGCTCAGATCCAGTACAGGAGTGGCATAATTCAGGAATGAGAGGAAATTTCACTACCTATGTGGTATACCACTCTTATCACAGGTCTTAAAAATGATATAGCAGTTATATAAAAAACTGCACAAAGAGTCTCTAACTTTTCAGCTATAGGGTCCAAAATGGTAAATTCAAGCCGATACATTTAATATTCCATAGTGAATTAGAGAATCTCATGATTTATGGACACAAAATGACCAAATAAGAGATGGATGTATTGTGCAAAGGACGACATGATGCATTATGGTGTGATAGAGGACATATACACAATAGAGGAGGGTGGAAGAAAAAGATATATTGCGCCGAACCCACAAAATTGGGTGAAGGTAAAAAGAGTGAATTAGGAAGAAAGAAATCGAGACCTCCCTGGAGCAGGTCTCGGAATGGGGTAGACGAAATCTCGTCCTTTTCAACCCCAAAAAAACACAAGTCTGCGCGTTCACCGCTAAAAAAGCCCCATTTTTGCTAGCGCCACAGTTCCAGGGCACTCCCCTCAAGATCTCGAACTCAATCGGGATCCTAGGCGTCGACATTTCGAGCGAGGTGCAATTTCGGGGTCATTTGGAGAGCAAAGCGAAAATCGCTTCTAATAAGCTTGGGGTATTCACCAGGGCTAAGCGGTACTTCACACCGGGACAGGCTTTTATTATATAAGGCCCAAGTCCGTCCCCATGTGGAGTACTACTCCCATCTCTGGGTTGGGGCACCTCAGTACCAGCTGCTCCCACTTGACTCCTTGCAGCGCCGAGCGGTCCGGATTGTCGACGATCCCGAACTTACAGACGGCTTAGAACCTTTAAGTCTCAGAAGAGACGTAGGCGCTCTCAGCGCGTTCTACCGTCTGTATAATGGCGAGTGTTCTGAGGAGCTGTTTGATTTGGTACCTACATCGCCATTTTACCACCGCACTGCTCGCCGACGACTGGGAGTTCATCCACACTTCCTCGACACCTGGAAGTTATCCACTGTACGTGGCGCTCGCTCTTTTATGCCATATGTGTGCATATGCATATGGGGCTCTTCGAAAAGGGCGTAAACAGATTTTTAAAGTCTCAACGAGGTAGGCAACGCATCGGCTCCCTTAGTGTTGCAGATGTCCATGGGCGACGGCAGCCACTTGCCATCAAGTGGACCCGTCTGCCAGTTTACCAGCCTACACGCAAACATATTAAAAAAGAACAATGGATTATTATTACCCTAAAACTATACTCTCTTCACTAAACTTTTCACTTTGTGTGATTCAAAATGGACTTAGCTGTTTTAAAAGATTAACAATATATTTATTAATATAAAAATTACACACCTTGACTGCCGTAATGTCTTTTTGCTTTTCACACAAAGTCTCATCTTGCATTTGAGTTTAACTCTATTACTTCCGCTGTATTTGTTGTACATATCCTCACAATTTTCACAGCTGCAAATCAAGAAACATTTAAAAATGTGCTTCAGAATTTAGAATAAATGATAACTTATCAAGATATAACAATCTTATTCAATAAAACATTAAGCCTTTGACTGATAACTATCATGGGGTCAAAAGAGAGCAGTTCCAACAATAATATTAAACTGCTTGATTATCCTTGATAAATTATACAATTATTACATACATACATACATATATATACATAACTTCACGCCAGGTCCCTTGCGGGGTAGGCACGAACAACAGAGCACCACACAGGCCCATTCTTACACACCTCACTTGCTTCTTTGACATTCATAGCTCTTGTCATGCACGCTTGTCTGTTCTTAAGGATCCTGACATCACCTTCTACACGATCAATTTGATCATGGAAGGTGTTTCGTGGCCTTCCGCGACTTCTGCATCCATCCACTTTTGCAGTGTATGTCTGTTTGGTCATTATCATACAATTATTGATTGAATAATTATCTTATTTGAAGATATGATCACAGGCTTCATTACATTTTGGGTGTTGTGAACTACTAATGGAACATCCTGTATGATAAGACAAAAAATATATTGGTCTTTTATTTCCAATTTACATAAGCAACATATTATATACCTAAATTTGGTTTTCTTTTGCAAATTATATTTTAAACTTATACTATATTATTTGTTTTACATACATACATATTATCACGCCTTTTTCCCATGGGGTAGGCAGAGACTATAGATCTCCACTTGCGACGATCCTGACAAACAACTTTCGCTTCATCTACTTTCATTAACCTCTTCATACATGCACGTTTATTTGATATGCTTTTTACCTGACCTCGTCTTAACACTTCTGTTCTTTGATCATGGCGTGTATGTCGTGGTCTACCGGTACCAACTCTACCATTCACAATACTCTCATACACTTGTTTTGTGATTCTATTTTCATCCATCCTCTCTACATGCCCAAACCACCTTAACATTCCTTTTTCAACCTCTTGTTATTACATCTTCTTTCAATCCACAACATTCCCTTATTACATTATTCCGTATCATATCATCATGCTTACCTCACATATACTTCTCAAAGCTCTCATTTCAACTGCATTTATTCTACTTTCATGCTTCTTCTACCACACCCAACTTTTACTTCCGTACATTAGTGTTGGCACCAACACCCCTTAATGGATAGCCAAACGTGCCTTTACAGACACGTATGCCTTGCCTTTATTTGTTTTAAGACTTTCAAATTATGTTAATTAGATTCTACTCTGACAAAAATTGAAAATCTTATAAGAAAATGACAGTTTACAATGAACTATTTAGGTATAAATATTGCTTATGCTAAGATCCACCAAAGTTACAGTTAGTGGTTATGACCAAATGTAACCTACTTATAATAAAATAAATAAATAAAAAAACAATCATACATTCATTACAAATTTAGTTATGGCATTACAAAATAACATGTTAACTATTGCATTAGTGTGTATAGCATGCATATATATGTTACAGGCAATTTGATAAATCCGGTCAATATGGATGACTGGTCTGTATACATAATGCCCATATAAAGTGGACAATTTAAATAAAACTGCATGATGACTTTTCCCGGTTAGTATGAATAACATCAACCTTATCTTGGGCTATATAATAAAACACAGATGAACTGTAGTGTTTTGCTTATTTAAATGAGTTTAGAGTTTTATAGTACTTTTGTTAATTATTTGAGATATTAAGTGAATTCTGGGTGGTTTCAAAAAAAAATACCATGAAGGTTAAAGCTAGGGCGAAGCTCCAACCTTAGCCTTCTAACCAATATTAACAAAAATTGGATCTATTCATCTATCTATACATATAATATAGAAGTCAAATTTCTGTACAATAAATAAAAATGCTAAAAATCGAGTCAGGGGGATGTAAGAAGTGAAATCGAACTAATTTAGATTTTTTTCGAATTTTTTGTTTCTCTGTTTGTCTGTCTGTTTGTACCAGCTAATCTCCGAAACGACTGGACCTTAAAGAGCTCCCGTGGGATATTTAAAAAACCGCACCAAGCGGACGAAGTCGCGGGCAGAAGCTAGTAATAAATAATAGTGTCATATAACTATACCCCACCATTAAATGAATTAAACTCACATATTTTTTATGGAAAAGTAACCAATTTATCACATTGTCTGGCTGGAAGTAGGATATTGTTCATACTACCCATTCCAAGTGATAAATTCAAGTTATCTCAAACCATGATTTTTAAATGGACCAGGAGCCATTGGACATTATTAACATGGGCCAGCCCAAGAAATTGATTTATTAAATTGACCGATGCTCTTGGTCATTATTCATAATGCTTGGCTTATATTAATAATGCCCGATTAATCAAATTGCCTGTAACATACACATGAGTTATCTACTTAACATTATTGAATTACACTAACATTATTCCAGGTGTAGCAGTGACATTATGATATATCAGCATTAATGTTTCAATATACTCACTGTCCACAGTCATGTGTTTGCAGACAGCCCGGGCAGTCTCCACAGCCATCTTTGATACTAACTCTCTTTGATGATTTGTTCTCTGAATGATCTTTCTCCTTGCGCTTTTTCTTTCTATCATCCCTACCTGAAATAGGGAGAACTCGGAATCATGTCATAATCAAATTGTAAATATCATTATATTATAATCTATCAACATGAAATCATTAAATTGTGAAATGGCATGCGATGGCACATACCTCACACACTGATTGGTCAGTCTTATGGTAGATCTTTCTGTGTCCATAGAGTTATCAATAAAACACAAAGGTCAGGCAGATAGACTAAATGCACTTCAAGAATTGTTACATTAAGTATGTATTTATTATTTAGTAAGTGATTAATAATTCTGCCATAATGGTAAAAACAATAACGAAATTTTCTCTCAGAAATAGAAAAAAGAGAATGACTTCAAGAGTAACTTAAAAATAAAATAAAAAAAATTTCTACAACATCTTGAACTCAGTGCCAAACAAAACATAATAATTACTATATACAGGTGATGTCTGAATTTCTGAAGTGCATTTATTTTATTTGTCTGACACCTGTTTTATTTCTAACTCTATGGACACAGAACGACCCACCATAAGAATGACCACTCAGCGCATCAGGTATGTTCCATTGCATACCATATCATAATTTGATGATTTCACATGGATAGATAATAATCTACCAAAAAATAATGTGTTAAATTGTAGTAGCATGTTACCATTTACAATATTACGACAGTTTACAATCTCACAAGATAGATTATAATCTAATATTATTTGCAAAATGACAGTGACATATATATTAGTCAAATTATATTGAAGGATGTTAAAATATAGAAAAGATTTACTAAAGATTCATATCAGAACTAGCTGCTGTACGCAACTTTGTCTGTGTGGTGCGGTTTTTTTACTATCCCACAGGAACTCTTTAATTTTTCAGGATCAAAAGTATCTTATATGTTGACCAGGGATATAAACTACCACAATACAAAATTTTATTTAAATTGGTCCACCGTTTCAGAGATTAACCCATACTAACAGACAGACAAACAAAAAATTCTAAATTAGTTCTATTTCACTTCTTACATCACCCTGACTTAGTTTTTAGTTAGTTTTTAAATATCCAATAATATGAGATTTCAAAACATTTGTATCTTATTTCTTAGAAAACTACATAAGGTAAAGTACAAGTCAATGTGCTATTGCCTCTTATACATGCACCACCTACATCTCTATATCAGCTAAGAATTTCCTTTAATTTAGATTATCTTGAAGATAACATTTTAAGTAATTTGGCCACCTTGTGTATTGCCTAGCAAGTGTTCTAATTAGGCATTGCTTTTTGTAATTGTTTATTTTGGTGTGCAATAAAGTGTTATTGCACACCTATATATCTACATTAAGATTTTTTTATTGTGGAGTACAAATATTTCAGATGTAATTCAAATATAATTTTCACCTGAATCTCCCTCATTCTCTCTTTTTTGGGGTCGAAACCTTGTTTTCAAACTGGGGTCTTCCTCTCTACATCGATCGCAGAAGTAGTTCTTGATGTACTTCGCTTCTCGTTCTGATATATTTATGCAATCTCCATGATACCACTCTTCACAAGCATCACATGCTCTGCAAAAACATATTAAACTGTTTCAGTGAAGAATTGATTATTGACAGTGAATATTGTTTTATTGCTTTATATCGAGGTATGAAATGTGAAAAATTCATACAAACATATTATCTGCAAACAAATAAATAAATAAACAGGTCTCAATTAATTTATGAATATATAAAAACACATATAACAAAGCCCATTCATATTTCAGTAGACAAGTCTTAAGCCAAAGTTTCCTGCCTACAAAAATATTTTTGGCAAAAAATTTGCTTCTAGGGCTTTTATGTATATACAATATCACATCATCTTTTAAAGTTACATTAAAATTTAAATAAGTATATTTGGTATTTATCCAGTATATGTCAGTTTTGATTTTATTTAAAGTATAATATATGTATGCAACAAGGGTTAGTAGTCAAATGATAAATGTTCAACAAATAAAATCTTACATCATGAAACGAGAGCTGTCTGATGACCGGCATATGCAGTACGCCTGTCCTGCTTGATTTAACAATGTAGTAATCTTGGATTGCCTTTCTGGTAAGTCGAATTGTTTGGCAATATCAGCTTTCTGTGAAAAAGTTCCAATGAATGTAAAGGTACAAAATTAAACAAATTCCTTCCGAAATTTACTTACGCTCTGCTTATACTTTTTGTCACTCATTGTGAGAAATAACTTGGATAAGGTGAATCTTTAAACAAGAACTTGTTGCTATCTAAAGTATTCTAAGGTATTATTTTAAAATAAAAATAATTAAATGATTAAACTCTAAAACGAAAATCCCGTCTAAAAATCGAGTTTCACGAGTTTGACGTTGACGATTTCAAAAATGACATTGACGTTATTTAAGCATTTTAAGCTGACGCGTAACAATTTTTTTTAAATTTATAGTTGACCGTTGTGAAATTTTGCAACAACATTAGATTAACGAATGTTTTTGTCCTTTATTTATTATAAGTTCAAATTCTAAGAAAGCTTCAAGTTGTTTATGAATTAAATAAAAATTAGTTGCGATTATGTTACCTAAATAATTTCTAAAGGCTACATATACATTTTTCATAAAATGACAAATCAAATGTAGTGTCAGCGGTTGTCATAGCAACAGTGTTTTGTTTGTTCAATGTTTAGAGGTTATATAAAACTTCAAATAATAGCTAATAGTTATTTAAGAATTATATTGTGATTTTAATAATATGGATGACTTAGACACGCCACAAATAATAACGCATATCGAAAGCAATCTTAACCATTCATTGTTTGATTGCAAATGGATACCTTGTTCAGCAAAGTTTGTTGTTATCGGTTGTCTACCGAAGGGATCAGGGACCATAGAAATATTCGAGATTAGTTCCGGGGAAGCCAGGAAGATCAAGGATATTGAAAGGCCGAATTCCTTTAAATGTGGAACATTTGGGGCTAGTAGTGATGTTGAAAGGAGATTATCCACTGGAGACTTTAAAGGAACACTAGAAATATGGTTAGTTATTATAATATAACTTCTTCACCACGCGATTCATTAAGTTATAGTTCAATTTGTACATTAGCAGTCATAAGTTTTTATACGATGTATAGTATATCTATGAGTAAGATATTATAGCTGTTGGCATGGCAGTATTGAAAAAGAACGAAAAAAGAGAAAGTTGAAGTAGGAAGTCGAAGAAAAACATCTTTAAGTTAATATTGTAGTTTATGTACCTTGTATTGTTATTCTACTGGTTCCTTAGTAGTAGCACTTCAATGCTGATTCCTTGAAGTTGCCAGTTCACAGTATCATAATAGTAGGGAAATATGTCAATTAGTAATTTTATTAATAACTTACTCACATAATGACTTCTAGTGCTAATGAAATATGATTTTTATTTTGAAATGTTTATGAATATAATTTTATTATGAAAATAACCAAAGGTGGTTACAGCATATTTCTGTACATTGAACTGTTATTGTATGTTAGATTTGCTGAAAATATTTTTAATATAAAACAAGATTATAGTAAAATTATAATAAAGCTGAAGAGTGTGTTTGTTTCTTTGAACATGCTAATCTCAGGAACTATGGGACTGATTTGAAAAGTTCTTTCAATGTTAGATAGCTCATTTATCGAGGACGGCTATATATCATCCAGCTAAGACCATAAGGAGTGGATGAATACCAAACCAAGAACCAATGAAAAATGTTTCAAAATCGGGAGGGCTTTTACCTAATTTTTTTCCTGCTAATACTTTATATCTCACAAAGAAGAAGCAGACATACAACTAAATACATAATATACTTTTAAGCAAAACAAGATAGATAGATAAATAACACTTTATTGCTTACCAAAATAAACAAATACAAAATAAAAATCATAATTGGCAAAGCACAGTTAGCCTTATCACTAAAAGCTATCTCTTCTGGCCAACCTAGCTTAAAAGAAATTCCCTATAAATCATAATTTCAATATCTTTATAACTCCAGGGACCTAGAAAAAAGTTGTCAAGTATACATAACGAAAGAGCACACAGATATTATTAACTCAATGGATGGTATAGGTGGCAACACAGTCAATTGTGGTGCACCTGAAATCGTGACTGGCAGTAGAGATGGTAACTTCTATACTTCTTATAATCTTCTTTAGTTATATAAATCATGTTTAAAATAAATTTAATAATTTACAAACATAATACTATAATTACATCTGGTTACAAAAATTGGAAGTATTAAAATGAGGTATTTCATTATTTTATGCACAAAAAATTAATTTAGCTGCAACTGTCAGGCAGTAGGTATTACAGCATTCTACAATTTGAAAACAAAGAAACACATTTCGTAACTTCTACATCATCAGTTGTGGTAAGTCGTCATAGCTTAATGGTAAATCCAACCTACATCTCATTCTAATTACATGAGACTAGTCCTGGCAGGGAAGCATGCACCACTTACTAAATAACTACATACTAAGAATGAAGAAAAACACGAGGAATGCAGCTTTTGGAAGTCATCAAAGAAATGTAAATTATAAATATGTTAAATAATAATGTGAAAAACGGGTGGGTGTAATTGGGACCAACAGAATTCGAAAAAGCATCAACTTTTAAAATTATTCTCTGAATGGATTTAAAAGAAACTCGATACAGAGCTAGCTTATATCTCGGGTTAGAAGCTAGAATACTTTTATCCCGGTAAATGACGTCGAATATATCGATAAAGTGCCGCTGCGTTCGCATGTTTCTGATACCGCCATTCCATTTTTTTTATTCACTCATAAACACGTCATCGTTCGTTAGTACTGAAGTAAATCACTAGTACCTCTTTATCCCAGGCACAGTTAAAGTTTGGGATCCTCGTCAACGAGGTAAACCAGTAGCAAACATGCAACCAGCGCAAGGTGAAACAAAAAGGGACTGTTGGGCTGTTGCTTTTGGAAACTCGTTCAATGATGCGGAGAGGATTGTCGTAGCTGGCTACGATAATGGGGATATGAAGATGTTCGATCTGCGCACCATGTCTTTGAGATGGGAGTGCAATTTGAAGAATGGGGTATGATTTATTTAAATAGATTACACCTTTAAAAACACATTGAGTTTATTCCCATCTCATGGCTGTAGATATAGTAACTTCAGCAACTTTTAAAACTGTAGTATTGACGCAAATGGGACAATCCATCAAATATTTTTCTATGTAAATTGTAAGGAGAGATGCCATGTAATTTTCTATTAAAAATGTATTAATTTACCATACGTACTACATACATTAAACCTGATTGTCATTTGCAGGTATGTTCTACAGAGTTTGATCGCAAAGATATACCAATGAATAAGCTGGTTGCAACAACACTAGAGGGTAAATTTCACGTTTTTGATGTTAGGACACAGAATCCGAGTAAAGGGTTTGCTCAGGTAAACTGTCCTTGTCTAATTTTTCACTTTTGTAAATTTATAATTTTACTAGTTACGCTCCACAGTTTTACTCCCATCATAGTTGGTAGGCCACCTTTTTGCTCATTTTTATTAATTATCGTACCAAATAAACCATCCTTAAGAAAATAATAAATTTCGCGTTCGGAGTGACATCTTTTAACACTTGATAAAAAAATTGTGTTTGAGTTATAAACATGCAATTTTTACTGTTGGGTAGCGAATACAATGGAGATTAATTTAAAGTAATAAAAAGGTAGGTAATTGGGACGTCTTACTGAGAAATTTTACGATTATTGTAAAAATTGATGGAAAAAAAACAGATTTTTGCTTAAAAAACATGTTTATTTTTAATTGAAGCTAGTTTTTTTTCAACAATTTTCATTTTATTAAGCCGCCTAATTACTTCCAATCATGATGGAGTTTGTTTCATCGTGATAGCTCACGTAGTTTAAAAGTTACACCGTTTTGTTTACACTGAAGTCACAGTAGCGAATAAGTTTTTTAAAAATTCCATAAAAAAATAAAATATAAATTTTAGATTTTTTTAAATATCTTTTCCGTCTATAAAATTAAGTATAGTTTCCCTAATTTCGATATGTGCACATTATGAAGACTCACACTGTATATATATATATATATATTATAGATTTGTATAGTAGTTATTTTTCCAGGTACTAGATAATTCAACTAAAAGCGGTACAATATGGGTGGCACGGCATGTTCCTCAGAATCGTGATTTGTTCATAACATGCGCGGGCAATGGGCAAGTTAGCTTATGGAAATAGTAAGTACATTTATTAATAATATTTCTTAAGTTTTCGCAACTTGTATACATGATAAAAGTACGTTTTAGCGGTTTTAAGCGCGGTAATTTATTTGATTTTGGTTTATCCGACGGTTCGGCCCCTGGTCACGGTGGTCCGTGACCACGGCTATTACGGTTATTACGAAGTATTAACATTCTGTATATGTATATATATTTAATATTGATTTTAGATATAACCCTACTCATAGTGCGTGCCTCCAATTTAAAGAGCAAACAATATAGGTTACATTGTATAATTTTTTTATGTTAGTGCTATTTGGCCCCGGAAGATTTACTTTATTTTATACCGAAAACAATTCCATCTCCCGGGATGAAAAGTATCTATGTCCATTGGTATTAAAATTACATTTGAACAAAATTACAGGAAAACCGATCCAGTACTCTATTAGTTTTCGGAGAAAGCTTAACAGATAGACAGGCCAAGTTATTCTCGCATTTTTTTTATAAATGATGATTTTTTTATATCCACAAACTTGAGAAATCATTGGTCTCCCATACAAACTTTCATTATCCCTATTTCAACATGTTCTAGTTTTATTTTTACGACAAAAAGTAGTAGCCTTCTTTTTAAGGCGGGGGAAATGTATTTCGCACAATACCGGGTCCTTTGCTAGGGATTAGACCAGAGTTGATTATGGAGGCAATCCATTATTTCTGTGCTAGATACCTAACCTACCACCCAACTGAATACTCCACTAAAACACTCTCCTCCCATGTGCCCCGCGCTTATGGCAGGAAGAGCATGAGACTTGGAACGTAGTTACGCCCACGCTGAAAAAAAAGTAGTAGCCTCTATATATCAAGTCTCGTCTATCATACGTAAACTATAAAAATAATGACATACACACAACCAAAAAAACAAAACCTATCCTACTTTCTCGGATAACCTTTACATAAATCTTATTCGGAAAAAGTCCCTTGTCCACTCTCGCTATTAAAATTACATAATATACAGAATTTCAGCCAAATCGGTCCAATAGTGTTTCTGTAAATAATAAACAGTGAGACAGATATATTTTTATCCCGGAAACTATCCCATTTTTCAGGGTAAAAAATTATCCATGTTCATCCTCGGCATCGAAAACATTTATACACTGAGTTTCCGCCAAATGGGTCCTGTAAGTTTTCCGTGAAAACGTAAGAGACAGACAGAGTCGGAGACAGAACTTCCGCATTTATAATATTAATAGGGATTTTATGACAGTCTTCTACTATAATTTACTACATCATGCTGAAGTCGGAATTTGAAAATCTCTCTTTTTGCTTCAGTGAGTACCCAGAACAGAGACACCGCGTGGACCAACAAGGTGTAGCAGTGGGAGTTCCGGGCACCCTGAAGCGATTGCAGCGAATGGTGATCAGTTCACAACCCATCAACGCACTAGACTGGAACAGAGACCACCTAGGTCTCGCGGTCGCTACTGCATACGACCAATGCATTAGAGTCATTGTCACGACCAAACTTAATTTGCAATAAATTTATTTATCGAAATAGTTGTTTTTTTATTGCTGCCCTGTAATTATTGTTTTGATCTCTATCTAAATTACATACGAACACAAGCGATTATTAAAGCAGAGCTCAATAATTTCAACGCTCAAAAAACAGGAAAAAATACTGTTTCTCCATTAATAGTTTAGATAACGTTCGAAAGTTTAAATAAATTGAAATTCGAATTAAATCCAAAATTTACTCTTCCTCTTATACTCAGTCCTATAGTCCCATTATTTCATCACAATAAGAACGGGGGCACACGGTGCGTTGAGGCGCCGCACCGCAAAGATTTTGCCGAATCGGCGGGCACACGATCGGTGCGGCGCCGCAGGCGCCCCAGCATCGTTGGACAGTCGCTTAATAAAAATGGATCGTAAAAAACGTCTGTTGTTGGCCCTGCTATTTGCCCGTGCGTATGACGCATAAACAACTGAGCGGTGCCGCTCTGACGTCGCAACGCATTCACCCCTCCCCGCCTCGTCTCGATGATTACGAATCCGGTGCGGCGCCTCAGCGCATCGTGTGCATGCCACAGATACTTCTATGTAAAATGACGCAGCGACACCGCTCCGGCGCCGCAACGCATCGTGTGCCCTCGCTCTAACGTTATTTCATTGCCAAAACGTTAAGATTTTATAGAGGTTTGCAACCAATCAAATAATCCCAAATTAGAATTTACTTCCCACAGCCATTTTTATAAACGTAATTTGTTCTCGTTCACCCATTTTTGAACGTTCCTTTAATAATATATTTTCTTGTAATTCTCGGAGTCCGAACAACATAAACATCCAGAGCGTACCGATTATAATTATGGAAATAAAACAACGTATAAATTTTCTAACTCAAAAGAGCGATTTATTATTCTAGCACTTAGATATTATAATTTAAATTAAGGCTAGCAATCAGTTCATATTACCAGTATGTTATAGTTGTTACAATTATATTTTGTATGTCACACTAAAGATACGACGCTTATTTATTTTTAGTGTTATGAACTGCATAACTTAAGTTTCATTAAATGCAATGCATCGCAACTTCAGTCTGGCATACCTTCAAGGAGACATAAAAGTCCGCCAAACTCAATTCAATAACAAATCTTGCCCTATTTAAAGTAATGCTAAATATTTCGAAACACGTATCAAACGCAACTTTCTCATCTTACAAAGGTGATAGAGCATTAGTCATAGCCATTTTTCTCATTAAAATAATTAGATATACCATATAACTATACTTCGGTCAGGATGCAGAAAAAAACATAATTCCATCTCTTTCACACACGTACAAATGTGTTGTCGTCACTCCTGCACATTGACCTGAAATAAGTTCACGTTCGGTGATAAACTTCCACTTCGGAGTTCGCTTGTTTGTTTGTTTTTCTCCACGTTTCACAACTTTTCACGTTCACGATGTCTTTATAACCAATATTTTTTATACATTTATTGTTGCAAGTGAGACGACTACATATGTATTTGTACACGAGTCAAAAAGATGGTGAAGATTATTATGAAAATTCTATGCGTATTATAACCAAATTATATATAATATGCTACTGAACCACCTCTGAAGACGCATTAAACTCGAAGTAAATGAATTAGATAAGCTATATGTGGTCATTTCCCTAACAGCCTAAGATAAGCAACCACACTGAAAATTAAATTAATAATTAGGATGCTGACAATGTACCTACACATTCATTTAACAGACTACATCATATTGGCCGTTTAAATAAGCATTTATTTTACCAAAAATCCTTAAAATCTAAAACAAGTTGCTATATATATTATGTGCAAATCACTGAATTTTTGTTAAAAAGCTATTACAATCTGTTCCATATGCCACTTTTGAATTATTTTGGCAGAAATTAACAACACCTTCTGACAACATTTTGTAATATACTTTTTTGTTTATACATTTATTTTTAATGATTCAATTAACAGACTATATTTTTCCCGAAATATTAATAGTCATATCTGTCCCGCATTTTTTTAATTATTTTACTTTAAAGGCAATAACTTTACGTGTAACCACTAACTAGTGAATCCCGAATTGTACAAAAACTAAATTCTCACACGTCATAGGCTAATGTCCACTATGGCTATAAAACTTAATTAATTTTTACAACACTCTAGTACGTGGACTTACGTTACACACGTCCTTCCAATTTGAATTCAACTTACGAAATGCTACTTCAAATCTCGCTACAAACATTTTAATCCTACCCGCTTATTATTCTTAAATCTTTCTATAGTATTATAGAAAGATACCTTCAACAATTCTAATATTAATTACACTCGAACCGTCCAACTGAATGGTGTAACACAAAAATATAGGTCTTGTCAATTTCTCGACTGCGATATGGTTGGAAGTAATTGAGTACTATTCGCTTTGCTCAATAAAGTGCTTGATCGGACTTCAGCACATTGAAATCGTACGAAATTGTCTTTGTCAGAATATTTATATTTACTCCCAAAATTCAGTCTGCATTTAACCAGTTATGTATAACACATACTAGCTTACAAAATGCTCTCTAGAATTTTTAAAAATAATCGCTAGCTATGTTAAAGAAAAACTAGCGATTATTACTTTTCTGATGAATTATTAAAAGTTATGAATTTACAATTTTTTTACCTTCTCGCATTGTGTTTTTCTATCTCTCACGTATATCCCTCATTAAATAATAATTGGTATACACCGGTGAACCATACGTCCATCAAACCTTTTTCTATCATGCAGAGAAACGTAATAATCTGA
Organism: Dendrolimus punctatus; assembly: GCA_012273795.1. NCBI lineage: Eukaryota > Metazoa > Arthropoda > Insecta > Lepidoptera > Lasiocampidae > Dendrolimus > Dendrolimus punctatus. The sequence goes on along the minus strand of CM022545.1, from coordinate 15,002,410 downwards.
AAACGCATGATGTTATCACTACATATCGCTACATAGTATAAAACAAAGTCGCCTTTTCTGTCCCTATATCCCTATGTGCGCTTAAATCTTTAAAACTACCCAACGAATTTTGATGTGGTTTTTTCCAATAGATAGAGTGATTCAAGAGGAAGGTTTATATGTATAATACTAAGGCAACATTGCTAATTTTAGAGGTTTCTATGTAGTGATGCCCGTGCAAAGTCGGAGCGGGCCGCTATGTTTTTATATTGCACCCGTGCGAAGCCGGGGCGGGTCGCTAGTATAGAATAAAACAAAGTCGTCTAAACATTAGGCCATGTCCTGTTTGTTGGCGTTTTGCTGTACCCAAAATAAATAAAAATCAACACTCATTGATATTAATTACTGTAGGGTGATTGGTAGATTTGGTGTCGGTAGACCACGGTGCACTTATCAAGAGTAAATCGTAAACAAAGTTCAGATGAAGCACTTTCGTGTTTCTATAGACATTATTACTAAAAGTAGTTAAAACCTGTATGCCAAAATAATACCAATAAAAATATCTATTCTTGCCACTTGCTCCTATAAGAAATCAGCGTGTTAATTAATATGAACGAATGTAGCATAGATAATAAATATTATCAAACCTTTAAACCCAGAACGATAGGTAGAGACAATGGAATTACACATGCTACATACTTGGCATACATCTTTCCCTTCATGTGCTTTCATTAAGCTCTCCAGTTTGAAAAGAATACAGTAATTAATATTACGGTGACAAATCCAATAATTGACGAAAACCTATTTATCGTATTTCGTAAAATGTCTGCAAGATCGTGTAACAAGCACCACAAAACGTGTATTGTAAATAGACCAATCCAAGTAAGCCGCGAATCCCACATACAAAAAATGTAATCTGTCCATCAGAAAGAACAGGACCTAAAAAAGTAAAACACGAAAATATGCTCAACAAAAGTTCACTTTCAAAATAAAAAGTAACAGTTATATACACACACATTTTATTATTTGTTACTTTAATCGTTTTTGTATTATTGTACATTTTTAAATAATAATGAAATATTTGAATCTACTGTTACACTGCATTTTTATACTATTAAGCGTTGTACACGAATCAAAAAAATCGAATATTCGACTCGACGACACAAGCTGCAACGTTCCAATTTTGACAGACAACATTTTAATACGCAATTTGTAACTAACTTCACTTTATTTACACTCGGTTATTTTTTTGCAATTTGGAACCAACTTCATTCTATTAGTAAAGTGTTACAATAAATAATTTAAAAATGCTAGTAAAGAATTGCACATATAAGGTTCCCTTCTTTGTAGTGTTTTGAGGGTTGGCTCAATGTTTTGTTCACAATTAAAACACACAACTTTTGCTTAAATTAAAAACTAAACAATCAAGTTATATTTACATTTATTTTACTTATTCTCAATCAACTGCACTTAAGAATAAACGATTCAAATTAATTTATCTCAGTCCATACAATATTCATCATTTACATAAAACAGAATATTCATATATAAAACTAGCTTTTAAAAGTTCCTTTGACTATATAATTTTACGCCAATTAAAATCTAACATCCTGTTTCTTACAGTTCATATCTTATGGAGCGTAAAGAAGAGTGTCTTCTAATACCACATGAGTGTCCACGAAATCCATTAAATAAAACTTCAGAATGCCTAACACTAGTGAAACTGTTACTGAATGAAAACTGACTAATGAAGTACATGTATGTGTCCATTATACACATACGTGGAATTCATTCGTTTACCTTATAGTAGATTTCTTTAACAATTTTGAAAATCAAGACAAACTTCTCTTCTTTACCATCCATGCACATATTTTTCAATGAATAGAAATTTGAATTTTCTTTTACAGATTTCAAGTGTAAATTCAGCCAATACTATAAACTAATTTTAAAAATTACATAGGACATGGAGATTTTAAGACACGCAATTGGAACAGACGACTGAGACGCTAGACAGAAACGCCATGTGTGTGCGGCGGCCTTTTGTCTCTGTCGTTTCAGCGACACACCTACCGATAAGTACGGCGTGGAGAGTTCGGGTATATTCATATACATACACACGCACGCACACACACACATATATATGTGTACATACATACATACATACATACATACATATATGTGTGTGTGTGTGTGCGTGTGCGTGCGTGTGTGTGTGTGTGTGTGTGTGTGTGTGTGTGTGTGTGTGTGTGTGTGCGTGCGTGCGCGCCTGTGTGTGTGTGTGTGTGTGTGTGTGTACGTGTGTGTGTGTGCGTGTGTGTGTGTGTGTGTGTGTGTATGTGTGCCTGTGTGTGTGCGTGCGTATTGTATACTGTGGTTATATAGTATAGCGTATTTACGCTCGCAATTTTTATATCATTATAATTTAAATCGGACCAAATAGTATTGCGGGACGATACGTCTAGCGGCTGTTTCCGTGAGAGCGCTTTCAATGTAGGTATCTTGAATAGCCATCAACACGTGTGACACGTTACGCGACCGAAAGTTGTCTGTACGTAGTTAAACCAATTTGTATACACACTCCGATACTTTTACACATGTAAAAAGTACATCATTTTACCTCTTCATATTATCAACACTGATAAAATTAATGAAAGAATAGGTAGGTGAATATAACATAACAAGATATTTGGGAAAAGGTTTGGTACAGGATTATTTTGGCTGAACTACACGCCGCGTAATTCCGACTTTTCGGTGTATTTGGTATGTCGAATACCGAAGTGTCGACACCGTACATTCGGCAGTGTGTCATTCCACTTAAACGCTTTCAAAAAGAATGTCTAACTTTTGAGTTTGTCCACTTTTTGACATACGAGAACTTATGTTATAGTAAATTTTAACAACTTAATTTCATTTCGAAATAAATTTGCAGCTTAAATTAATTAAATATTAGTTTTCTTTATGACATGTAAGTAAGGTGGATGCGAATATTCAAGTGCTTAAAATAAATACAGATTGCAGTGGAAATATACCTAAATCATTCTGTCCATTCAAAATCACATCAATTAATTAATTTTAATTACGAATAAAATAAACACAGCAATGTACAAAGCGTTAAATATGTTTTTTATCGTTTCGTAGGTTTCATCACGGTCATAACTTACATATTGACTTGACCAAATAAATATCGTTTTCAATTTTAATAAAACGCGTTTTGTTTCTCCTTATATTAAATTACATATTTTTAAAAAACTCCATTGATATAAAGTGACGTATATTCTCATAATATTTGTATAATATTTGTTTACATCGTATAAAAGACAAGTCTACCAACTCATAGTGTAGAAGTTTCTCTGTGGTTTTAATTTATTATTTAATGTGAAATAATGACAAAGATTTCGCTATAGCTCTGTCAAAGCTTACAGCTCAAAGTCACAGTGGTTGCGCAATTGTCATTTTTCCATAAAAATCACGCAACAACGTTCTTTTAATAAATTTTGACAGACCATACAGATTGTCAATCTATCCTGATGATACACGAACATTGATACTTCAGTTTATGACACTATTGTATAAATATTTGCATATAAAACATAATTCATTCAATGACGTGATATTCTCAAGCCATTCTCGGTTCAATATACTCGATCTTGGTTCGTTTACTTTCGTTTATGCATCTCTATATCATAATCATCACATAAGCGATTACTTGTTAATTTGAGTCATTTTGTAGGTAATGACTAAATTAATGTTATATTCAACATTACAATTGAGCCGTTCTACAAAGCCACATTTGGCACAAACTGATTAAAAAAGAAAAGTTATATAGAGAAAGTCACACATTGCCGAATCGATTAAAATATAAAGATTTGTTTTTAAAAATACACTTTACGTTTCGTTGCCTTTTATATTTTTAAAATGTACAAAATATAACTTAATCGCGCTTCATGTTTAAACTTTTCGATTATACATCAATCTCCAGATCACGTCACTAATATTTAAGAGAAAAAAATGTTTTCTCAAACAACTTACTAGTTATTGTGTCTTAATTTGATTATAATTTTGATACTGCTAAAAAGTTAGTTCGTCAATATTTATATCAATTTCAAACAGGGCTTCTTAGAACGGCCCAACTACAGGTCAACTAGATTGATATTCATGTGTTCTCCTTTAGCTCTTAAAACGGGTACCTACGGCCACAAAACGTCACAGCAGAAACCATAAGTGACCAACGAATCCGCTTACAGAGCTAAAGACAAGCCCGCAAAGGTCATACATATTGTATGTAATAATAATGTTGCGCAAAGACCACTATGAGCGCGTTCTTTTAGTATCTCAAAACGCACATAATGCTCAGTCTGCCGTCGTCCACATGGCGACTACGGTCGTTATGGTCGTGGCGTAAACATCACTAACGACGTCATTTATTACGCTCACAAGGACCCATGTCAAGATCTAGGTCGAAGTGGACGTTGATCACAGAGCATTAATTCTCTCTATCGATTGACATTGAAAAGAGCGCGATTTTCAAATCAACCAATAACATTAATTTGTGTATTTCGTCGGTAATGACATCAATGCTCCATAATCCGTTCCACTAGAGTTTATGATTGTATCTCCCGCAAGCAAGTGGAACGGGAAAAATCGCGGTCGCGAACTTGGTCGTTGTGAGTCTCTTGTGGAACGTAGCCTATATCATAGTTCGTAAACGCGAGCCGCCTTTAGTCACCGGAGGGTAGTAGCCCTCCCAATACGTATACCGGAGCAATTCGTTCATCCGGTCATTTCGTTCACTCTTGATCAATATTGACTTCATAACACCAATGCATAGTGTAATAATAAAAACACTAGATGCTGTCTTGGTAATTATGAATACCATAAAGTCATATGGTGCCTAATATTGTAATACTAAAATCTTTATTTTTTAGAACTCAAACCCATTTCCGAGGTAGAGACTGCTTTTGTAAACTATTTATACTTTCATTTTAAACGTCAAATACATTAAATTCTTTTTAAAGAATATATATCTATCGACTCAAATAAAGTAGAAATAATTTAATAAAATCTTAATGCATCAATTTCAAAATACACCATAGAAATGTCAAAAAATAATTGCGTGAATAATCTTGTCGATACACAATACTGTCACCTTCAAGGGCAAACTGTCACTTAAAGCAATACAAATTAAAACCAATTGTTCTGATTCTTGCCTGTTGGTTAGTGTATAAGTTTGAGTTCATTCTATTATTTGGTGCATAGTCTGTAGTGTAACTTAAGCTCTGACCAAACTGAGGCAAATGTTCCGATTCGAAGCGATTTATTCACTCGCTTAATAAAATAATAATAACAGAAGTGAGCACTCACACAATATTAATCCTAGTTTCTCAGTAGTTTTCAGTTGTATGTATGTAATTTTTATTACCGTTCACTCTTTATAAAAATAGTTCCATATTGAACGGAAAACGAGCTACAACATAGCTCATTTACTTAACGACTATTCGCGCCAAGCTGAACACGACTATAGAAGTTAAATGTCAAAATTGACGCGAGCAACTCTTGTGTCGCGTGCTATTCGCCTGTTTGGTCAGAGCTTTACGCACTTTTTGTGCGAAATTAATACTTGTTATTTAGCAAATCGAGTCTGACTCCCATCCACACATTATTAATACTATAACCCTAATTCAGCTTTTTACATCGTTACTGCTGCACTCAAAGCCAATGGTCACTTAAATATTGTTTTACTCAATTCACTCCTGTCCCTATTTCACTGCAGGTTGTAACAAGAGAAACATAATATGTGTATATTAAAGTTGATTTACATTGATCCATCTATTGATATAAGGAGCAGACTGAGTTTAAAGTATTCAATAGGGGAATACTGAAGTCAGTCAGAGTTTGTAGTACTGTACGAACTTCAGATCAATTTACATGTTGCCAGTATGAAGTCAACACTGGCTTCCTTCCTATTTGAAGTCAGTATCTGGATTAATGTAAATCAGCTTTTATTTGAGCTTATTCTAGATTTTAAGAAACGCGTTTCATTTCACCTCACTTGCTCAAAAACGTATTTATGTGAGTAAAAATCTGTGAGTAATATTTTTCTCACTCAGTGAAAAAAATGGTTTTATATTTACGTTCAGATACTCACTCTGTATAATTTTATTTCATACACAATCTTTTAATTTTTAAGTAATATTTTAATATTAATGAAATAATAAAAAAAATATTTTTCACTTCCAATCAAAATTGCATTTTTATTAGTGTGATGTTAGATGCAAGTCATTTGTGAGAACAAAGCAATTCGTTTCTTTAATGTTTAAGGAGTTAAATTTTAATACTTAGCATAGTGAGGTTTGAGTATTAAAATTTAACACTTACAACAAAAGGAACTTTACACTTTTGTTTGAATGAACAAATATTATTTATTGTAAGTCAAAGCCAAATTCCTGTACTTAATACTCACTCTTTTATCTTACCATTGGTAGAAAATTTACATTACTTTTATGAATTTTGTGTCAAGTATCTAATATAGCAAATAAATGTATAGTAACATATAGGAATCAGCTATAAAAGATATATAGTCCATAGAAATGACTGTCAACAATACACTGTTTTCTCAATAATAACTATTTGCTCTGATAATATTGTCGAGGCTCATTCACTGTCCTGCAGTGCAGTCCTACAGTGATTAAGAGGCATTCTGCTTGATGTTGCATAACAAAATGCAGGCTGCAACAACATTCACTGTCCTTCATTACACAGTGGACTGCCATGCAGGTTAGTGAATGGGCCTTTAGAAATTACTCATTAGGTTAATAGACTTGAAGACTCTCGAGTGTGACAGTCAAGTGTCTGTCAGAAATAGCTTGTGTAACTATGCAAGGCCATGAATGTACCCTCAAAGGATTGAGGAGCACCATGAGCCAAGTATATGAGATATCGCAAGCGGTGTCCCTTCGTCGGCTCAGTCCCAATGCGATTGGGAGCAATTTGATAGTCGTCTAAAATCACTTTATATACACATCAGGTGCATCTTTGAACCTGTAACAATAGTAAATTAATAATTGTCATATGTCTTAAACAATAATTTCGAAGACCCGGCGGCCTAAAGCGGCCGTTTTCGCAGATTCTCCTCTCTTTTTATGCACCTTCTCCCATTTATTTGAAGTCGGAATAATATGTCTTTTTCTTCCACGCCCCTTTATTCTGACATATATATGTCCTCTGTCACACCACAAATCATCATATCGCGGGCTTCAAGCCAGAGGCTTCAAGGCGTATAAAAAAATGCGTTTTTTTATTTATTTCGTCTATCATTTCTATTTTTATCGATACAACACCTGTTTTTTTTTCTTAATACTAGGTTAATACTAGTTGGAAGTACTTTCATAGACAGGCATTGAATACATTGAAAAAAACTTATTAAGTTTTTTGTATCTCCTGAAAAGTTGCTTTTGCTTATACGCCCCTCTGGCTTGAAGCCCGCGATATCATCCTTTACAGAATCCCAGGGATGAAAAGTGCTGTTTTGGTCCCTATGATCAGAGGCAACTCCAAGCATACTTTCATAATATGAGAAATGAAATATATTTTCACCTGTAGTGCCGATTGGAGTTTCAGTCAAGGTTGTCCTGGAAGATGAGGCGCACGTATCCCGGCGAGCCCTGGAGCGGGGACGCGCAGAACGGGCATATGGCGTGGAACCCGTTCGTGCCGTGAGGGATGTCCACGCTCGCCCAATATCTTTAACACAAAATAGTTACTTGAAAAAAAGTCCCTAAGTACGTTCCTAGAGAATACTACAAGATATTTTAACGCCTTTTGGTATAGGAAAAAACTCTAAAGCTTTCAACAAATTTCATTATCGATAAAAAAAGTGGACCAAATTGTTTATGTATAATTTTCGTTGCGGTTTCAAGTGTATTAAAAAATTAACAAAACGCCACAAAATTTAGGTGAAATTATAATAAATCACTACTAATGAAAGTAGCGAACAAAGAAGAATTAACTATCAAGAGAATATATTGGATTACAGGAATTGAAATTCCCCTTATTCTATGGGTTTTGTTAGTAGTGGTGGTGTGTGTATGTTGGAGTCTTGAAGATGCTACATGATTAGAGTTCTAAGTGATTAATTAAATGCGAAGTAGGTGGATTACAACTGAGTGAATGAGTCGATGCCATGTGAGTAGCTTCCAATGCAATAGACGCCAAGAGAATAGATACTAATTAGACGGGTGCTAAGTGACAAGTCACTTAGCATTCATTTACTTGGTATGGCATCAAGATGCCAACAGAGCAAATGCTAAAAAAGTAAATACTAAATAAGTGAATGCTAAGTGTCTAGATACAAAGAGAGTGTATGTCAATTAAGTGGATCACAAAAGAGAGTGGATGTCAAGTAAGTGAATGCAAAGTGAGTGAGATGCTAACAAGGTGAATGCAAAGTGAGTGAGATGCTAACAAGGTGAATGCTAAGTGAGTGAGATGCTAACAAGGTGAATGCCAAGTGAGTGAGATGCTAACAAGGTGAATGCTAAGTGAGTGAGATGCTAACAAGGTGAATGCCAAGTGAGTGAGATGCTAACAAGGTGAATGCTAAGTGAGTGAAATGCTAAAAACATAGATGCTAAGTGAGTGTATGTATAATACTAACTTGACTGTCCTCTCGGAGGCCATGTGCCCGCACGGATTGAACGCGTACGTGGGCGCCGCGGCGTCCACGTAGAAGGCCGGCTCAATGCCCATGCAGACGCGCACCACGGGCCCCGCGCACAGGCACATCGGGCAACGGCGGACGCCAGCCTCGCTGCCCTCCAGGCCCCACGAGTGTTCACCTAACAAAACATTACAACACCATAAATCTACTTCAAGTCTCAAATGGGATACTTGACAATCAAATCAATATACTTCTTATCATCATACTACCATTATATCACTCTTTTTATATGAAACCACCATATTCACCCTATTGTTAAATTCCGGTAGAGTTCAAAGCGGTCGCTTCGAAGCCCAAGGTCCGCTTACTCTTTCTTCTCCACATCGAACGGTCTTGGGTATGCCTCGTATTGAGACCATTACGCATGTCATCCTTTACAGCGTCAAGCCAGCATTTCTTGGGCCTACCCCTACTATCAAGATCTGGCGGAGGTGGCATGGCTAGACATTTGTTCCCCACGTAACAAACCGATTACCATAAAACTTGCAGTTTGTAGACTTTATCACAGACATGGAGACTACCGCAGATGCAGGCGTTCGGTTAGGTGTAGGTCAGTCACTACTGACCTAAACACTTATCATATTATACCTAAGGCCGCAAGTCGTTTTGTAAGATGGTGAAAAACGTCTCGTTTGATTTGATTGTTAACAAAATCATTACAAGGTTTTACAACAATGCCCATGACATATTTCTCAAATAACAATAAACGGATTCAATAGTTTTGGCATAAAAGATATTCTAGAAAAAAATACCCTGAAACTTATTTTTTAAATGTTGTATATAAAAATATATAATTTTTACCTTGCACGTGTCCGCAATTGAGATAAACGTAGGGCTGGTTGAGATCCTGGTGTGCAGATGACAGCTTGCGCGGTATCACGAGAGTATTCAAACCAACCGGGCACTGCGGCCGGCCGGCGTTCAACTCGTCAACTAACGCTTCTAAATCGCGTTTCGTCTGTACGCAAACATTATTTATATTAACCAACCAGAGTTTTGAACCCCAGAAGCCTTAGTTTATTGAGAGCCAGCAAACAACACAGGTTTACAGGTTACTATATACAAAATGGATCCTATATCTATTTTCGATTTTAAGACCACACATATCGAGGGCTTGATAACAAATGGGCGTATACGCAAAAATGCCATTTTTTTGTTGTTTACTAAAGTGTATTTATGTTTACAATTTAGAAAGTCTTACACCAGTATGCAAGTGTACCTAAATAGAAGGGAAATTCGAATTTCAGCCTTATGCAATCAATTAGTTTATTTTTGTCCTTTGTGTAAAACTGCACGTTTGTCTGCACGCCCATTTGTTATTAAGCGATGTCCGTGCAGGAACAGAAAAAGAATACTAATTCCTCCTGCCGGGCGGCCTGTCGTAAAAGGCTACAAAACAACGCACAGCCAGGTGGTAGCGTCTTAGCCCGTATAGATGACTAACATCCCTGGTGTAGAGTATGACGTCATAACTTTTGAGTAGCGTTCCGGCATCAGTGAGTCAGGTTCCTAGTTTCCTCTTCAAGGCCGGCAGCACATTGGCAGGACCTCTGATGCTAAGTCCATAGGCGACGGTTACCACTTTCCGTCACAGTTGGGCCATCAACGTGTCTGCTGTGCCTCAGCAATAAAAAAAATAAACCAAATTTCAGTAAAATCGATACCGTAGATTCCGTAAATGTGTAACAGATAGACAAATACTAATTACTTTTGCAATAAAGTAAGCAATGAAGTTTTTTTTTTAATATCCATATAGAGAATGGATGATATGAAAATAGGGAAGTTCGCCGGTAAGCGCTGGATGAGAGAACAGGAAATTCGAGACATGTGGCGCAAACTTGAGGAGACCATGTCCAGCATTGGCCAGCAGTTGGCTGACAACGAAAGATATACGAAATGGTAAAGCGTGTCAGTGGATGGTGAGCCTATATGTTACCGGCCGGCGATTGGCCTTACTATCGGTTATCTATCTATCTATGAATTCTTGGTCAGCGTTGGCTCCAACGCTTTATGCGCGCGTTGAGTTTTCCAATGTCGAGTGACTATGTAAAAATAACAGATTTAGGGCGATCAGAACTATCGGTTAAAATTTGACATAAACTGCATAGAAGTAATGTCAAAATTCAAACGATGATGGGCAAGTGAATTAATAGTAAGATGTTGGAATCGGCCATTAATGGCTAACGCATAGTTCCATTGGCGTGTGTTCGAAATTTTTTCATGTGTATGATATAAGTCGTATAATTCCAATATCCGCTAACTCCACACGCAACATATTGTCAGTAAAGGCAAAAAAGTGTTCTAATATCTCGGATTTTGGAACAAATTTGAAAGTTTTATGTCAAATTATTTGGAAGTTGGCGGTTTTTGGTATAAAACGAACAAAATGACATATGAGAAATTTCTTAAGACTATCCAGAAATATACATAACTTAATTTTGTTTTTTAAGGGAGTTGGCGGGTATTGGATTATACGACTCATATTCTCGCATTATCACGCAAAGAAAGTGAAGAAAAACGTCGCGATGAAACCAGCTTAACGATATATTTGAAAACCAACACACTTTCGGCAATAATGGCGAGCGTGATGTTAATACCCTAAAAATAAAGGACTCGGTCCCCAACCAGCTATGTCTGTTTATAAGCTGATATTATTATAAAGATAATGGTATCAAATGAACACAAAACTTTGGTGTTATTCAGGAATTGAGGATAATAAATTTATTGTATTAATTAAATAGGTGGTTTAGATTAATTTTAATTAAGACGATTATTACCTAAATCAATTTTTACGATAGCCGATTCATTACAAAAAAGGTGAAAAATAAGGAAACATGCGCTAAAACGATCATTCAAATTTACATATTACTATATTATTTTGAATCCATTTGAGCAGGCCGATTTGAGCTTTTATAGATGATTAGATGCAAGTACAATAAGTACGATGCACGTCAAATTTTGTAAACTCTCCAAATTGGCTACATGCTGCGTAATTAATGATTTTACTGGAATAAAATTTTACGTGGACCAATGGCCAGTTCCCATGCCTTACTATCGGTTAAAGTTCGACATATTAAGCTCTGTACATGTAATGTTATATATCTCCCGACATTATGATATGAACTGGCCGAATGGATATACATGAAAATCACCACACCAAACTGTTACTAAAAATAAATTTTAATCCCAAATTCTGATGAATGTAATATTGTAATAAAAATATTTTACATACATACATAACTTCACGCCAGGTCCCTTGCGGGGTAGGCATGAACAATAGAGCGCCATACAGGTTTATTCTTATACACCTCACTTGCTTCTTTGACATTCATAGTTCTTGTCATGCACGCTCTTCTGTTCTTAAGACTCCTGACATCACCTTCTGCTAATACATGATCAATTTGATCATGGAAGGTGTGTCGTGGCCTTCCGCGACTTCTGCATCCATCCACTTTTGCATTGTATATCTGTTTACTCGTTCTTTCATCATACATTTTTTCCACATGCAATATATAATAAAAATATTTTATTTTATTATTTACTAGCTGTCCCGTCAGACGACGTCCTGCCCGGTAAAAAAAAAAATTTAGGGGTGGACTACCCCTAACATTTAGGGGGATAAAAAATAGATGTTGGCCGATTCTCAGACCTACCCAATGTGCACACAAAATTTCATGAGAATCGGTCCAGTCGTTTCGGAGGAGTATGGCAACGAAAACTGTGACACGAGAATTTTATATATTAGAATTATTTTATTGTAATATGTAATAAAAATGAAACTTACTGGTGAATTTTTTAGCCCTTCCGCACTCCTCCACAACAGTGTAGCGCCACATAAGTCAATCATCGTACCGTCCCTGAGAACATTTGTTTCTGCCTGACATGGCAAACCCTGGAAATTCCAAATATTGGTATCTCAGTCCACTTCATCATAATTTTTGACACAATCACAGCGCATATATGTAGTGGTGTATATATTTTTATTCAAGTAATATCATGCTTTATCATTTTAACAGATACATCTAATGATTACCCTTTTTTTTTACATGGGGAAATGCGTTGTCGCATCGTCAGCCGCGCGGGGGTTCTGTGCGCGGCCGGTAAGTGGGGCTCCCCGACGCCGATTAATCAATACGACCGGCGCCGGTAAACCCACTAAAACCCCATGGGAGCCTTCTTTCCGCCTAGCGCCGGGGTCGCGGTACATGCGTGAGCTTAACCCGCAACCCCGGCAGCGGCCGGCCGCCTCGTAAGCAGAGGCGGCCTCTCCTGTGTGCTGAGAGGGACGCGCGGCTGCCTCTCGCGCCCTCTCGCGGCATTAGTGCGGGCGGAGGTCTATTTGGATCCCCCAGACCTCGACGCCCGCTGCCGCCCGCCCGTGGCTTTTATTTGGCCACAGGCGTCTCCGTTCCGCTCTCCGCGACGGTTGGAGTGGCCGTCGCGGCCGCGGTTGCGCCCGGCGCCGTCCGGCTGGCCTTGGCTTTTCTCCTGGTGGGCTTCTTGGCCTCGCAGGGCTTTGAGCCCACCTGGTGACCGGCCGGCCTGCCCGCGGCCTCGCACACATTGCAGTGCGGTTTCGCGGTGCAGGGGCCAGTCACCAGATGCCCAGTCTGGCCGCAGCGGTAACACATTCCGCTGCAGTCCACCTCTGACTTGCATACCGCCGCCACGTGACCAGTCTCGTGGCAGCGGTAGCAGCGCTGGGCTCTATGGGGCAAGGCCTTCACCGTAGCTGAGGCCCATCCCATCTAATGATTACCCTGGAAATTCCCCTGTAAACCCCGGATTTTCCTTGTTTCAAAAAAAAAATATTATTATCATTATATCGCCAGCTACTTTCTAGATTATTAAATAATCTACTAATAGAAATAAAATAGCAGACTGCAAACATATAAGCCTTAAAATATCCTGATATTGCACCAATCATGCACTCACCGAGGGAAGCGCGGGCGACTGCTCGGGGCGTAAGTTAAATTGTGAAATTTTATTAAAATCCGTTCAGTACTTTTTGCCTGGGAGAGTAACATTGACAAATGTATCCATCCTCACATGACACATCACACACATCCTCACAAACTATCACGGTCGTAATATTAGTAGCATATAAAAGAACGCTTAATGCACGACGCGTGCATTTTCCCATTAACCTATTATCCTCCCAATCGAGTTATACGTTGTCGAAACGTAGTAGCAACGACAATACAACAACTTCTGGCAAAGTCCCAATACAAAATACCAACGTTTCGGTAACTCGATTTCCCTTGAGATTTACCCACAAAAAAAACACGAACTGAAAATGGCTAATGTATTTCTACGAAATACAAACTCGAGTTGCAAAAGCGTGTCACAATTAATCGTTTTACCTTCTGCTGTGCCGATCGGCTTTCCCTTAGCGAGAACACGGCGCCGCCGACAGATGTCTCGCGCCATGGGCCGCATGTCGCGCTTCCGCCGCAAAAATCGCCCCGCGGGTGCATTATGAGGACACCGTTTGTTGTCAAACCGTCGATTTCGTGGTTCTCCGTCCATTTTGTTGCCTTTTCCTGGAATAAAAATCCACACGTACTTGAATGTTTGTTTAATCCGCTTTCACACGCTTGGGAATGAAGTGATATATTTACTTTTGATAACGGGAACCCACATGGCATACTTTCAAACTCGAAAAAAAAGAAAAGATACCAATTTCAAGAGAATTGTAATAAGCTTTTTTAAAAAGGTTTTTAAATAAAAGCTTTTGAGATCCATGGATATCATGTAGCAGCAGAGTGCTAGCCAAGACAAGTAAAACGAGCCCAAACACGACGGGTTTATCTTGTTTAGTACAGGAGTTCCCATGGCCACCTTAAGACTGCATCATCAGATCAGCTCCATGGTACCATATTATTGCATTGTCATGCGATATACAAATGTGTGCAAATTTTCAGCTCAATCGGAAACCGGGAAGTTGGTCAAATTTAACTTGAAAAATTCCACCCGAACTTACATACATACATACGTAGGTACATCCATTGCAATGAAATAAAAGCTTGTAAAAACAAAATTTTCTAGCAAAACAGAAACCGATTTCAAGAGTAACTAAAAAACAAATAGTAAATATTTCCTACAATGTCTTGTAGCCGGTGCGAAGTACATTACTCTTGAAGCCGCTTTTTTTTATAAATATTTGTTTTATTTTCACTAAGAATGAAATTCATGAGAAGTTATCCCGAAACTATATTGAATCCAACGAAACAAGGACTATCAAAATCAGTTCAGAAACAAAAAAAGGTTATGCCTGAACATACATATAAAAATATTTACACGACGAATTGAGAACCTCACACATCCTTTTTAAAATCGGATAAGAAAGGGTAGTTAGTTTCCGAAGAAAACAAATCAAAAGATCACCCGAGCGAAGCCGCATGGAAAGCTAGTTAACGAGTATGTACATAAAATTACATTACAATCATGAGTAAATACTTGTATTGTTTACATTTCACGTGTAGGCGTAGGCGCATAGTAATTACGTCCAAACCTGTATCTCGCCTGCTCGAGCCAAATACCGCAGCAGCTGGTCTCTTTGTGCCCTGACTGCTGTGCTTCATCAATAAAAAAAAACTTAACGCCAGTATGATGATAAGATCTGTCTACTTACACCTAAAAATATGTTTCTTGATGAGTCAAATCCAGCAGCGTATATGCGGCAGTTGTTCACGTCGTTTCTGTCGGCTATAATACGGCATGCAAACCGCGATATTGTGCTTTGCAACACCTTTGTGTCGCCAGTCTTGTCACCTGCCACTGTGTCCATCACAACGAAGTCGATTGGCGATTCTGAGGACCTACCAATCTGTAAACAAAGAAAACTAATCTTTTAACATTCATGTCTCATTCCCATTGAAATCCTGAGCGGATACCGGAGAGTAGGCAGTGTGCATCAACTTAAAACAGTATCGAGCATTTAGGCAGTATGCATCACTTGGCAGTTTTACTAATTTAATAAGTCTATTGTTACAACATACAACACATGCTGAAGATGAAGGAAAACATCATGCGAGAATTTTCACAGCGGTATATTACCGATATGTGAAATCTAGCAAGCCGGCTTGGACAAGCCTAGCGGGTATGCTCTTTTCCGCTACAAATAGAGAGGTACCATAGTACCTAGCGTTGGGACATTTACATATATGTTAATATCAAGTATAGGTTTTGTATTACGTACATTAAAGTAATACAAAAATAAGATTTTAATTCCCATATACATTTATTTGTAAGCCAACATTTTACACTTTTCTTTAAAATGTACATCTTTACATATATAATTCTTCTGTACGTGTGTTGACAGTGAACTCCTCCTAAACGGCTGGACAGATTTAAATGATTTTTTGTGCGTGTTCAAGTGGATTCGACGATGGTTTAGATTCACAAATAAGCCCGGCAGATGGCGCTGCAGTCGGGTTATAAATTTTATTTCTTCAGAACAGGACAACGTCTGCACGAGAGCTAGTAAAAATATATTCGTTTAATTTATGGTAAAAATTATTATCTGTTTACTACCTCCTTTATATACTATACATTGTGTTGTTTACACTTCGATTTGTCTGGAAGAAATCTCGTGCAATAAGACCGTCCAGTGTTCAACACTATTTATATTTTTAACAGTCTAGGACTCTAGGATCTAGGTTTAAGTGACTAATGACTTATACTTATATGATACTTTCATACAATCAAATTATCTTATAAAAAAACACTACTACGGTGATCTTATATAAAACCCGTAAATGTATGTATATATGCACATAAACAGGATACGGATTCTGCGAAGGCCATAGAATTTCTATCTGTTCAGTTTCAAAGGTTTAATTGATTGGCATAGACTGTTTATTATAACAAAGTCCACAGCGCAACATTAACATATGATTTATTCGATAGGTATATAAATATTTACCGTCCAGGTCAATCGTACATGGGAAAACACGCGATTTTTTTTATCAAGGAATTAATATGCATACCGATAACAGTGTTAAACAAACGGCAAACACCCCAGTTATCGTCCGTACCTTATCAATTTTTTTCAAATACCCGAAAACCCAAAACCGATTCGTTGCATTCGATTTCAGATCTCTTTCTTTTCCTTCTACAATTTTATATACATTCAGCCATACTTATTTTTACATACATTCTTTCTTTACTCACTACATGCTCATATCATCACCAAAATATTCTTGCTCAATTTTCAGTAACGGGTGCAATTTGCAAACATCTTTAGTATAATCGATTCTTAACTTATCCCTTTTCGTAACGCCACAATGGAATATTACTGCAATAAAAGTAACAACGGCACCGTAGAATAGTAATTATGAAAAGCTTATATGACTAGACAGTTACGCGGATCATAATTATTTCGCTTTTCAAATCTTACGGCTTAAATTTTTTTTTAGACAATATAATGAAAAATTTAATTAGAAAAGCGATTCTCTTTTTGACGTTTTATTATTTAAGACATTTTTTTAACCGAATATATCAAAAATTTAAAAGAATTGACCTGACTTATTTGTTGCAAAAATTAACGAATCTGAAGTTGACAAGTGAAGTCTCGAGAAAAGCTCTTGTAAAAATAAACTATTAGATTATCAGCCATATTCATTATTAAAACGAGTAGGCAATCAATAACATTACGAATGAGCGGAAAAACCAAATGTATTCTATAATAACAACTAAGAGTATTAAGACTAACGTTGACCCTCGGTATAGATTCTTGATAAATGTGAACGTCATGCTACTTGTAGAATATCATTCTAAATGATATCACAGTTACAATCAGAAATAAGACTAATATTTTTTTGCGTAGTGACGGTAACTCTTATATTCAACAGAATTGGTTACTTATAATCTATTAATTTTCATGCAGGTACGTGTAAATACACGCACAGTGAAGGTTTTACAATTTGCTTATGAAACCCTTAAGTAGCTTATAATCGAAAAACTTTTCTCATCTCTAAGGCCCGGTTTTTATACCTTACCAAACGTTAATTTGCTTTACTATCGGTTAAAAATTTACATAAGCTCAATATTCAACCGATGGTGGGGCAAGTAAATGAATAGTAACATATAGGAACCAGCCATCAGATTACTTACAAGATTGACCAAACTAAAATAATTAGGCATGAAAAGAAAACGTTTACACACTTCAAGTAAATTAAAAAAGCCAGGCATAAAAGTTTTTCAGGTGCATAGATGTGAACTTCCAAACTGAACTATCATCAGCGGTTGATCGACGGGTGTGAAGGCTGCATTACGTCAGCCGTTCCAGTGTGCGCATGCGCCGCTCTAATTGTTAATGGCGAAGAACGTTTGCGAACCTTCCACCGGATATGTATATTTTTATATTTGCAAATACAAATCTAAGCCAATAAAGTAACATATAATTTTTGATTAACGGTGTTACAATCCAACATTAAAATTCGAGAAATAAGCTAAGTTGAGGTGCATCAGCAGCATCTGACAATGTTCTGAGGGTCCCTTCCTCCTTTTACCCGTATACTCCTGGTCTTAATTGCACATTCAGACCTAACACCTAAACCACTTGGTAGTCCATAACTTCGCTATATGTCAAGGCTCGAGAATCGAAGTCACTTGCGCTGACAGTGACGGCGTCAGCTCAGTGAGAATGATATTGTTACATACCGACAAAGAAATGCGCACACCTGCCTGTTGTAAAGCGCAGTTTATTACCTCCCCTCATTTAGGAATTCTTTTGTTTACTTTTTGTTTAAATTTTGTAATTAAGAAAAACATCCTGTTGTTATTGTATTGTTATTATATATGCGTCGAAGCTTGCCAGGTATGGTTTTATATAGCTCGGTGCATTATAAAGCAATGGCCCAAGGTGGAGAGGGGTAGTCAAGCGAGGATTAAGATACGAGTAAGACGTGCATTCGTTGAGCGATATAGTGACGGCCTTTGCGCGTGTTGCGCTTGCAAACATTAATAATATAAGACTTATATTACGCCACGGCGAAATTATGACTCTTATTACAATTAGTTCAGAGACGTTCACTAAAACAACTTCATTTCATGGAATAATGTGTAAAAAATCGAGTGAACCCTTTTAATTTAATGACGACCAAATAGAAATCTAATTTCACTTTGTTAAGTAACAGAAAGGTCAAGTCCAATTACGTAGTTATATAAAAGAACTCGGATTTTCAAAGGCAACCGTTATGCTCATGGAATAGGTTGTTAAAAATACAATGGCAGGCAATCTAAAATTAATTGCACGCGTATTCTAGTATGGAGCAATAAACGATGAGTGGGTGTTAGGTCAATGAGGGATTTATTCCCCTCCGCAGACATGTCTGCACATCGCGACGCGGTATGTTTCTATACAAACATTTGTCTGTTTTCTTTTCACTGTTTACAAATGGTTTTCCTTATACAACTGGGGTTTTTGGTACAATCATCAATTACTGTGTCCGTGACATTTAACCTATTTAACTTTGATAATTCATACTAATATATAAATGTTTTTATTTACTTTTAAAGAACACCAACTCTTACTGTAGAAGGGAAGTTTCTCAGAAAGATCTTGGTTTCAATAAAAATATTTGGACTGTTGAATCAACAGAGTTAATAATCTTCCATATAAATATATGTTTGTATGATTGTGCTCTATGCGTTCCTAAGCCATTGATAAGAGTGTGATGACACTGTTAGCGGCCAGGTGGTCTGTTGTAAGAGGCGACAAAATAACCAACAGCCAGGTGGTAAGATATTTACCCGTCTGGATAGCTACCACCCCTGGTCTAGAGTATGTCAACATAAGAACCTTGAGCTGTGTTCCGGTATAAGTGGCCCGATTCCAATCTCCTTTATGAAAGCAGCCGCGCATTTGTAGCATCTTTGGTGTTGCAAATGTCCATAGACGATGGTAACTGCTATCCATCATGGGCCGTCTGCCTGCCTGCTGGACTCGTTCAATAAAAAAAAAGTTCTAGTATACCGAAAGGCTTCTGCCACAACTGCATAACTTTAAAAATCTAATTGGTAAGTATATATCAATTCAAGATTTGTTTCGAGAGTGTATGCTCTAATGACATATCGAGCAGTGTCAATAGTCAGTTCACAATGAATGCAGATTAGCGTGATCGGCTCCGCAATGCCGATGTTGGGTAACATGACGCCGGCCGACACTGCGCCGCAAGGCGGTTGCGTCTTGCGTCACGACGACGAAGCTTCCCCAAGAACGCCCTCGTCGCACACATTGCAATCCTAAACATCCATCGTTATTGCATTCATCGAAGCAAATCAATAATAGAAATATTCCAATAAAGGCTTGAGATTGAAAATATTTTCTTTCCAGCCAGTGTGTTCACTATTTATTTCATATTATCAAGGGTTACTGTATATAATACCTATATAAAATCATTGATATACAATATACATGGAGGTCAAGGAAAATAATAGTTTGATTGGATATCCCTATTCGCAAGAATAACTTCATAGCGTCAATGTTTTGATATTATTATCTTCTTGAAGATTATTTAACAAATATGGGTACTTACCCATATTTGTCATATGACGTCTGAGTTATTCCGTGATCGTGATTACTGAAAAGTAATTAAGAATTCTGACGAAAAAATGTTTAATCAAATTAAAAAAGCATTGAGTCATTACAATAGTTTGAAATTTTTCTAAGGCTGCGGTCCGTTACTGAAGCTGTAAGCGGCATCATAAGACGTTGTATATCGTTTTTTGGCGTTATACCAATGGTCGCATTAGAAATGTCTGAACGCGCGTCATTTATAAATACAAAAATAATCGGCAGACAAACACACATATTGTATATCCCCATATTAAGCAAGTTACGCTTGTGACAGGTAACTAACAACGGACTACTCTTGGTAGATCCCAGACTCCCAGACCACAGTAAATAACGGAAAAAAATGTTTTCGAAATTTACCCTATCGGGGAATCGAACCCGGAGCCTCTGCGTTGAAATGAGGTAAGCCGACAAATGCTTAGCCTGCTCAACCACAGAGGCCATCATATTCTGTTTTTTTCGAGCACTCTAGGTGATTGGACAGATTTGTTTAAAAGCCATGAACAGAATATTTGCGCTACGTCAGGCGCGTGAAAGTAACCACTATAGTGCATTTTCATAATAATAATCAGTCAATCGCGTACATCACGCTGTACTTAGCCTACGACGACATTTAGGAAAGAGCACCGCCTAACAGTCGTGACAACATTTTTAAATGTAGATACTTGATGGTTATATATTAAAATTGGTCAGTTATACGCAACAAAAACGTCATGGTTAATTCGTGCTATCCATTGGTCTTCCTTGCTTCTATAGCAATTATTCTCACGACTAAATGCAGGACAATTAAAGAATCAGCCTTATTTATTCATTTATGTCACATTTACGCTCGCTATTGGAAAGTGGACGAAACGTCAGAGACAATAACTAAAATTACGCTTAAAACAGAACGTACTTTTGATTAAATAACTACAAGTTTCAAGTTACACCGCAGCCTTTGTTTCCATGCTTCACAGTATTTTTTTCCTCTAAACCACAAAATGCGTTCAGCGAGCGTGACGGAAGAACAAAGATGGACACTATTCGGTTACCAGTACCGTTATATGCGTTGAAGTAAACGCGTCATTTCTAAACCCAAGACTAATCCAATAAAGACGTGGTTAAATATTAACCAAAACAATCGATAATTGCATCTAACGCGATGAGATAAGGACCCCGTGTCACGCACACGAAGACGTGCGCTTGCAAATGGCGCGAGCAATCATGCGGAAGAACACGTGTCGGCTTTTGAATATTATATTAGAATACTTCCTCGTGTATCAGGCACGCCTTTAATGGAAAATCCAGAAGATACAAGAATGCTCAAATAAAATTATCTGCGCCTATAATAAATATACTTAGCGTATAAAGATTTTTTATCGAAATAAAACCACAAGTTTTATCCTTGCAGAAACGGAGAAAGAAAACAATTACCTCCGGCAGGACAGCTTGTCGTGAGAGGTGACAACTAACCCAAAGAGATGGGCCCAATAGCAGACTATTATTATATCGTCAAAATCGCCGGACACTATCGTCTCAATACTAGATTGTCTAGCTATGGCTTCCTTCTGCAAGAACTTTATGACGCAGAAGACCGCCAAAAAGTTAGGGAGGAGCGTGAGCAGGTGGAATCCTGTCGTAGACAGCGAAGAGGGGAGTTGCAGAGGCCGCTTTGCCCATCTCCTCCCAATAACATAGTGGGAGTGGGGGGTTGGGGGACCCTCCCGGAGAGCTACAGGCAGTGCCATGGGGTGTTCTGGTCCTAGAGACAACCCTCCTTGTCGGCATAAATCGAGGCGTCACGGCAGTCATATCTATGATTATGGGGTCCGTGGCGCCTTATTATGATACAGAGGAATGCTCGTAGGGTTAGTGAGTAGTCTAGCGATCAGTGCTTACACCTCCTTCTATTACCTGAAGCCTACATGTAGCGATAGCCGTTGAGAGTCCCACATGCGCCTCAGTGACATACACCGGGTCCCGAGGGCATGTGCAAATGTATTCCCCCAGCGTTAACAAAAAAAGGCTAGTACATTAATTAAAACGCCGCGATGTTCCTTTTGTCTAATAAAGACAATGCCAACACCCCGATCCTAGCGGATGAACGCCCACTCATAACAAAGTGCAAGCCACTCCTTAGGGCGAAGGAAATTAAGAGCCAGGGCATGCGACCTACACTCCGTATCTCAGCGGCGTTGGTGCGGGTGAAGATTAATGTTGTGACTGAAGGCCATCACCCGCGACCGAAAGTCTCTGGTGGCCTGAGTCGATAGACGCTCTGTACCGCCAGATAAGAAATAAATTTTACTAATCCTTAGTATACGTTAATGTCATACTCAGAGATACTAACAGACTGCAGAAAGTAAAGTATACGTTTTATTCAATTTTTATAACTGTAATTAATGTTAAACTGTTTAATTTAATGCTAGTAGAAGCTTGATACCACTTTGGATAATAAAAGGAAAATAAAAAGCTTAGTCGCTGTCATTTAATTTTGCTGGATCATTTTATGTGACTTCGAGAGCGGCATTTACGAGTGCTGTCTATGAATTGTGTCTACGCAAAGTAAAGGAGCCGTGGGAGCTCAATGTTTAGCGCACTCTTGCCAAACTTAAAGAGCGCGAGTTTGAATCTTGACCGGAAAGCATACACCACGTAGGCAGTTTTACTGACCTGTTTTACATATTTTTACAATTACCACGTGCTAACGGTGAAGGAAAACATCGTAATGAAACCTGGAAAACCGATATGTCAAACCTGCTAAGCCGCCTTGGACAAGCGTGGCAGGTATACTGTCCGTTGTGAGACCCCAAGCCCAGCAGTGGGACGTATATGGGCTGCTATTACATAATTATTACAAATAATCTGCGAGACTAAAAATGATGATACTTGACCTCAATTAAATAACGCCCCTGGATGTTATTCAAGTATTAAATGATCTTAAAAACGAGTTATCCATCTCTTCTCTATATTATAAACGCGAAAGTTTGTAAGAATGGATGTATAGACTTAGGGATGAAGGTTTGTTACTCTTTCATGCAAAAAGTACTGAACGGATTTCGATGAGACTTTTCAATTATATAGCTTACACATCAGAATATGTCATAGTCTATAATTTATAAAGACATAGTGTGAATTATCCAAAATATAACGATTTTCCATCACCACACGGGTGAAACCGCGTGCACAGCTAGTACTAACATATAAATGTTTTGTTGGGTCCTCTTTCATTGCTTTGAAGCTAAACCGATTAACATGAAATTTGGGGAGTACATACTATTGACACAGATGTTTGATAGAATTATAGACCAAAAAATTTAATATTATCAGTTATAATAAATAAACAATCGAAATTATTACGTAACAAACGCATACCTTCTCATATAATAGAGGTCTATCATATATAACATTATGTTAGAGAGATGGAAAATATCATAAAATAATCTCTACTTCTTCAATTCGTTCGAAGAGCAATTGATTCAAGCTTTTGATTGAAAATGGTATCCATATAAATTCTAAACCGTGACAGCCGGCTTTGCGTGAAGACAGAAAAAAGTGCTCGATTTCGGTAATTGACTTCTCAAACCGTTTCCGCGTCTTTGTAAAAAATATGCCGTGATATTCGTTTGACTTAATTTTTTATTCTTTTATGGAAATCGAGGCCTTCGTTATATGCCTCTTATGAGATTTCGTTCATAAAATAATGTCAAGCCATGTATTCACAGAGTAATTTCACAATGATTTTCGGATGCGCAATTACTGAAACACCAGATTTTTACAGAAACAATTTCCGAAGATTATTCCGTCCGCGACTGTAAAATTGTTGCAGTGAACATAATACATATAATCATAAATTTTTACAGAAACATCTAGTTAATGAAGTGAAAATTTATTTAGGCTCGCTGAGTACTTTTGCGATTGGTAAAAATCACTGAACTCGCTTGACCGTCACGCTCAGATACGACTGACAGACAGATTTACTTTTTTTAAATCAGTGTTTAACAAATGTTTCTCGGTGAATTCATGGCCGTAAGTTAACAGCAGGTATAAAATAAAATAACATTGCAGAGGTGAGCCGTACCTACCACTGAAGCGCAACAATCAACGAAGCCTTCAGCTAGTTGACAGCAATTTCCTTGTTACGTAATCAATATTCAACACTATCATCAAACTCAAATTAATATGTAATTTCAGAATAAGGGACCTATTTTACTAATAGTGGAGTTATAGATACACAGTATGAACGTTCAGTTATTTACCCGCCTTGTTATTGTGTGTGTTTTAACCAAATATTTTTTCTCTTTCTTTCTTTCTTTGTCTACGCTTTGCGTTTGTTAATATGTATTTCAATTTATGAGTGTTTAAAATAAACTGTAGTTTCATAACAAATGTTAGATATATAGATGAATTAGATTACACTGTGTCGTAATTTCAAAGTAAATGACAAAATATTTAATCGAAAACTGCTAGTATGCTATAATGATTATTAATTTTTTTTTTAATATTTGTTTTGTCTGAAATTTTGTTTCAAATCAGATTCTGTAACGGGTTGTCAGCTTTTGATAAAATTTTAAAGAATAAACCAGCATTAATTGTATCTAAAATTTTCGTGTTTCGTATCAATATGTTACAAGATTCAGCAGATATTACTTACTGTAAAGTGAAAGTCTCGTGTGAATGTAATGGTGGACACAACTTATTTTAATTAAATGACTAATACTTATAGAATAGAATATACTTTATTATGCAACAAAATTAATGAAACGATACACAAAAACAGCTTAGAATCAAGTAAAATGGCGACGTATCGCTGGCAGCGATCTCTTCCAAACAACCTTGTGACTGCGAGAGAAAAAATGGCGCAAAAGCTAGGTCAGAGTCTTGTTGGACAATATTTAAAAAATCGGACTAAAAATTCATCAACAGGCGGATCATATGGTGATTCTATTTAAATGCGACATTATTTCACCTCGTTATAACGTTTAAGGAGTGGAGACCGCATCTCGATAACGTCGGACCCTCCAGTCCGATGGACCGACGACCTTTGTAAGGTTGCCGGTAGTCGCTGGCTGAGAAAATCGGAGGGCAACAGGGACGAGTGTCGTCGTCTCAGGGAGGCCATGTCCAGCAGTGGACTGCAAATGGCTGACGACGATAACGTTTCAAACTATTTCAAGTTCCTAAGAATAACATAATATTTCGATTGCGATTTTCAGTAAACCAATTTATGATATCTTGGCAGCCGTAAATCTAATAATACGATACATTAGAGAGCGCTATTCGCTTCGCATCCTTTACATGCCCTGTTATATATTAAACTGCTTTCTGTTAAATTAAACTTAAAGCTGAAAAACTTCTGAAACACATTTTAAGCAACATCGATCATTTACAAAACGTTCATTGGAACTATAAAATTTGGTGAAAAGTGCATTTAAATTAGATGCTAATTTAATTATTATAATAATTTCTGTCTGCTACGGCATTTTTTGGGACCCATGCAGGGAATGGCTAGTTATCGTCTGCCCATTTTTCTATGTATCCTGAACATCGCGATAGGCAAACACCATAGTTCCCATATACCCAGAGCCCTACCTAGAATCACTAGCAGTTCACCCCAATAGACCGATACTTTCTGTTCTCATTTCCCATATAGGTGGTTGGACCATTATGGGACATGAGATCTGGCCGGGGCTTATCCTTGGGTGCAGTAGTATATAGTGTAGACAGGGATAATTGCCGATCAGTGTCACACCACATTTACATTAAATTTTAAAAAGTCCGGGCAATTTCTATGGCCAGTGGACTCTAGAGTCATACAATAATTCAATTTTAGTTACACCTGTAGTGCAATACTACGTCTGGATCGGTTGTTGGTTATAATAACTGTATTCATTTACAAGGGTTTCACATTTCGCATGTCAGGTAAGACAAGCAAGCACATGTTGTGCCATTACTTCCGCACATGTCGACACAGCTTGCATTCAAACGAAAAGAACTGACGCATAAAAATATACCTTAAATACCAATATTGGTAAACACATATTTGTTTAAGCCGATCCACATGTTTATTCCTGTAGGGAAATTGGCTAGCTCTACCGTTGTGTTATATCGCGATACGGGTATACTGTGAACTGACAATTATGTGACAAAATTCCCACTTACGAAGATACGGACCCTTGTCAATATCCCGCAGTTAACTTTGAAAAGGTCATACTCACATAATAACATTTTAAAGACAGCTTTTGACATGCTTTGCTACCTATCTTCTATGCCAATAACATTGAAATGTTTGTTTGTAATTTCAAAACAGAATTTTATAATTATTGTTTTGAAACAAAATTACCGCAACAATATACCTTTACTAACAATATTATTATTTTAAAGGGATTTTAATAAATACAACTAAGTCATAAATAAATTAGCTAATTAGGCTAAAACATAGCATTATAGAAGTGAAAACTGCTATTTATGCGATGTCTAATAATAATGACGGTTTTTTTAACTGTTTGTCTGTCTGTCTCTTCGAAAGTTGTCTCGAATAGGCTCACAGAAACTTTGTGTTAATTTTGTATATGTTTTATTTCAATGTTTAGCAAGGTTCAAAAGGTATGAATAAACATGTTCCATGCAAGCAAATTGGCAGACAGAGTTAATCAATAACAATAACATTATCAAAGAAAACAAAAACATGTTCAGAAAGAACAAAAACAATGAATGAAGATTATATATGCATTATTATATATTATTCTACGGACATTCATTAATACTTAAGATATAATTTTATATACTTTCAAAAAGAAAGTCAGTTCATTAGTGTATTTATCATAAAAACCGCCACTGTTTCTTCGACAAAAGGTATTATCTACATTATGCATGTTCTAGAATTGCGTCCGCATTTCTAATAATCTATTTTATTAGTTAGGTAGACAATAACAAATATAACTTTAATGATGCATCCACTTCATGTTGTCGATTGTATTATTGTTGCCTTGCATCGCCTATCTTCACTACCAGAATACGACACTAGGAATTATGATCCCCTAATTCCTAAATTCCACGCCGAGCCAAGTCTCCTAAACACCACATAACTAGATGGCGCCGCAGGTTATTCTTTTTTCACTTTTAGACTGATCTGATCTAAAAATATACTGAAATCTACCAAATGACGTTCATGTTGTCATGATGACGGTCGTGGATTGCAACCATAACACCAAAAAACAGCTAACGCTGCGACTATCCATTTATCTTTTGCAATATACGTCTATCCCACGGAAACGACGGCATTTCTGGGATAGAATGTATCCAACTGTTGACAAGGGACGTGAGCTAGCTCTGGTCTATTTTCATGCACAGGCCGGAAAAAGGATAAAATTTGTTAGTTGCATTTTCGGAATCTTAAATTCATTGTACTAATTCGCCTTCTCTATAAATTTAGTATGTTATTAGAGAGTCCGGGAGACGTTGCTCTGCTCTAAAACAAAATATAAAAAGTCTAGAACCCGATTCCAGCACCATCTATTGCAGTGGTTCCCAAACTTATTTTGTATACCGCCCACTTTGAGAGTAAATTATATTTTAGCGCCCCCATTTTTTCACCTACTTAAAGAACACTATAAAGTCAAATTAAATTAATTGATTATTGAGAGCTACATTAGCGGAGAAACATTCATTCTAAACGAGACTTAGTATAACCCGCAAGAGTTAACTTGACACCTAAGCGCAGTAGGTAGTACACAACGGCGCTGAGGTCTCAAGTTAACTCTTATGGGCTACACCTGCCAATGCTCATTTTTTTTCTGGGTCTCTTACCGCCCCCTTTTAGGTCTGCAGAGCCCACAAGGGGGCGTTATCGCCCACTTTGGGAATCACTGATCTATTGCATCGAATTGTAAAACTAAACCATCCCGCTAAACATACACAAAATGTCAACAAAATCGGTCCAACCGTTTAGAAACAATTAAATGACATACAATACAAACGAACAGAAGAATGATATGTATAAACGATATTATAGATATACTTTAAGACCATTAAAAATTGGATTATCATCTCGGAGCTTCGATTTATATACAAGTATTGATCTAGAAAACGAGCCCAAACGTTCACCCCTCATTCACATAATGCCCACTTTCACAGCAGCAAATAGAAAAGTGGATAGCACGAATATGAAATGGTGGTAAAAGTCGAGTTTCCGTACTCGCGCTGCCCTCGCCTGGTTTCTGGTTGCCGCCGTGGAAGTGAGCATAGTGTGAACGAGGAATAAAACATAACACTACACACAACGATTAACTTAAACGATAATTGAAGCGGAATTATGATTTAGTTCGATATTGAAGACTATTCGCCAATAAATAGCGTGTAATTATTTGACCTTAGATATTTCCATTTCTAGGCTAATACGATTACATTTATAGACATTAATATTCCACAGACTAAGATTACTATAATGCCTATTCTTGTATTCATTACATACGACTAATGGGGGAAAATAAAATACCCAAATATTTTATAGTAACATGCTTAGTCACATAATTATCAGGATGTGCGATTCATTAGTGTATAATAATATTAGTAACTAGAATAAGCCCGCGACTCCGTACACGCTTCGCTTGAAATTCCCGTGGAATACCCGAGATACGAAGTATTGCAACATTTAAAAAGAAAATGTAAGCTATCGTTTTAATGGAAATGTGTCGAAATAAACGAATTTTTATGCATCCGAACATATTCAAACCGCTCCCAGGAAAATTCCCGCGGGATTTCCGGGATAAAAAATATCACACATTTTATTACATTAAATTTGCTATCGATCAGTGAAAAAATCACATTAGAATTAGATTTTTTGAATCTGGTCATTTTAAATCGTTCCCAGACAAAACCTCGCGGGACTCCTGAGAGAAAAAATAGCGCAGAGTTTAAGTATAAGAATTTGCTGTCGACCATAAATCGGCCCAGTAGATTTTACGTGAACAAACAGACAAAACGACCAAACAACAAATCGTAAAAAAATGCGTCGTTTTCACCATAGTTATAACATAATCGATTACAGTTGGTTTTTATAATAACTTAAATGTGCAGAGCCACGGCATGTTTAGAATTTTATAATAATATTATAGACTATAATTAAAACAATACTACGTTTTTTTTGTTGTTGTTGAATTTCGCGTATAAATATCTATAAGAGCCAGTGACTCTATAACGTTCAGTAAACACTAACTTGGGTGATATATTTAGAGAATGCAGCAGCGAAGACTTAGCTCCAAGATACAGTTAATACTAGTTTTGAAACTAGTAGAATCACAAATAATAATTTAGTTTCTAATACAGCAAATTTGTCTTTCAGGTGGTAATTAAGTTCGTTCATTCAGGGTTCGAAATCTCGTGTTATAATGGCTTAAATAATGTCATGGTGTCGTGAGGGTGATATGTGTATCAGTGTTCACAATGACATATGCCAAAGACTATGAAGTGGAGAAGAAAAAGTTACAAAGCAAATGCTCCGAACGCATCCGGGATTTAGTTCTAGGATAATGATGCTGATGATGAATAAAATATAATGTCTTATAAAAACTTTACAGCAGGGTTTCTACGTTGACTTCGTTCCGTAAATTGTAACTGTTCTTGGTAAGGAACAAAGGCGTGAGGTACGACCACAAGCAAAAAATTCAGACGAATAGCCAGCGGCCAATAGGGTTAACCTAAGGAAAATAAAATTCCGAAGAATACATCAATCTTCCTTGTGAAACGTTTAGAAATGAACGTTAGACATAGATCGATTAATTATTATTTTTATTAATTTTTTATCTATATCGACGACGACGTAGAATCTACTTACAATTTCCTACGCATTTCGACAAACAGCTAATAATACTGGATTTGTCGAATTTATTTATTTATCGAAACGACTCATTGACTCTTCAGGTGATCAGAGGGCTGGTGCCTACCTCGGCCAACGTATCAGTATGGCGATCCAGCGAGGAAACGTAGCCAGCCTTCCGAGCGCACCTTACCCATAGAAGACGGTGATCTGGGCTCAGTATTCTACTTGTAGTCTTGAGGGACTATGGGTAGAATACAATACAAATAAGTTAAATTTTCTTACGTTGTATTCAATAGTACGTAATTTTATAATTGTAAAAAAAAATACTGGAAATGTTATTTTTACTTTAGCGTTCTGCAGTTTTTAAGACGTATTTAAAACTGCGATTTAGTGGTTTTACGTGCGATTTTGTTCTTTTTATGTATTTTTAATCTTTTCTTTCGTGTTCTAAAATGGTCACAGGTGACATGAAAGTATGTAGTACAAATCACTAGAATGTTTGGAATATCATTGGTCATGGTTGACATATTTTTTTAACCCCTTCTTTGTGTAAAAAGAAAATTGTGATGTTCTCAATCGGATGAGAACATAGCTCATATGTGTAACTAACAGATAGTTACGTGAATTTCACGTCTATTGATGATCGTAGGCCAAATCTTATGAAAATCAATTCGTAATTCACTGGATAATAACTGACTGACAGACAGACGAATTTATTTCTTTTCTATTATCGATGTGGGCAATATTCGCTTCTTGCGGTACAAGTAATATGTCATATCAATAGTTCAATATTATATTTATGTTCACTTATCTTAGGCTGATGTGCATAGATATTTCACCGACACGGTTAAAATAAAATAATCGCTGTTTAGCCATACAGATAGTTTTAGCGATTATTTTACTTAAACCATCGGCTAAATGTCTATTGCATTACACACCAGCATTAAGTGGTGAAATTGGTTTTTGCCCTAAATAAATATTAACAAAACTATAATTTACATCTATCCCCGGGTGTACAAACCGTACATTGTAGTAAGAAACACTACATTTTACAATGCTAAAAGAATTTTGAGTCAATGACAAACATAAAATTAAAAAAGTAGCCTCCGCCTTCATGACACGCATTCAAGACAATGCCACCAAGTAATGTCCTCCACAAACTTCTATTCATCACTGTAATCATGTGCAATGGATGAATGATTGTTTACCATTGTCCACGTATTCACACATGTTTCGAACGAAGGCCTATACCAATTCTCTTGACTATTGTCCGACGAACAATGGCAATATACAAAGATAGCGGGTGTCTTCAGCCGCTCCGACAGTTGGGGGCCTCAATGCGCCCTCCTTTCTTCGAAGCTCTCATGAAAAGAGCCCCAAATGGGTGGTTGAAGAGAAAGGCGACCCAATTTCGAGTACCCGAGGCGCCAAATTGGATCGTTTACAAATCCAACGACCCGTCTCATAACCGCGGAAATGTTGTGATTGCATTTGTTTAGATTTCAATAAAACGAAATCGTGTTGTTCTCAAAGATATCGTGATATTGACTTAATACGTAATGCCAATGGATAATTAAGCAGTATGTTTATACATTATCAAGGATCACGCTTATTATTATCACAGCTGGATTTCCAAAACTTTAATATTAACAACAATTTTCTATTGTTACAGCCCAGTAAAACCGTTTGTAAGCGGATTATAGAAATTAACCTTCAAGCCGGCCGAGCCCGCGCTGGAAATACGTTGAGCATTTAATAATATCTTAATCCCCGTCGACGGCGCCTAAACAAAACCTTTTAACATTTGCCTAATTATTTATTTGTTTTATAATACGGTAGTCATAAATATCTCGCCCATAAACGTCCAAAGACGATAGACTGTGTCAAGTCGTAAAATGACCCACAAAGAGGTCAAACGCATCGACCTAACGGGCCGGTTATTATGGCCGTGGTCCCGTGAATATATTACGAATCGGCACATTTTTCACGCCATTACTTCCTTAAGTATAAAAATGGTGCGTACTAATGCATTCTTTAACAAAATTAAATGACTTGGTGTACAACTTGAACTTTACCCGCATGGATACTATTTTACCAAGCGACTGGCAAAGTATCCAAACCTTTATTGACTTTTATGCCAACTATTAATTAATAATTTAATCATTGATACTTTTATTTATATTATGTAATTATCATAAAACAAAACAGTTCATAAAATACATTTATTAATTTTATAGGGCTTCCAGACAAGCATATTATTGTGTAAAATTAAAATGTTAATTTATAGCGCAGTGCAAAATGGAAAGTCTTATATTATATACTTAAAATGATTTCTAGTTATTGTATAAATTTAAAAGTTATTTTATTTAAGTGTGTATGTTGTACATAGATCTAATAGCTTATTTGTTCCTTAATGGCTTGAGAATGAAATGTTGACGATATTTGGTGTATATGTACAATGTACATACTTATGTAACGGATGATTATCTTTTTTTACCCGGAACAAAATAACATTTACATCAAGATACCGACGACACTCAGCGAGCGAAGCCGCATTAATAAGTTTAGTGAATTTATTCAGTGATTACTCTTTATACATACATATCTCGACAATAACTGCATTACACTACTACACATTTAATTTACACGATAGCTGTTTTGCATAAAATTTATGAGATCATTTTAAAGGGCGTTAAAAGGTGAACGTGAACTATTCGAATAACGACAATCCACCTGCCATCACACGTGTAGAGGTAAACAACCGATCGAAGTCAGTTCAAAAGTACAATCTGTCTAGACGCAAAAACATAATGAGAGCAGAGGCGTTACTCGCCTAACTCCCTGGGTCCGATGAACCGTCTAGTCGAGACCCCCTTTTATAAACCCCATCCCACTTTACGTCGGGAACAATTTAATCCAATGGATTCTAAAATATAGACACCCCTGGGATATCGTGAGAAAGGATAGTCTTCGGAGGACACATTCTCGGCGGTAAAATTTTCATAATCCTCGTTACTGCGCCTTATTTGAATATTTTAAAGCTGTCTCCACCCTACTCAAGAGCAAGTGTCACTCAAAAAAATCAGGCCGTCTTTATTGTGGCACAAACCCCATGTTTTAGTCTTAGACATTTTATTGTAATTAGAAAATAATTTCAAAAATTACTGGTGGGATTAAATAGATTTAAAACGAAATCATACAAAACTTTAACTTAGCATAGTACCAATGAAGTTAATTTATAATGAGAAAATAAAATATTAATGAGAAAAATAATTTCCAAACTACAATCTACGCCCCGTAGTATATGAGGGTTTTTTTCAGGCGGGGGAAATACTGTTTACGCACAATACTGGGTCCTGGCAAGGGATCAGACCTTCATCGGTCGGGGGCGGCATTACTGCGTGCAATAGTAATCCACCCGCGATCGACTCAGTTTGTGTGGCGACTCCGAGGAACTGCACGGGCAGCCCCCAATACCCACTAAAACCACCCTCCTCCCATGTGCCCCGCGCTTTTGTGTATGAAAGGCTTAGACTTAGAACAGAGTTACGCCCAGCCGATCCAGCGTAAAAAGTACCTGAATGTGCCCCGGGAATCAGAACACATTCACTTCGTCATACGGGGGTCGTTTTTATAAGTAAAGGTGCTTCATCCGTGATCAAGCGTGATCATGGTCAATCGCGAACATATTGGTAATTGAAAACTTTAAGTGAGAATTTTAACTACTACTTAGATTCTAGGTAGTCCCATAATGCGCCAAGGTTTCCTTGTATATTATCCTATATTAGGAGGCAATCACCATCAAAGGTAACGTATAACAAACAAGAAAGGTAATTTCCAAATTCGGTAACAAACATACGTATGTAATAATCTGACATTGCGTTACAAAAGCTTCGTTGATTCGGAAACTGTTCACACAAAGAGCGGCTTTATTAAAACTGTTAGACGCCGGCCGTGTACATTTTGTGACGGAACACTTCATTAAGAGATAAAAGGGAAACTTTAATCCCGACAATACTTCGAGGGTAATTATAGAAGTTTGTCGCAATATTATAGCTACTGGACTTTTAATTCTGTTGTGGTTAATAGGATACGAACCAGTTTATTTAAGTATATCTATCATTCGAAATTCAATTTGTAAGCACTAAGAATTAATACGAGTCTCTTCCAGGCAACGTAGCTTAAAAGAAATAAATAACTAAACTGGCTGTGCAAGTACAATTTAAATATATACATACTTACACTTATTTATAAAGTTATTACACTATATTACAAAATTCTAAATTTCTCTCTTCTTACTTGGAATGATGCAGTTTTTGCTGAGCGACGGCAAATTTTTAGACTTAAAATCTGCGCTACTTTTTATTCCGGCAGTCCCGCAGGAATTTCCCCGGGAGCAGTTTGTAGTTGTTCAGGTGCATAAAAATTAACTTATGCCGAAACCGTTTTCACAAAAAGGATAGTTTACTTTATTTTTTAAATGCTGCGGTATGTTTTCCCGGGAGGCCGGGAATCCCCCGGGAATTTAAGTTAAGCGTAAACGAAGTCGCGGGAATGTCCTGGTTTATAATATAATTCGTGAGTTGTTTGGAACAAACCATCGTTATTTAGGACAGCAAATAAAAATATCATTTTACAATCATTAATATGTATAATATTATAAATATTTATAGTAAGCATCGATAGGTATTAGATACATATACAAGTAACAAATAAGTGTACAAAGTAATTAAAAAATAATATCTTTTGCTGTTTATAAAAGAACTAGGATTTTACAGTAAAATCATACTTATCATCGCAATTCTAAGATACTTAGAAGAACACTATAATTACATCAAACTTGTAAATTCCAATGTGGTACTGAAATATGATAAATCAGTGTTCGTAGAATTCTTAATGACAAAGTATTTAGGTATGTATGTGTCCTCGTGAAAAAATTAGACAAAAAAAAGGAATTTCACGGCGCTTCTTTGGTTTCAAAGACGAACTCGTTTTACAAACTCCATGTAATTACGCTTAGCCTAAAAACTGCGTTATACTTTCACCGACAAACTGGAACTTCGCTGGAAACCCGCCAAAGCTGCACTCTCATTGTCGTGTAACAAATTCTGGATTTCTACGTAGCGTAAACTATGCCTTAAATTAACATTATTGTATTATTCAAATTTCAATTAAAAAGCTAGGATGTAATTTTCAGCAATCAACAAATGAAATTTATTTGCATAATGTAATTAAGCATGTCGAATAAAAATATACATATGATTACACAAGTATAAACGTACGGTTACAACCTAGGCGCCTACTAAGACAAATTCCACGTAGAGATCTGTAGAAGCACATTTTGTTACCTGTCGGCATTTGAACTAATTGTAATCCTTTTTGATCGTCTTCTTTGCTCACTTATTAATTGGCAAACGTTTCCAATTATTGTGGAGAATAGCCTATTATACTCGCTCATTATCATCATTAGCCAGGTGTTGCGGATTCTTTTGCATTTGTGAAGTATAAAACGACGGCCTGACGGAGAGAAGGGAGCATTCAAGATACAGCTACGAAACGGGCGTGACACGTGTACATTCAGGAATCTAGTAGTGACGGACTTTGCGCGTTTTATTGAATTACGACCTTCTGCATTACGTTTGGATTTGTTGTGTTCGGTAATATTTCTACCTGTGTAATACATGTTTGTACAGTTCTAATAAACTCTATAATAATTTTAACGGCATTTTAATTCGAGTCCCGCTAAACTCGTAACAATACTATAACACTTATTTCCTATAGGCGTAAGCATCGACAGAATATCTACACTTGCTCCTTGATATAAGGTTTTTGCTTCATGTATTTTCTTTGATGTTACGCATCGCCTACACTACCTTGGTCATCTATAAAGAAACGATAGCAGAGAATGGTAGAGTAAAAAAATATGCCTAGGCCAATCTAGGCTACGTACAGTAAGGCCTCAATACTCATAGATTACTGCTCACGCGTATGTATTGCGAACCGATTATCAGTTAATCCCCTGGTTTCGATCCAATATATAATAATCCTGTTCATGTTTTCGACGGTCCCAATTGACTGATGAGCCTAGATACGCTCGGATTTCAGTATTGGGTTGGCGTCACTTAGCATTAACAACTTATATTGTTCTACAACTTCCTTGAGTCATCACGCTAATGTATGTAATGGTTCTTAAGATAATTTCGCTCACACACTCTAAGAATTTGAATGAGTTTGCCACTAAGGTTTTCCCAAAGCATTAAGATAAATGTGTTTTTTTTAAAAGGTGTTACAAAATTCCTTCGAGGTAACACATGTTCGCGACAACTGTCATGTTGCAAATATTCATGTACGACAAAAAGGATTATCCATAAGGCAAGCCGGTTACCCTGTCTGCTGAATTCCAGCAATAAAAAGGACATTTTCATTGCCGACCAATTGTTTGTTTCTTAATATCACCGGTGCTACGTAGAGGAGATCAATAGTCAAGACATGGAAGCCGAAGGATCTTGTCGCAAAGCTCAACATAATTCTAGAATCGTTGAGTACTGACGTTAGTTACTTCTTTCGAATTTTATTACGGTATAAACAATGTTTATTCCTTTAAGGTCAGAGATACCCATATCGTCATAAAAATTCTCTAATGGTTCAAATGTCACTGACGTTTATGTAGATTGTTGAAACCAGTTTCACTAGCCAAGATCTTGAAGGTTGCGCAGAGATAAACACCAGTGAAAGTAAAACCTGGGCCAACTGGACTAGTTGTGAATAAATCGATAAAATTTATATGGTACAAGTCCCGACAGTAAGACAAATGATTATGGTCTTAGTACAAAACCCTAATAAAATACTTTAAACTATTGCCGGAGTTTATATATATCGACTAACCAAAATTTTCCAAGCGTAAAACTCGGATCCCTTTGCCACGAAAATAGTAAATATTTCCAAATAATGAAACAACTATTAGTTATCTAAGAAAAGTAGTAAACTTTGTGCAATTAGAATTGTTAAAATATCTTAGATTTAAAAGTTTAAGTGGTATCCACCCTTTGAATGGAATCCACTGAATAATTAAATTTAGAATGGTATTTCGTAATACAATGTTTTCTGAATTAGTGCTTTGACATAACATATAGCTTTGGTCCGCCTACTTTTAAATGTCTAACTACCGTTAGGGTAATTAGTTTGATTAGCGTGATCATTTTCTGGACCGATGCTGCAGATAAATTTTTCGTTTATCGAGGGATAAAAGAACTCGAATTATTGGCATAAAAATACAGTGTTTCTAGAAGTGGTGGATAATTATTTGCCAACAGATCAGGCTCGCGGTTGTCAGGCCGTGGTATCGATTGCGTCGGGTGTTGCGCGGCGGTCGGCCCGGCGACGTCCTTGGCCCACCACGCCGTCTCATGCCTCCCCTAGTCTGACGTCACACCTCACCCCTCGTTGACATGTGGATCGGGTCATCTGTGACGTCACGTGCCAACTCGGCAGCCCCATAATGCGCGATGCATCACAAGCTTTGTGGACGATGATGATGTCTAGATTGAAGTGCCGCTTGAATAGGTAATAATGCATAGTCAACTGCCATCAAGGTTTTATAATACCCTAGGATGAGATATAATACTGACTTAATATTTTCTTCTTCAGTTCTTCATATCATATCATGTTTATTTTAGGAGAAGTAAATAAATACATATTATATGAAAAACTGGATGAATCAAATCACTGATATCTAATCTATATCTTCGACTTAGTAGTACATTAATTTATACGAATGAGCGAGTGAACATTTGAACTCAAGAGTTTATTATAGGCGTTGAAATATTGTACTTAGTTTTCCTGTTTAGAAAGGAAGAAGAGTTATTATTGAAAATCTCATTTGAAGTCCTAATCTTACTTTCCCGATCCCGTAAATGAAACATACGTAATTAATACGTTATCTTCCCCCACACTTAATGCTTTTTGTATATTTTTTTCTATTTAAAATTATTACGTCAGTACTCATTCAACTCATTTTAATTAATATTTGCAAGTAGGGACTGTAAATATTAATTTCATATTGTATTTACATATGAAATTAATATAATAATTACGAACCCGTAATTTAGCCTGTAGCAAATACGCGAACAAATTGCCACGTTACAACAATAACCCCTCCTAGTATTCTATATAAATGTAATATTATCTCTCTTCTTTCTTCATGGTTTTGCAAATATACCGAGTGCAATTTTTACTTCGTATGTACTTTTGTAAAACATGAGATACATTTTGTTCCGGTACATTGTATAGTTTCCCCAGGATATAAACTAGATATTTACGCTAGAGAACTAAATTGAAGTGCCTATCTTCAACTCTCTTAATCATGATATATTTACGATAACGGCGATAAAAATATGATTCTCAATGTCCTGGCAACGTGGCAAGCTTTTGGTGTGGGGTGCGACCTGCGTGGACACTATAGCCGCATCCCATTTACAAAACAGGTCTAGATCAGCCGGTTCGGCGACGGAAGCAGCTAAATCACTCAAGCGGCGCAAATATGTAACTCTCAGTGAGAGTTATACGTTTATGCCTTTTGCTGTTGTAACGCTTCGACCGTAGGGCACTGAGGCCATATGCATGTACAAAATCATCAAAACGACTCATTGACTCTTCAGTCGATCAGAGGGCTGATGCCTACGTCGGATAACATATCAGTATGGCGATCCGGAGAGGAAACTTAGCCAAACTTTTGGGCACCTAAACCAGAAAAAATTCTGACCTAGACCCAGTATTCTACTTATAGTCTTGACTCTGACAGGACTATGTGTAGAATACAATATAAGTTAAAGTTTTTTTATTGTATTAGTTCGTACATACATTTTTCTCAAATGGCATAAATGAGGATAATTTCATTTCGAAAATGTGATCGTTAGTAGAACTAATTTATACTACAAAATAGAATAGTCTATATTTTATTTTGTACGATAAAATAATAGTAATATGCCACAATATTGTTATCGTTTGTAAAGACGTAACAAAGAAGCAACTATAGATACACGAATCGGTCAATATTTATCGAAGTAACCGATAACAAAAACTTGGAACGAAACGAAATACATATTGTAACCGATAGGAAGCTGCAGTGACGCAAAAAGCTAATTGTAATGCGTTTAATTTATTTTTTACTGTCAGTACTGGTTCTATTCGATATATTTTTTTGGATACGAAAAGCAACACGACATGACGAAATTGTTGTAACCTTAAAACAGTTTAATACAAGATCGTATTGCAAATCTCACGTATCTCACTGTTACTTGAGTACTTGATCTGTTTATATTCCTTAATTTAATTTAACTACCCTGATATTCTTGTATCATTTACTAATTTTCAAAAACTGTGATTGCAGCTAGATTTGCAAAGTTGTCATATATCACAGCCACCTGACTTCTTTGATTAACAATGCTCTTGTTTGTTTTAATACCTTGATATACTTTCACGGTTTTGCAAAATTGTTAAATGGGTTTTATTGCAAGATCGTACAAAATTGATAAGTATCGCAGACAGTTTAGTTTGAAATCACTCCGTAACAATATTCAGTTTAATTATCGCATTTCTTAATTCGTTTTTACTATAGTATTGTCAGAAATAGGCTAAGGTCAAGGCACACCTATTTTTCATCCATAATAATCAAGACAAGAGAGACTATTGATTATGTAGTATTAAGCTTGGCGCTAGCAGCCAGTTTTCCAAGAGAATGTTTTTATCGAAAAGAAATCCTACTAAAGTGTTCTTGTTTCTCTCGTGTTAGGTTACCTTGGGAGACTGACTAAATAAAACGGTTCTATGTTGTCCTTGAACAACAATCAAACACTACTAAGGCTGGTGTGCACCGACATTTAACCGGCGGTTAAAATAAAATAATCACTGTTTATGCATACATTTTCAGCGATTATTTTATTTTAACCATTGGTTAAAAGTCGGTGCACACCAGCCTTAGTATATTTTCCAGTCAACTTTCTCTAAAATAGCTCTAAAGTTGAGCGCGTCCTATAATCTGTAGAGTGCTATGTTTTCCATCACCCTTCTATGTATGTCAATCACATCAGATTAACACTTTAATTACTGCAATTAACAAAAACCGCTTGACCGATTTCTTTTCTGGTAAACAAATATACATGTTTTTTCAAGTTACAATTGTATTATTTCATTCCTCATAAAATTTCCATACGGGGGGCGCTATATGAAAATCTATAATTAAGGAGTGAGCTCTAGTACATTATTAACATGCCTTATTAATATAGCTACACAACTTAACAGTGCCGGGGGTATAAACGAAGTGCTACGTGACGAAGGGAGCGTCAATCACTCGTTGACACACCTATAACCCTTACTGTTTGTTAAAATTGTACAGCTGTAGTAAGTTCTCTGGTAAGAGCCGAACAACATGCAGGTGACTCGGCTGCTGAGCTACTGTGACACCCTATTCACCGAAAAATCGTATAGAATTAACATGTGTACAATAAATACTAGGAATATATTTCATCAGGTTTGTTGTTTACGGGTGTCGTCAACAGTGTATCGGTGATTTATGATATAGCATTTATTTTTAATT
Organism: Dendrolimus punctatus; assembly: GCA_012273795.1. Classification (NCBI taxonomy): domain Eukaryota; kingdom Metazoa; phylum Arthropoda; class Insecta; order Lepidoptera; family Lasiocampidae; genus Dendrolimus; species Dendrolimus punctatus. The sequence continues at coordinate 14,961,741 of CM022545.1, read as the reverse complement.
GCTGTACCACCACAACACAAAACATTTGTCAGGTCAAACCAATTAATTCCGTCGTATTGTTATTTTCGTACACACTACAAAAATCTCTGGTGTGGGAAAGGTATCTTATACAATGACTCAAAGATTCTTTAAGCACCCGTTCAAAACGAAACGTTTTAGCGGCGATACAAACCCTAGGCGTTTTTATTATTGTTTAAAATAATATTTCCTTTTTATGTTACAAAACTAACCTAAAATAATGAAAATATAAATCCACGTCTGAAATATCCTGACGGCTAGTAATTTGAAGTCCTTCATTAGCCGCCTTTGGTTTCTTTAATACAATATCATCTATGTAGAGTAAGTGATATTAGGGTAGGACGGGGTAGGCGGAGCGGGAGGATCTGCTCTTGTCGCGGCTTAGGTGGATTTCCCCTGGTAAAAAAAAGGGGTACCTAAGGGCTACCTCCGAGGTATCTCAGAGTTAGCCAACCGTTGGGGCATCACATTGCAGCAACTCGTGTTCTAGACCCTTCGACGCTCCGTAAAAGCGCGGGAACGGGGCGCAGATTAAGTATCAGTGGGTGGTAGTTCGGCGACTACTTTTGCACCAGCGAAGTGAGCATTGAGAACCGGTCGCTGAGAGTTCCACACTTTTAAGGTCCAATGATATGTCCAAAGACATAGACATTGATAACGCAGATCCAAAAAAGGAGGACGATAGGGTTGACAATATTCGTGTGGATAAAAACTCAACAAAAAAAAATAGGAAAATATCCACTGAGTAAGTTCGTCGTCAATTGAATAAAACCCGCTTAACCCATGAAAAAGTTAATTTTTCAGATGTTACTATAAAGAATTGTAGTAACTCACACACGACACACCTTCCATGATCAAATTGATCGTGTACTAGCAGAAGGTGATGTCAGGAGCCTTAAGAACAGGCGAGCGTGCATGACAAGAACCATGAATGTCAAAGAAGCAAGTGAGGTGTGTAAGAATAAGCCTAAATGGCGCTCTGTTGTTCGTGCCTACCCCGCAAGGGACCTGGCGTGAAGTTATGTATGTATGTATGTATGTACTATAAAGAATTAGTTTAGCAATGTCTAAACCTTAGCTCCGAAGATAATATTTGAAATTAGTCCCAGATTAAATACTACATTAAAAAAATTATATTACAAAAGAGCGGGATCATATACCATTATCCGCTTTTATCGCTTCAATATGAGATCTTTCGCGGAATTTAAATGGGAGGGATTACACAGGTAAAATTGTACATTCCTAAAGATTGGCAACAAAGAACCATGCTCCATCGTATGACCGGCGAGCAGGATATAATATAGAGCGGTGCGGCGACTGCGATGGCAACGAACTTTGTCGCCCCGTAGGAATACCTGCAAGTGGCACTGGCGCGCATGGGTTCGGAAAAGTGGTACGCAAACATATCAAAGGCTAAAAGCCACTCTGATATTATTATATGTGGGTAGATTAAGATAATATTCAGACATTTTAAAACCGTATTGGGTTGTACTAGCGACTTGCACGACAACCGGGTTTGACAAATTTCACTATCGATAGATACGTCAAAGAAGACTATAGGCGGATTAAAATAGCCACTTGGCAGATTCCTATTACGAAGTGGATATTTGTTAAAATACTGTAAACCCGTGTCTATATATATATATATATATATATATATATATATATACGTATGTAAATTTGTCCAAAAGCGGCAAGTCCCCAAAGGAACGAAATGGCGCGGACATAATTATACATAAAATTGGTTACAAAGAAAACCTATGCGATATGACTGTGGCTGATTCAGCTTCCAAATATGTCTTAATTTCCCGACAGCTAGGGCGCATAGACATATCACGATCATAAATGATTATCAACGCGCCGCTATCAAAATAAACTGTCATCATTGATGTTTTGATAAGGTCATTGTCGCTCGTCGTTCTTGTTACTTTGTGTCCGACTCGTGTAGGATTACCATATCAAAAAATGAAATTCTGGGGAAAATTCGTAACTTTAAACTTGGATATTCTGTTATACTTTTCGAATGCATACATAGATAATGAATAATTAGTTAATCTATACTTAATATTATAAATGCGAAAGTTTGGAGTTTGTATCACGACAGAAAGGATCTGGATGAAATTTATCACAGAGATAGTTTATAGTCTGGAATAGCACATAGGGTATTGTTTACTCAGGAAAATGTATGGTTCCCATGGGATAACATTAAAGCGAACGTAACGGAAGCCAAAAGATAATGCTATATACGTACATACGAATTCAATATAATATGTAATGTACAAAAAATTAATCATGTAAATGTTGTGTAAATTATAATTAAAAAGTATCAGCCTATAAACTTATAACACGCTTTCCAATGTCCATTGATTGTGGAAAACTGCACATGTCGCTTATTGCGATGTGCAGATTTCATCAATGTTTTCCTAAATTTCACGATTGTAGCAATATGTACAGAATTTTCTTGGTGGTAATGCTTTCCGGCCAAATTTGTAACAGTCTGAAAAAGTACACGAGTGCGTTAGCCACTAGTCTACCATGTCTTCTTTATCTCGAACTTTAATTAAAAATAATAAATTTATTTATTTTAAAGTTGTTTAAATTTCGGAATTCGAATCCCACCGTTTGCCGAACAAAAACCTATAATGCACATATGGCAACATTAGGCGCGACGACTCATCAGTGGAACAACCGTCGGTAGTCTCGGCAGGGACCAACGCATTGTTCTCCCAGGGGGCACTAACCCATATGCGCCGATTAGATATGAAGTGACGACGTCGAGACGCGAGCCCGTCGTTGAAACAATGTAAACACTAACACCCGACGCCGTTCGCCATACGCCAATCGCATAGAGATTAAAAAAACAAATCTCGGCCACATAATTCGGCAATTCGCAGACGAAAACAATCGATTCACTGTTGTTTAACCTCCAAAACAATGTCAATGATCTCCACGCCCAAATTATCAAATCAACCTACATGATGGCCTAAGATAAATTTAGTGCCTAAAGTATGCATTAGACATGTCAATGCCGATACTCATCTGGCAAAGAATCAAATAGTTTTCTTACGAACAATAATGGAAACGATAATAAATAAACTTAACATAGGTCATAATTATAAAAAAAACTCAATGTAGTACAGTGAAACCTGGTTAAGTGAGACATCAAGAGACCTGCAATGTGGTTTCACTTATAGAGATATTCCACTTACCCAGTGTCTCAGATATCCAGGTTTAATAAATATCTATCTCATTTACAGAGGGTTCCATTAATAGAGGTCAGAATAAAGGTTACTTCAGTTATAGAGGTGCGATTATTAAAAAAATAATCTCCACAAATTGCTTCGAAAACTATAATGTTTCATTTTTTAAAACTCTTTTATACACCCATTGCTGCTACAAAAGTTGTGAATTTGGGGGTAGAAAAGAATAAGCAAATAAACAAACAAAACGATGTTATCTCAGTTACAGAGGTAACTATGATGATAAATCGAAAGAACGAATCCCATATATTATAGAGGTTTGCTTCGTCCCACTAACAGGGGTAATTCAGTGCCAAAGTGTTGGGACCTCAGCATGACTTCCAGTTATGAAGGTTTCTCACTTATCCAGGTCCCACTTAAGCAAGTTTCACTGTATTTTAAATGTTAATAAAATACAGGCACGACATAATAGCATAATGTTAATAGAAAATAGTGAATGAATTCAAGTAAAAAACTTCTCCACTAACACAAAAACAAATAACAATAAAATTATTAGTGTTATTATACGAATACAAATGGACACATCAAACGGCGCCACGGTCAGTAAGAACGTATTATTTATTGCCCATTTATTTATGTAATCAATGAGATATATTACATCGTTCAAGTTCATTAGGAAACGTACAGAAATGTTTGTTATCTTCGTATGCGTTTGAATACGGTAGATAATAGTAAAATCAAATCGAGTTTCTATCATCTTACAACATATCGCAGCCTAGGTTTTCTAGAAACTCAGCAAATTAGGGCAATAAAACTGCAAACTATAGAATCAAATAGTGTGTTAATTTTTTTTAATTGTGATTAGGTACTATAAAAGTAAGACCATAGTGTAGAACTTTAAAAGGATGTACGGATACGTTTTCATACATTCTTGGGTCCAGATTGTATGTTTTTTAACAAAAAATAAAGTGACTCCCAAACTAAAAAGCAAAAAATAAATATTTAACCGACTTTTTCTACAACATCCTGAAGTCGGTGCCAAGTAAAACATAAAAAACAACAAAAAAATTTCAAAACATAGTAAGATATATGTTTTACTTCCCACCAACTTCAAGATGTTGTAGAAAGAAGTCGATTAAATATTTGCCATCTCACTCTTCGGTGTAGACGCTCTGTAACAACGCTTGGCCTCGATGGTGACTATGGACCCAAAGCGGGAGTATATCCTTTCCATTTTTTTAAACCACACGCACACACGTAGTAATCGAGTAACAAACATACAGAGAAAACCATGCAGACGAATTGAGAACTTCTTCCTTTTTGACGTCGGTTAAAAAACTGAGAGTGGTTTTAAGATTTATTTATATTGTGTCCATATTTCTGTATACCATAATATAATAATAATAATTGGCAATCACACATATTGAGCAAGTTAAGCTTGTATTATGGGGTAATATACAACGGACTCCGCTGATGCCGATCCCAGACACCCAGAACATAGTAAATAACGGAGAAAATTCGTCTCCAAAATTTACCATACCAGGAATCAAACCCGGAGCCTTTGGGTTGCAGTGAGGTAAGCCGACAAAGGCTTAGCCCGCTCAATCAAAGAGACCTTATAATTTATGTGGGTTTAGTTTTTTTGAATAAATAAATCGTGTGGTGTGTTTTTATATTATTAATTGTTGAAAGACATTCACGTAAAAGTCGTGGTACCGTAATGGCTAGCGCACGCATCCTAAACTCAAAGGGCGCGGGTTCGATCCTGTGCGGAACGCATGCAGCGCTTAAGTATTTTTCTGGCCTAACGTGCATATTGTTACAATTATCACGTGCTAATAACGGTGAAGGAAAACATCGTGCAACCTGCACATCGAGATAACCGATGTGTCAAGCCTGTCAAGCCGCTTCGGACAAGCGTGGCGGGTATACTCTGTCCGTTCCCCCTATAATAGGTGGCCCAAACCTAAGTAGTGGGCCATTTATGGGCTGATATTATTATTATATTTATTTACGTAAATCGATTATAATAATCAATAACTTATTCTATTTATGACCTTACTTTTAAGACTTCTCATCTTTCATATAGAATTTAGGACTGATATAAAAGAAAAATAACAATAAACAGTTTTCCAACCGCTCATGTATATGTTAAGGCAGGTAATATAAATAAAACGCATCTCTATTCCGCAGTTAGATGTTGTTTGTGCTCATGTGGCAATGCTCGCCGGTTGCTTCGTAGTTCAAACAGGCAGGGTCTGACGCCAGATAACGAGGGTCAAATGCGTGGGGAACTGGGCTATAATTTCGAAATCAGGAATTCATACTATATCCCGTGCCGACACAATGTGTTTACAGAGCAAATGTTTCACGACAATTAACACTTTTTGGTGAGATCGTTGTGTCTTTAATGTCTCTTCAAACGTAAAGTTAACTTTAAACTGGTAGCTGTTGTACTACACAATTTCCGACAATATGTGATGTAAATTATAATAAACAACTTGAATTCTATTACTATTATTTTTATTGCAGAAGTACAGTAAACGGGCAGACAACCCACTTGATGGAAACGGTTACCATCATCGCCTATGAACATTTGCAACACCAAAAAAGGTGCTAGAAATGCATTGCTGCTCTCTCAAACCGGAACCGAGTCACTAATACCGGAACACAACTTAAGGTTGTTATGGCGGCATACTCTAGACCAGGGGTGGTAGCCATTCAGCCGTGCAAATACCCTACCACCTGGCTGTGGGCTGTTTTGTGGCCTCATACGACAGGCCGCAGGAAATTGTATTAAATATTAAAAAAATAAAATATTAAAAAACATTAGCGTATAGTTTAAAACTTTTACTGGAGAATAACAATACGCATTGTTATTACTGAAAGCAATTTTTTCACTTCGAGACATCTTTAAAATCGACATGTTTGTTAAACACGTGAGTTTGTAATATGTATCAAGATACGTAAATATAGTCAGGAAAAAAAATATTTAATTAAAAATATATAACGGTTACAGCGGTATATGGAAAAATAAAACAATATGGAGAACTCTTAAAAACAAGTTTCGTAATGAAAACGTTTGGAAAAACCCAAGAGACGTGTACTTTTAGTTGGAAACCGTGTCCGAGAATAAATCCTGGCGACATGCCTTCGGTCACGTAAACATTACACGCCTATTTGAAAAATACCATGATACATACATTCGAAAATAACAAATAAAATAATGTATTTACTATCTTACTATCACAATAAACAGAATTCGTTTCTCGTCTGATAATATAACAAATACATTTAAAAATATAAATAAATTATATTACATATTTATAATCTATCTTTTAAAACATTTTGTTTCTTTGTGGTAATGGATTTGAAACGATATGAAATCTGCTGCAAATACTTCACGATACCGGATCTGACGATTAGAATACCTTTAGTAAGTGCTTTTGACATGCGTATCTTTATAGTAGATACCTCATATACTGTGTATACATTTATTAGAAGAGAAATAAGCAAATATTGTTGTTTATCCCACAAGATTTCCGTAGGAAGTACTGTGGCGTATACGGCGGTGAAGCAGCGTAAATATGTATTTTTCTACAGAGAGAATTCAAAAAACTATTTAATGAAAATATTTTGTAGCGCTATCTAATCATATGCAATTTATAAGCTGTTTAGAATTACTTTTTTCCCGGACGATCGTCATTCCTTGTCTTCAGTCTTCTTTCATAATATTACGTAATAATTTAGTGTCCTTACTTAAATAAATTAGACGAAATAAGAATAATATTACTAAATATTATTCACGATTTTTATACTATAATAGATACATACATAAATGTAGTGCATGTGCAAAAATTATAGCTTGCACAACATTGAAATTATGGTAAAATTTACTGGTCTACATATTTTTAAGAATGACGTCTGTATCTAACTACATTTATGCAAAAAATAATCAAATATAAATTCAGATTATTCCTTAACATGGTTTTAATTAAGTAATTAACATTACCACATCCGCAATCCCCTTCTGCTGACTAATGATTTAAATCAATATTAAAAATTGTATTAGTTTTTTTCTATTATACTTCCGCTACGGTGAATGACCCTACGTATTGATATCATTACCGAACATGACTCACTATTGATAGTAATAAAATCTTGTGAATTCCTTACTTGAAACATATCCGTGTCTGGGTCCTCCATGTATTCGACAATGACCGCCTGACTTCTGCTTAGGGTGTATGAGATCGAGTGTTGGCTGGCGTCGAGGATCGCCTTGCTGCTGTGTGGTGTCTTCACGACGTAGTGCTTGGACCGTCGGACGCCGTTCGCCTGCGGCCGCCTGTACAGCACGAACTTGCTGCGGCGCCGCCCGCGCTCTCCCGCCGGCAAGAATCCATTGTAACTGAAAATGTTATGATTCATTTAATTATATTTGCATAATTAGGATAAACCTTAAACGTTGCATTTATTATTTCATATATAAACTCGGTCACGCGGCATCGCTCGTATGTATACACTTCAAAGCCGGATGCCTTGAAAACGGTCCCACGCGTCTGGCCGGCGGCCTATCGTAAGATGCGACAAAACAACCGACAGCCAGGTGGTAGATTATTTGCCCATCTGGATGGCTACCATCCCTGATCTACAGTATGCCGTCATAATAACCTTGAGGTCTGTACCGGCATTAGTTGCCAGGTTCCAATCCCCCTTTAGAGAACTGCAGCACAGCTGTAGCACCTTCGGTGGTATAAAAGGCCCATAAATGACCCACTGCTGGGCTCGGGCCTCCCATTATAGGGGGGAATGGACAGTATACCCGCCACGCTTGTCCAAGGTCGCTTGGTAGGTTTGACACATCGGTTATCTGGATGTGTAGGTTGCATCACAATGTTTTCCTTCACCGTCATTAGCACGTGGTAATTGTAACATAATGTAAATAAATGTCCATAGGCGATGGTAACCGCATCCCTTAGCTAGCCAGTCTCCCTGTCTTCTGAACTCATGTAAACAAGTGTATCCTTATGATTTAAAATCCTATTAATTAACAAATAAAAAATCTGATAAGCGCGTGCACAGCGAATGGCTCCGTATTAATTCGATACGATTTTTCAAGACTTGTCTAAAGGTGGTAGCGAGAAGTACAACACGACACGGTGCTACGCGATGCAACAAGGCCTCATGTCTTCCAACAGACTGCCACCTTTACCGAAACTAAAGCAGGAAATCCCGTTGTTTGACCGCGTTCGTTGCGCTGACTGATTCGCGTCGCGACGCGTTCTTTGTTGACGTCGGACACCGTGCAATCTTGGCAGAGCCTGAATAGTTGGTCACGTTGCCGTGGCCCTGGCATAAGGCGAAGGACTATCGGGTAGGCATAGCATTTCTTCTGGGGGTGCTATTACTACGCCAACATGGGGCGAATCCGCCGCGGTGGTTATTCTAAAAAAAGGACACCCGTAATGGTAAGTACCCAACTCGAATGAGATACTATTGACGGCCTGTGGCTGAGCGGGCCTACCTCACTGCAACTCGAGGTTCCGGGTTCTATTCATGGTTGTTAAATTTCGAAAACAATTTCGCTCCGTTATTTTTTATAGTCCGGATGTCTGGGATCGACCTTAAAGTAATCCGTTGTTTATTACACGTAACACAAGAGTAGCTTGCTTAATTTGGGGATATACAATATGTATGTTTGTCTGTCGATTATTTTTATTAGTATCGTCCCTTACGCCTCCCTAGATGCCATTGGTAGTTTTTAGTTTTTTCGAGACATTGTACGTTATATTATACATATATCGCCTTATAGTAGTAGTATATAGTAGACACCAGTCTTTCCAATGTCAATAAAGCCAAGATTCCAGAAAAACTGGCGTGACATTCATTGTCCGGACTAATGAAAAGACAAAACATAATTCTAAGGATTCGGTTCTCACTACTTGATTACGGAACTGACTGGACCCTAAAAAGACGAATGACCTATAATAATGTTATCTATCGTCATATCATTTCACAATAATTCACATTATCGCGTTGAGATGTTATCATTACTTTTTTATTCAACAATATGGATATACCTAATTATAATTAACAATTTAATAGGGCAATCATTTTGATACGTAATAAATTATAATCGCTGAAATATTTAAGTCATTGTTTACGTACAGATGGATATACTACTGTTATAAACATAGGCAGAAAGAAAAAAAGGAAAGAATTTTTATTACCAGATAAGACATCCTCGCAAATTGTCGACAATCACAATATTACATTGTTAAAGTACTAGGATTTCCATAGTTTTAGATTTCAATGCTAACGTAAGTTTGGAAATGTAACGTCCGTGTTACATTTCGTTTCCATATTTGCAACACATGTTACTTGCCGTCGTCCAAATTGCATGCATAGACAATTTAGGTGACGGCCACAGAGTCCTTACAATCGCATATATACAAAGAACATCGCGTATAACGCTTTAGGTCACTCCAAACAGCAAAACAGTTATTATCTAAAAATAAAAAAAAATAACCATTATACACAGCCATTATGTTCGATTATAATCGTCCGATGGGAAAGGTTAAACTTCCGTGAGAATTAGTTTGCACACTCGATGATTTTAGCTACGGGGACTTATACACTGCGCGTATAATATTTTCTTTATACTTTTAAACAAGTGCCTCGAAAATTTTCAGAATTTTTACTTATACAGATTAAATTAAGGGGCAGGACAGTCAGTCATGTTATGACTTTGGAACCACACACATATCGAAGTCTTTAAAAAAAATGTCTTCCTTTGTTTACCTATAGCCATACGGCCTATTGTTGTATTGTAATCGTTGGCCAGGTGGTGTTACGGATTTAAAAGTACTAGCTGATTCTAGGAAATTCGGTCCACGCAACCGGGCGGACATATTGCATCCGTGCAGTATAAAGCAATGGCCCGATTGAGGGAGCAGTCAGTCGAGCTATAACCACAAGCGAAGCAAGAAGTTTGTACTACAATCGGGAAAGTGACGGACTTTGCGCGTTTTATTGAAATACGACCTTCTATATTACGTTTGGACTTGTTGTGTTCAGTTATATTTGTGCCTGTGTTACACGCGTTAGTATAGCTCTAATAAATTCTATAGTAATTCTAACGGCATTTCAATTCGAGTGTCGCGAGACGTAACAATACCTAAATTATAGCCCACAAACTTATACGCAGTAAACAATTATTATCCCTACGGTATATACAGTATAATTCCACCATGCTATTGTATAACGGTATAAATAAACAAACAAATCGACAAACAGACAAGAAATCTAAAAAAATGCATCGTGTTCTCCATCATTTATATAGTCTATTTTTTTTTAATAGCTTTAATGTACTACATGTTTAATACTTTATAATATTACTAGGATATATGGAGCGTCCTACAATGAAAACAAAGCTTAGATGTGAAGTTTTGCTTTCGTAGCTACTTCTATTCTCACAGTTGTAAGACATTGTTTAAACCAAACATTTTGGTCAAACATAATAGCAGCATATAATTAAAACTTAAATTTATTATTACATAAGTATTGTCACACATGCAAATCCCAAGGACAGATCTGACACTGAAAAATGGTTTAGCACATTTTAAACGTATCAGACTAGTTAGACTATAAAACGTGCATAAAATTAATGATTGTATTAAGATTTTCTCAACTCGTTATCAATTTAGAAGTTCTATTTATTTCCAACCAATTACGCGGAAGCTTGCTAAGCCTAAAATTGACAAAATAATACATGCGAAGTTTAGCTAAGGAACTTTTCAAAGATACCTTTTTTAATGAGCTATTGTTATTTTGAGTAGGCTTTTTTAATAAATAGAATTATCATATATCCCAGTCTGAAATACTTTAACAAAAAAAATCACAAATATTTGGATATTTATTACACAAAGTGCCAAAAACTCGTCAACTTCGGCAGGCCGAAATACACACATTACAAATGATAATTTAACTTAGAGAGATTACAACTTAAAACTGCATTAAAGTTTAATCAACATTCAAAACATTCAAGTTCAAGCTTTTTTGTAAAATTTTAACATTATTGTATGTATTGTAAACTGATGCTCTACATTAACGGAGAACGCGAACAAACTAATTACTCACAAGTCATACCAACCTATTCGGATTACTATTACAATAAATACATTAAGCAAATCCGACTGATTACACTTCTCATTGATGGCGTAGCAGTAAAAAAATATTTTTTATATAAAAATAATAATTCTTAGAAGACAGATCTAAATGTATTCTATTCTTGATCATTAAACACAGATTACAATTTAATGCAGGATTTATATAAAAAAGTAGCAGACAATTATTTAAATTATGACTGCGATGCATTTATTTTATATAATAATATAAATGATAATTTATTGAGTTTAATACGGTCTTACATAGACGTACATCACGTACACATCGAGCGGAAAATCGGTCTGATCTACTTAAAACGACAAAAAGATCGAGGTGATAGTTCACATAATGTCTAAACTCACAATACTACCAAGAAATTAGACAATGCATGAAGGCTCAACGCATGGGAAGCTGCACAAGTGCAAACCTTTGTGCGCCATTATATAACTAGACGTAACACGCTTATCGTTGCGCGTTTTTCCATGATATTGTTTTATTCTAGCCAACCGTAAAGCCGGCTGTCGTTTATACTAGGTTACAAAGATGATATTTATAACAATACATTTTAATACTCTGTTGAAGCAATCACTGTTAAGAAACCATCCATTTCTGATCGATGGCAAGTATGAAGAAAGCCTAAAAAACAAAAGTAACTCTAGTTTCAATCCGTCTGACAACGTTCATAAATAGTCACGCGACGTCGAGTGTTGGGAGTACTTCTCCAGTTTGCCCATCACTCGACGTGATAGCATACACTTTATTACACACAGTATCTTTAAAAGATCAGTAGAGGCCAGCCGGATAAAATGCGTATTTCTAAGGCAATGGACACTATAATGTATGCAGATATTGAACCAGATATAAAATTGGTCCCTAGTTCATCCGTGTCTTATACCCTGATATATACGAATATTTATAAAGGAATTAGTTAAATTGTCTAGACTAGGCATTGCTATACAACGTAGTAACTAAGCCAGCCTTTTGGGAACGTTCCCGGTAAATGACAGTGATATGGGACCATTAACTAATCTTTAGACGTTTTTCCGCTTTTTTTATTTAGTTTTTATATAGTTCATAATATGGTTTGTAGTTTATTTTTAGGTTTATATTTATAAGTTAATTTATTTTTAGTATTTAATTATATGTCTTAAAGTATCTAATAACGTTAAATTGTTGTATATTAAAAACAAAATTATTTAGTCACACGGGATCATTAACCTGGGTACGGTAACAGGTTGGCAATACAAAATCAAGTGTGTATTTCCTTCTTCGGGTAGCGATAAAAGTACGGAGGCAGTTTTTCGAAATGGCGCCGCCGCGAGGAAGTGCGAGACGGAAGTGGCGTCACTTTTGCCGAGACGGTCGTTGAAACTTCGCTAGACGCATAATGGGGCCGAAAATATTATTCGCATGTTATGTACATTGTTGAAGAATACAAATACAGGGCCAACATATTTATTGTATGTATATAGCCTACCAAAAACACAGCTTTAGTGTTCTAGTTTATACAATTAAAGATCAAACAAAGAATATCGCAATATTTTATAGTTGTTATACTGAATTAGCTGTGCGGTGTGTCCCGCTACTTCGTTCATACAGGACTTGGACTTTATAGAATCCTGCAGAATATCCACCTTGAGATACACGAGAATTTGAAACAAAGTTTCCGTTACGTGTCCGAGGGTATTGGAAACCAACGATCAGCGGACCGATAGACATATATTTTAACAACGTTCAATGTGATGAGATGATTGTAAAAACAGCTTTTGTCTAAATTTTGGATTCTTTTTTTATTTTTTTTACTTTATTGGTATAGAAATACGTATTCCTTTAAAGACGCATAAAATTACATACCTATTTCCATAGCTAATTATGTATACAGTACTGATTATAATATTTGTGTTAACAATTACGCTGTGTTCTTCGACAACCTGTACTTTTAATTTTGCGGTTTTTCTTAGTACATAAGGTACTAACTACTGCATTATGTGTGCATACCCATTGTCCTCATTACGCCGCATTACCTTTCATTAAAATTCCATATTCAAATATTTGTACACATGAGAGCACGTTCTCGCACGTGGAGCGTGTACTTTCACAAGGTCAGTCAATGTCAGTCGTGCTCCAACTTCTGAAGCGTTAAATACAAAAATAGACCTAATCTTAAACAATTTATAACATTGGTTTCAGGCATAAGTAAATACGCAACTTTTACTTACTTTATTTTTATATTAAATATTTAATGCTTGCAAAATATCGGAAAAAAGCTGTACCTACTGGACCGCTGGAATGTCGAACTTTTTTCGTAAAATGAGGTAAACAATAAAAATATCTATAATATTATAAAATTCTCACAATGCCGTGTCTGTTGTACATTGAAGCTTTAAAAAAACAACTGGAATATACTATATTATAAACGACGGAGAACACGATGTTTTTTTTAGATTTCTTGTCTGTTTGTTCGGGATTCACGTAAAAACCACTGGCACGATTTCGAAACGGTTTTCGCTGATCGACAGCAAATAGTTAGACTTAAAATCTGCGCTACTTTTTATTTTCGGTTTAATATGGCCAGATAAATAATCGAATTCCAATGCGATATCTTTACTAATCGATAGCACACTTTATGTAATAAAATGTGGGACTTTTTTATCCCGGTAATCCCATGGGAATTATTCCCGGGAGCGTATTGGACTTGTTCAGGTTCATAAAAATTAGCTTATTCCGGCACAGTTTTCACTACAACGATAGTTTACAATCTTTTGAAATGCTATCGAGTATAACAAAGTATTATGCCGGGGTAGTAGCCCCCGGGAATCAAGCGAAAATTGTTAGTCAAGGAAGTCGCGGGCTTATCGTAGTTATTTATTTTAAAAAAACATTATTATTATTGGGGGGGGTATTATTATCTGTATATATTTTATTTTAATACCTTGTTAATAGCTAAAGTATTTTTCACCGACTCTGATTAATTTGCAAGCATATTAAGAACAGAGGGGCTAAAACTGCCGCTTTCGCAGATTTGGATTACGGTCGTGACGTGTACCAAAATTACTTAATTTTATGCCATATCTTACACCTCCTGCTCCTCCTATATCTAGTCAACAAGTGTCAATCTAAGTAATTCTCCAAAAGCGGCCACTTCGAGCCCTCAGGTGTCAACATAATATTTTTTATGTTATTTTGTATAACTGTGATCAAATGTAAATTAAAGCTTGAGTATAAATAAAATCTCTAAAATAGAAATGTTGCGTTGAACTGTTTGCACCTAATAATATTATAAATTCTACTTTGATTATTTATTCCTCGACTGATTTAGAACGATACCCTTTTTGACAAATCTCACATATCCATCCCCAACGGCTGAGTGGAAATCATTTTAGCTAACTCGGCGTATAATAGGCATAATGGTTTCTCTCCCCTAAGCAATTTGTAGCATTAGCTTAGCTAACAAGATAGAAATGGGGTCCTGAATTAAATTAACGCAACTCAATGTCACGTGGCTACGCCCATAACCGCAGTACGAAGACCTGAGCAAGATAGCTATGAAAGCTCGTTCATACGAAACATGTATGAACTATGAATGTACTAATAAGCTATATCGCATAAGCTTTCTACATCACATTACATTGGTGTTTGAGATTAATTTTCGAAAAAATATTTTCAAATATGGTTCTTTTTATGTTAAATAACTATGATAAAGATAAATCACAATTTTTTAAATTCTTTATATTGTTACGAGTCGCGAGATTCAAATTAAAATGCCTTTAGAATTACTATGGAGTTTATTAGAACTATAACTACTACTAACCGAACACAACAAGTCCAAATGTAATGCAGAAAAGGTCGTAATTCAATAAAACGCGCAAAGTCCATAAATTATTAGATTCCCGATTGTAGCATACACGTCCCGCTTTGCGCGTGGTTCTCTCTCAACTTACTCTTCCCTCAATCGGGTCATTGTTTTATGGCCCAAACAAATGTACAAATGCATTATGTCCGCCCGGCAACGTGGACCGAATTTCCTAGAATCAGTTGTACTTTCAATCCGTAACACCTGGCTAGTGATCACAATAAAACAATAGGCCGTATGCCTATAAGCAAACAAAAGAAGTCGATCATAAAAGAATTTCAATGTTATTAGTTCAAATGCCGACGGATAATAAATGTGCTTTGTTTCAGATAAGCAGGTGGATTTTGTTTTTGTCGGGACCTGAGTTGTAACGATATGAAACTTTGCAGCCTAGAATTACGTTGTACACGTCTAAACGCATTTTCGCGAATTTTCGGAAACTTGTGAATTTAGACGCTGTGACGATTAGATGTTGTGACGACAATCACCTTAACTCTAAATACCGAATTACCTTACGTAACCAATTCCTGTATTGAATCTGAATAAAAAACACTTCTATACCAAGTATCAATACACAATTTCAAAAAACCCGCACCACTTTTTTCAGTGCCGATGTAGTTTAAGATGAATAGAAAAAAACCTTGAAATCAGTTAAATAAATCTATTTTCATATCATGTCTTCAGCCTTACATTTTTAATTGTTTTTGGAGTCCCACAAGGATAGGTCACAATGTGAAAAATAATGTCAAAAAATCCTTCCCTACTTCAGAAGTTCTAGAAGTCAACTTAGAATAATAATAATATATTGTATCAATACATTTTACACGCTTCGTGGAACTTTATTTCATAACCTTTTACTTTATTAAGAGAGGAGATATAAGAGGTACCTCCACTACTACCCTATTTGGTAAAAGGTAATAAAAATTCTACGGTCTAAGAAAACAAATAGTCATCTTCGTCCCTTGTGTCCCATTTGCGCACGTGTATAGTAATTGTTTGGGGACCCATAAAAAATTACACGGACTTGATTCCCTTTTCAAATATTAAAGCAGGGTTTATAATCATCTGGGCATCTTTCATGGAGAAAACGTAGGACACAATTAGAATTAGCTTAGAGTTCGCTGTTGTTATGAGTTTTATACGTGCAGGAACGGAGAAAGAATATAATGTCCTACAAGTTACTTGTACAGTATAAAGAAATGCCCCAACGGAGGGGTGAGGCAGTCGAGTGATAAGCATAAGCGAAGCAAAACGTGTGTACTACATTCGGTAATTTATTTAGTGACGGACTTTTGCGCGTGTTATTATATTTGTACCTGTGTTATACGTTTTTCTGTATTTCTAATAAATTCTATAGTAATTCTAACGGCATTTTAATTCGGGTCCTGTAACTCGTAGTCAGCAAAATTATAAGCTATATTGACGGGATTGAAAGAATACAATTTCCTGCGGCCGGGCGGTTTGTCGTAAGAGGTGACAAAACAACCCACAGCCCGGTGGTAGGGCATTTGCCCGACTGGATGGCTACCACCCCTGGTCTAAAGAATGTCGCCATAACAACGTTGAGTTGTGTTCCGTCTTTAGTGACCAGGTTCCAATATCCCTTAAGAGAGCAGCAGCGCATTTATAGCACCTTTGGTGTTGCAAATGTCCATAGGCGACGGTAACCACTTTCCATCAAGTGGGCCGTCTGTCTGTCTGCTGAAGTCATGCAATAAACAAAAAGACAAGTAGTAAGTACATACTTGTACATACTTACATTACAATAAGAGAAGTAACAATGATAATATTTTTACTATAAAAGATAATTATGATCTAAGTTTATATAACATATATAATTAGTTAAGTAGACTAATGGCGAGAACTGGCACAGCCATGCTTTTGGGCGACCACGGCAAGATATAAATTTTTCTCAAAACTTATGTTGCAGTAAGTAAAATAAGACTCTAGACTCACTCTAGAGCGTCATTTTTCTTTCTTTTTACAAATATCCAGTTTCTAGAAACGAGATAAATGTACAAATATGCACAAAATTCACTCCTGATTGCAGCGAAGTGTACTTTCCGTCGGTTATCGTATTGAATCTTGGATTAAGACGATAAAATCTGGCATATGTGATGAACATGTCCACTTGTTACAGTTATTGACTGAAGACAAGAAAACAATACGCTTGGTTCTAAGTTTAAATGAATGTTGGTATTGCCAACAGTCTGTGTGCGCGTTGCAGGTATTCTTAGAAATCATTTTTCACGGTAGCGATAGAAGTCGTTTACACCTTATCGAAAAATATGGTTTTCATACTTCAGCCCTAATAAAAATTTAGAAAGACAAGAAAGAAAAACTTTATTTGAAAGAAAGAAAGAAATTATTTGAAGAATTTATTTTCAGCAAACAAGGTTTGAACTTAGCATATTGCTGGGCCGGAATTAGGAAAGAATTACAGGACTATATTAAGTTCATATTTTACAACAATAATCATACACTACCTAGTAACATATACGGTAGTCATGGCTAATATTTTAGTTTTTTTTTCTATTTCGCTATACTATTGCATTGTAGCATATAGAATAAACCCTCCTGCCAAATTTTATCTATATACAATTAGTAGGTTTTGGAGAAATATGACAATCGTATACACGGAAGGAAGTGAAGTCATTTTTAGGGTTCTGTTTTGTAATATTTGGCTTTGGAGCTCTAATCAATCACTTCAAATGCCCGAAGTTTTACGCAAGACATTAAAATTTTTCATCATTCATGATCATGTCAAGCGCGAGTAACTCATAGAAATATGCCTCAGTTTCTGCAAAATAAATGCCTTCCATATTTTCTCGCTTCAAATATTTATGACCTAACATATGTAGTTACGAACATTTTCATTTATAAGGATTATATGGGGTACACGAAAAATAAAGGTCGCTCAACTAAATTTATAAATAAAGACAGCAGACAGGCGAGCTTAGCGGTTGATGTATTGCTTCTAAAATGTTGCGTTAATTTATTACAGTATAATCAACGGAAAAGACCGTTAAAACCTCATTAAATTACAATTATGTAGTCGTGTTATAATAAATAGCTTTTTTGCTATATTTTGCGGTTTTATTATTACTGTAAACCCCATTTTCATAATTTGAAAAATGGCAACTGCAAATGTATGTAAATATGCCTCCATTAGGGAGTATCGAATAGGAGGTTCATTACCTAATATATAAAACTGAAGAGTTTGATTGTTTACTTACACGTCATAACTAATGGTCTGATTTGAAAAACTCTTTCAGTGTTAGATAGCTTATTTATCGAGGAAAGCTATAGGCTATATATCATCACGCTAAGACCAATAGGAGCAGAGCAACAATGAAGAATGTTTCAAAATCGGGGGTTTTAAACCGACTTTTTTTAAACTATTCTACGCGGACGAAGTCGCGGGCAGATGATAATCATTATATATCAACAAGGAAAAAATGTTATAAAATCTGCCTCTTACCCAATCCAATTTACTAAAGTAATGAGTGAAGGATAATATAATAGTTATGTAATATTACAATTCGTATGTAGTACGTATTAAAATCGGCACTTGAAGTATTTTTTCTTTAAATAAACCAAATTATACTATAGATTATCTTTGACTGACCTCAAATAACGGAGTTCTTGGTACAAGTCATCAAATCATGTATAATTCAAAAGTCCAGTTGATTTTCCACACAGACGCACATCGATACGCACATAGGTGTGTATGCACACACCCACCACCCACGCAAACAAAGTTGTGTAGTTGACACATTTTACAATAAATACTTAATCAATATTTATATGAAGAAGCAGTCGTTAAAACACCTTACTATCGTCTTCATTTTAAAACAACACGCTAAAAACAATTATAACTACTGTTTGAACAAAAATGAATACGCATTTTGATTCGTTGAAGTTATGATGTAACTTACTAAAATCATACAAAATGTTGCAGGTTTTGTTAGTTGGTATAGTGTCATAGTTGACTTGTCAAGGACCTATTCTTTCATAGAAACAATCAAAATCCCAAAATTTTACGAGAAATTATACGTAGTATGATAACTAATTTGTACAGCAAAACATCAGCTTTCAACTTGTTATCCAAATCTCCGACTTGGCTCAGTAATTATTAATGGAAAAGATATTTTCTTTCACCCTTCTACAAAGAAAAGCCTAAATAAAGGGTATGCCTACGCAGTTACATTAAAAGTAACAAAAGGGTTTACTTAAGCTTGAGATGGGGCTATCTTTATATATGAAAGGCCATTGTTATTGATTATGAACAGACTCTGTATGTGAGATGAAGTACGTAATATGAGATAGCTTTAAACGAAAATGAGTGTTTTTAATGTCAACGACAATCTATACTATACATATCACATACTGTGCTTGTACCAAGCATTTAAAAATGTGAAAAAAATCAAGGGGGCTAATTCGTACCAACCGATTTTGAAAATACAATTTTTAGATTTTTTAGTCTATCTATTAGAGCATCACGTGAAAACTACTGAATGGTTTTAAATTAAACTCGACATAGAGCTAGCTTATATCCCGAGGCGTAACTTAAGATATTTTTAACCCAATAAATGACATCGTTTTCGTGGGATAAACTAAAAAAACCCGAAAAAGATGGCGCTGTGATCGCACCTTTTTTAGAAACTACTGAACGTATATGCATACAATAGTGCTGGCTTATAACCCGAGTTAATATTTAGGATATATTTTATCCCGCTAAACGACGTCGTTTTATTGGAATGGACGAATTAGCCAAACAGAGGGCGCTGCAATCATGTTTAACAATAACTAAAAAATACCTACTAAGCAACGTGTCATTCACAGTATTACTTCAAATCAGGTTGGCGTCGACTGACACTTATGTTTTGCTGGACAGTTTTCTAGACTATATAGAGTTAGTCTGTATTGTTATTATAGTTTTTTTTATAATATGTTAAAAAACAAATTAAGTTTTTATCTAAGTAAAAAAGCTATTTTCTAGGGTTGATACGAATATGATACTCTAGCAAAATTAAAAGGTTATCTAAAAAGGTCAAACAAAAATTCATTGATTTTTTTTATAGACAAACAACTCCGAGTCTCGTTAACATCCCAGTAATGTTAATATTAGACGGATTAACTATATTGGATCAATCTAGTTGAAAGGCATAGAACTGAAAAGACACGACGACTTTCAATGACATTAAATTGTTCATTTTTATGTTTACATGAAACACTGGTTTACTCATCCAAATTGGAAGAAATGAGCCGTCTCATATCCGCTTAATCGCTAGACCTGATTAAATGACGAAAAATTTGTTTAATCCGAGATTCTAAGCGTACATCTCAGACCATACCTATCTACCTGCAAGAAAGCGGTTGGCGTCGCCTATGACAATTTACAACAATAAAGGTGCTACCAATCTGCTACTGCTCTCTAAAGGTGAACTGGAATCTGGCTACTAATGGCGAAACATAACTTAAGATTGTTACAGCGGCATACTCTACACCAGGGGCGGTAGCCACCCAGACGGGCAAAAAGCCTACCATGTGACTGTGGGTTTTTTGTCACCTCTTACGAGAGGCCACCTGGCCGCACGAAATTGTATTCTTTCAAACCTGCCTGTAATTTTGTTGAAAGCAATTTAGTAAGATTATTGAATTCAGATTTACAATTTTACCTATCTTTACCATAATTATAGAGGAAATATTTGTATTTTTGTATGTGTGTAACGAATAAACTCAAAAATTACTGGATAGATTTCAAACATTCTTTCACCATTAGAACGCTACATTATCTCAGATTAATAATATACGCTATGTTTATCATCAATTCAAAAATTAGGGATACCTACTAAAACTTCAATAATATAACCCAAGATGTAAAAAAATAGTATTTCATTGGATCCGGAAATGCTTTAGTCACAATTAGACCTGTTAGGTGGCGCTAGAATCAGGTCTTACATTTCTATATATTCAGGGCACCGTCTGAAGAAACCGCTAGTTACAATCAAACAGGAAAATGTTCTTTAAAACATCGCAATAAGATCATAATCAAATATTAACTCAGAGCCACTAAAAGTCATTGAACGATTAAATTAGGTGAAAGTGACTGGCCATAAATGTCTTTTCAAGCGGCACGAAAATGACATTTCACGCTTTTGTTTCAGAAATGACTTTACATACGCGTTTGTTTTACACAAATTAAACAAGCAAGGTTGCCTACTTATTCTAGAATTCTTACTTAACTTTTTGCCCTATTGTCTACTGGTTTAATTATGATATAAATTCCATACAAGTAATGTAAATTTTCTACCATAGATAAGATAAAATAATGAATAGTAAGACATAGAAGTTCGTTATTCGTCGAACCCGGCTTTGCTAAACTTAACAGACATCGAATTTCAGTGCTTCTTAGCTATTCTGAAGAGAAGAAAACTTTTAAAATCATCAATCATTCTCTCGGGGACCAATGAGCCTGTATATAAATGAAATATATGTGCTGTAATTGCGAAAAAGTATTAAAGTATTGCCCTGAAACACCTAACTGGGATGTTATAAGACAGCTCTTCTAAAACCATTATAAAAGTAACTTAGACTTTTTGTTTAAGCCGATAATTTGGGCGATATTCGCTTCTAAACTATTTCGTATCTGTCTGCCGATTCATGGAGTAATTTCTAGGAACATGGGATATTTTAATGCTATTTCAGATGTCGGTAACCAGATGTCAAAGACAGTGGACGTTCATATCTCTACGGAACGCTTCATTGTGCGTGCACTGACATTGTATGGTGTTTTAAAAGCAGCCTTATGTATTCTTGGAATACCGCCTAGAGAAGTACCTAGACATACTAAGAAGTTTAAGCAATAAACTTCCTGAAGTGAACGAGCTGACGTAGCCCAGTTATTCACTGACATACAGGTTATAAAATCCACTCTCGAGACAAAAGAAGCTGTCTAATTATAACATAAAATTTAAAACGGAGTAGATATTTCACAAATCCAACTTCAATTCATGAATAAAATTTAAATCCGCGCAATGAGTACGTAAATGCACTACGGTAATAACTTTCTAATTCTGTTACATTCTAAATACCAACGAGTATGTCTATTTTGATTTGGCAAGCACACGCTTCCGCAGCGTTTGCGTATCAGTAGCATACAGAGGATTCCTCGGGCACAACAAAGGAAACGATTGCGGATAAATTTCGTAACATCGACCATAAACCTTACGTAAACGATGGCAGTAAACCAGCGATTAAATTTTTAATATCCTCTGCTACACAGTCGTAAATCAGGGGACCGTTGGAAACTATCTCGTTTTACATAGTAACCCAATTACGTTATCGTTTACTGGAAATTAATACAGAATTCTGATGCCCTTTCCCGCCGCTATGCGAACTATTGTGATTTAAGGCTAAACTTCAAATTTTCATAATCTTTAAATTGAGTATGAAAACTAATAAATACTTTTACACAAAAAGGTTCTGGATGTAATAAAATTACGTAATTATAATCGAAGTTTAAAATAAATTCAATATATCTCAATTTGTTATAGGTGTTGTGCTGTGAACGTCCACAGATTACGCTTGCGGTAAACGCTTAGAAGCCTGATTCTGACATATGTCCAGTAATTAATACATTTATACTGTTACCATACAGATCATATTTTGAGTTTTCTTGTAAATTATTAAAATCAATAATTTTAGGGGGTGAATTTTAAATTTACCACGTTTATTTTGCTATCAGGTTAAATTATTATTTATTTTTGTCAATAAACAAAAAATGTACAAAGTTTTGACACACCAACAGTTGAATTATTATTCAAAAACCTTTTGTTAAAAATATTTCTTTTGATATTGGAGCTATTTAGCATGAAAATGTGCGGTGCTGTTTAGCCTTAAATTTCATTTAGCTCGGTATACGTGGAGTGACACCGCGTGTGGAATCTGAATTGTGACGGAGTGAACGTTATTACATTATCATGAATAATGAAGTAGCAAACTCTCCACGACATACTTATAAGGAGACTAACATATAAGATTGGTACTTTTGGCGAAATCTACTTCACGGATACCAGTCTATATAACGAGGAATAACTGCTGCACTCGAAGTCAGTTAATTGTACATTAACTTTAAATAACGGTGATTAAATTTCTCGTGTTTCTTTTTGAGGTTCTCAAACCTGTTTTGGTAAAAACGGAATCATTTTGTTGTCGTCATGTCCGTTCGTCTGTATGTCCGTCAGTTCTACAGAGCTAAGAAAATCGTCGCGCTTCTGTCGCCGCGCCCCTATTACAAGCGGCAGTAATAATAATATCCGTAATAAAGCTGTGCGATAGTCGCAATCTGAGCACAAGCGGCCGCCAGTCTCAACTCACAGTAAAAAGACAAAAATCTCGCGTATCATATCACAAGTAAGTACCTAAGAGCAAGTTTTAGCTTAGCTAGCTTACAAAATAACCTTGACTCTCATCAAAAATGATCAAGGTTATTTTGGAACACAAAACCTCAACCGAAAGTAATCTCTCACACATCGGTGAATGCGATACTGAGGTATGCGCGCGTTAGCATCAGTCATATCGATACTGTCTATTAGGGTGCCTTGTCTTGTCTTGTCTTGTCTTCGATGACCTAGACTCCGTATTTTACTTATAGTCTTAAAGGATTAACTATAGGTATTGTTTGTACTAGTTTATAATTTAGTATTTTGTTAAATACCATATCTTTTTCTTTATATATATTCTAAATTTTCAGTGGTAATTTCGGTAATTATTAAAAATATTGTAGTTTGCAGAAAATTTGTTTATTGACCACAATGGTTTTTTTATTTTTCACCTAATAATACATTTTATACCTAATAATAGGGTAAGTGCATACAGCTCACGAGCTATGAAGGCCTAAACATTTAGTATTTAGTAGTATAAGTCATGATAAATATAATACTAAAATAAAATATCGACACTGTCCAGCGTAATTTTATGACCAGATGGCTCATCTAAGACAATTGATGCGTGTAGAAAAGGTGACGCCTATTAGCAGATTCAGTTTCTGCGAAAAATATTGCCATGCCACCTCTATTAGGAGCGCAAGGCGGGATTGGGGGATTCTCTGATCTGTGGTCAGTTCGTTTATCATAAAATTGCTGTAATTTTTATCAGAAACAACTGGGCCTATATGGATGAAATTTAAAAAAACTGTATAGTGCATATAAGCGCTTGTGAATTGACTTAACATTGTATTGAAGGACATAAATTATGAAAATATAAAATTTTCCTTTTTTTCTTCAAATTGACTACTGCGACCTAGAAAGGAAAAGAAGCTTAGAAAACGTAAACAAAATACATAATTTAACATAGGGTTAGTTTAGTTTAAAGAATCAATAGTAGGTTAAAAGTAACGCGACTCTACTGAAATTACTATGATATTCAAACGTGACCAACAAGATATAATATATGCTCACGAACTTTAAGTAAGCTCGTATATGTGATACATGAGACCTAGTGTTACGGCCATCGCATAAATCATTATATACTACACGATTTATCGTACCTATCGAGTTGGAGTGTCATGACAGTTATCATTTAATCTAAATCCATACAATACCAACATTGATGTAGCAATATTATTGTTACATCAATGAATACCAATAATAATATTAAATTATGTCGCACAATGACAAGAAGAGTCAAAACACAAAACATTATGATACGTATTTTTGGGAAAAAGTATTTCCATCGGTATATTTTTACGTATTTTTTTAAATCATAGATAAAGATTACTAAGTATAACAATTGCCCAGTAAAAAAAAACAACTCCTAAAAGAAAAGCTTAACAAACAGGTCATTCATTCTTGTTTTGCTTTATGATGTTTTGTAATTAAATACATATCTATCCGATATACCAAATTTGTATAACATTCAAAGTATTAACGACCTTCTTTTCAATTTCATATTTAAACAGTGACTGAGAATCAAATAAATAAGTTTCTATAGATATCACGGACGTAATATGTCTATGAATGGATACTAGAACATCTATAGAAAGCAGCGGAGCAAACCATAAAAAATGCTAGGACGTTTTTCTAGAGAGTTTTCTAAATTAATGCCTAAGCTATAATAAGATAAAGAAACAAATATGGAAGTTTATTTAGTGTGCTTTTACTACTTACGTGATGTGATTAAAAAACGTATTAAGAAGAGTTTCTCTTCCAGAAGAAGTTTAGAATACACAGACTAAGAATCAGAAGTACAAGAGAAAGTCTACAATAGCTTTAAAAATTACTGTTACAAGATTGTAGCCGTTGTAATTATCACAAAGTTTATTACATAATTCACATTTCTTACATACACACAGTATAGCTGAATACAAAAAAACCAAACCATAGGGCAGCAAATCGTTATCACATAAATCGCGCAAAGCTCGTCGATATAAACACTCGCTCCGAAAGTGCACTAGGTAGCGCCTCGTTCGCAGGCAAAACACCACAGGCGCATTTCCCGAGTGAGCAACCCCCATCCATTTGTAAATTAGACATGGCCTCCTAGCATCATACCACCCACTGGTTTTTGAAGTCGTTACAATTTAAATGGTCAGCTTAATGGCTTGCAAGAACTCGCATGAAATACCAACAGAGGAAAGAAGGTTTTATGACGTCTTCCGGCGGCGTGTACAAAGAGATTAGCGCGCACAACAGATCGCTGAAATTCAAAGGGGTAGTAAGACACCTGCAAAGAATTAGTATTGGCTTGCAACATTACTAAATACTATCATTCGATAGTTGTCTCACTCAAAAAATCAAGATGATACAATCAAGAGCAGTCCAATTAACATATGGGAAGTAAGATACACATACTGTTACTATAAATACTATAAGAGCTCCTTTTAAGGTATGCGCGGTAAGAGTACATTTATTATAATACAGCGATTAGACAACACAAGCACGCCTCAGTGATGTCATCTTGTCATCGTATGCATTCCTTTATACGATGTTTGATCAGTTATTTACAGTTTACTACACAATTGTTTATAACTAGTACTGAATTAACTTTAAACGAAAATAGATCACAGATTAGTGCGGGATTTATAGTAAATCACATAGGATTTGGAGGATTATTAATTCGACTACCGAACAATAATAACGCTGATCTAAAGTACAATTAATTATAACTTATGTCTCTCAGACAATAATTAGTCACCCTAGAGAACTACTGTGACATGTGCACTCTACAAAGTTAAAGTCAGACTGATCGTTGTCACTAAACCCACTCGATTTTACATTAGTAAACACAACTACCGTCAAATATCATAATAATAGGTAACACTACTTGGGAAAAATGTTATTAACAATAGTTTACAACCGCACAAATAATATTTGTTGTAATAATAGAGTGTATGCCCAGTATGTTTCACACCAAAACACGGAAAGACGAGCGTGGATCATCCTCGTACGTTGGTTTACAATCGTATGTTGGCACTATTACCTGATTTGTTATATCGTCAGTTTTATCAAGTCAATATTGTATACGTATTATTATTCTATTGTATACTAGATTTCCAATAATTATGCCTAATTTCAGTCGTATCATTATCTCGAGCTTATATTATTTCAAGGGAACTAAATCCAGAACACTTATTTTTGCACACATCTGTAATTGATAACCTCAATGTGCAGGTATTGCTCACGATAATTTTTTTACCATTAATGCTTTATAATTAAAAATATATTGTCAAATTGTTAAAGCGCCGTCTCTACATTTAAAAAAGGGTACTTTTTTGAAAAATTACCTAAAATAGACTATTTAGCGCTTATGTAAACGATACTCCACCACGCCGCTAACGCTCTTTCGACGTCAAGTGGCTGTTTATACACAGAAATTCACAGATTAGCAGCGCGGCGCCGAGTTGACGATGCCGTCTATACAGTCGCTAATTACAATCGACCTACAGCATAGTTTTTGTCCTTAGTTTTTGTCTGCTTACTTTACATCTAATTTCGAAATTCATGAAATACTAAATACTTAAATTAGAATGTAGGAAACATTTCTCCTTTGGAGCATGGCAATACATATTTGCTATTAGCCCCACGTGGATGAAGATGAGGGCAAATACTAGATACATAATAACATACGTACATACACTGATAACTGTATTAGATATTCATTTACCTACTCCTTTTGAACGCACGTACCTCTACGTTTGATTCTTATCGCACGATGACCGATGACGCACAAATATTAAAATGTATCAAACAAGTGAGAAAAACAAAGAATATCAACGACTCATCAGCATTCAAATCAAAGGAAAACGCGTAATACGAGTAAATATATTAAAATCAATGCACTGGCGTATATACGTACAACTATGGACGTGGATAGTTGGAAGGAAGTTGCGATACCGTTGCTAACGAAAGTATTTTTTTAATGTGGGCTACGCATTGTTTGTATGGAAACATTGTTGCATGTAATCAAAACAAACAATTACGACTATGATAATAAATACACAATGAAAAAGATAATAAATTGTTCATTTTATTATTAGGATATGATAAGTGACTCGGTATAATTGAAGAATCTTGAGAAAGCCTTTGTTAAGTTGTAAACAAAGTGTATTTAATCATTACATTCAAACTAAATAGGAAGTAGAGATAAGTTACAATTTATGTCATGGTACCTCAGCGATTAAGTCGAAGTTTGGCTGGAAAACACGCAACGGGTGTTTGAGCCGTTTTCACAGTGAGTTATTTATTATTTCAAGGAAGATACGAGGGCTTCATAACATATAGGCGTATACACAAAAATGCCATTTTTTCTTGTTTACTAAAAACTGTGCATGTTACAATTTAGAAAGTCTTACTAATATGTATGTGTACCTAACAAGACAGGCATTCTAAATTTCAGCCTTATAATAATATAACCAACTAGTTTTGTTTTATTCACAATTTTGTCGCTTGTGTAAAACTGCACTTTTGTTTTTACGCCCATTTGTTATGAAGCCCTCGATATGTTGTTTCACAAAAGGTATCCACAATACCGTTAATGTACAAAATGCGTTTTACAAAGTTTATAACTTACTGCATACTTTTTATATTAATAATAATAGTATTCTTTAAAGGGAAACAATTAACTTCAAAAATATTATTATTGCATGTTTAAAGAGGACTTAATTGAGGAAAATTCCTAAGTATATGTTTTAGAATTTTAAGAAGAATTTGATATCAACACATGTGCTATTCGTAGTAAGAGCCAAGTAAGACCGAAGTTTACAATAACACCTTAACCTAATTTTAGCATGTGTCTAGTTATTAAAATTAGTAATTCCAAGTATTTGCTATTTTTCCAAAAAACATAATATGAATAATTATCTATCATACCATTCTAAGAATATAGCCGCATCGCAATGAGAACCGTGTACGTTTCATAATAAACACTCCCGAGGTTTATTTGTCGTACATTGTCGCTTCAACAATACCAAACAACGGTACGGTATTTAAAGAGACTTGACTGATGCATTTCCTCAATGCTTCGAAATGTTTCTGGCTAAGCAAATGCTTGGAATATTTGACATTCAGTTCAAGAGTTTGAAATTAACATCATAAGTCCTAACCGAAAACTCTGATTAATAAAGTACTAGATTGCTGGAAGTTGGAATTCCTGGGCTTATTATCAAATATATGCGAGTAAACATAATATTACGTAAGCATTTCGTTTTTTAACTTGTCATTATTTTGTTTCATAGGATAAACTATACCACTCTTGTCACCTCCCAATGATTGGCATCCTATTTATGTGTTCAAGATGCTAAGAACTCTTTATATTTTTAGCCATACAATGATAGTAATAAGTGTCATGCGACATTTACATTAAAATTGTCGAAATGGCCTCCCTTCCCAAAGGCCCACGCAATTCCTTCAAAAATCCGGGCAGTCTGTGTGGCCCGTGGTCTTCTTCCAGGACATATAATATTATAGTATGACTACAAATAGGGTTGTAACGGAACTTCGCTTCCGCCTCCGTTACTGCAGAAGTTCCGCATGAAATCGTACCTCCGCCTCCGCATCCGTGTAAATTTTTGCGGAGTCATAACGGAGGTTTATTTACGAATCATACGCAGCAGCGACGCTCGCAACGAATGAGCCATCCGGCCGCACGCAGCAAATGAACAAAAATCA
This sequence comes from Dendrolimus punctatus, assembly GCA_012273795.1. Taxonomy (NCBI): domain Eukaryota; kingdom Metazoa; phylum Arthropoda; class Insecta; order Lepidoptera; family Lasiocampidae; genus Dendrolimus; species Dendrolimus punctatus. The sequence continues at coordinate 14,932,333 of CM022545.1, read as the reverse complement.
ACGCGTGCGCGGCGGGAACGCGGTTAGGGTGGGGCGCGGGGCTTGCAAACGTCATTTGTCAAATGAATGCAGTGTTGCCAGATGGGGGATTCCCTGCAAATTCGGGGTTTTTTTTTTACTTGGGGAGATTCGGGGGTAAACATTCTTTGGGGGGACATTCGGGGGGGAAATTTTTGTTGAGAGAAATTTTGGAGATTTTTGAAGTACCAATAATTCATCTGCAAACACAATTCTCATTACTACAATTATTATATCTAAGTTATAATACAGTATTAATACTTTATCTTAGGATTATATTCTACTAGTGAATCTTACTTTAATTCAATAGTTCATTTTAATAATTCAATTCATTCGTTAGTTCATTTACGTTATTTATTTATTATGCCGTCTCTACTCGTATACGTCGTATCCTATAGGCTACTTTGCGTTAGAGACTCTCAACGACCACGTTCACAACCGCGGTTTTTCCCGTTCCACTTATTTGCTAACGTCACAATCGTAAACTCAAGTGGCACGATTATTTAACCCACCTATTGATACGGGTAATTGTAAGCGCTCCGTGAGCGAAAACGATGACGTCATTAGTGACATTTTCGCTACGACGGTGGTTTTGCTTTTTTATTTCTCCTATAAAATAACTAAAAACTATTTTGGGTTTTTTTTCAAAAAGCTTATATTTGGGGTTTTTGAAACAAAAATTGGGGTTAATTGACATGGTCATCTGGCAACACTGAATGAATGATACGCTACAGGAATCAACCTGTCGAATTGCTTAGACGCGTTAGAGGTACGTACGAAGTTTTACCGACGCGATGTAATGTATAAATCATAAACTAGTATTTTTTCTAAATCCAATTTCACTTCCGCCTCCGCCTCCGTGAACCTCCGCATCCGCGGAGGTGAAACCCGTCGCCTCCGCATCCGCCTCCGCTAAGAAGGCCTCCGTTACAATCCTACTACAAAATATTAAAATTTCTTAATATCTTGAATAAATTAACAAATGACCATCACTGGGCTAGGTGCCATCATCGGTATAGTTTAACCATATAATATTCAAATAATAAAAGTAAAAAAGCGAGAAACATATGACATGTGGTTTATCATGTAGAATCTTGGAGCTTTCCATAAATGCACTTTTTACATGACGATTGAAATTCCCAATATTTATTCCGTTTCTATGATTATATAATATATTGTGAAGAGGAAAAATAATTATTATAATTTGTATTATTTTTTCCACAACGGAAATAATTAAAGTAAAGGGACATTGTTAATATTACCTAATCATCCTTATTTATGATTTTGTAACAGGATATGTCCGCGACTTCGCCCAAGTCGCACATATTATTTTAGTATAAGTCTTATCTTAATCAGCTGATCTTTATGCATACTAACCATCTTTAACCGAGTGGTTTACAGAAAGAACCTGCGGCCTGCGGAATTCCCAGGATAACAGTAGCGCAAAAGTCAAGTCTAAAAATTTGCTATCGATCAGCGAATACCGTATCGAAATCGACACAGCAGTTTTTAAACGTAAATTCCGAACGAGCAGACAAACCGAGTAACAGACAATAAATCTAAAAAAATGGCATCGTGTTCTCCATTGTTTATATAGTCTATTCCAGTTTTTAATATGCACTATATCTGCATTAGCTAAACAATTTGCATAAACAACTGCAGATTGATTTTGTAGAATGCATTTTATTTAAGAATTAGGCTTTCCACAGGGCTTGATCCTGTCTTTGATTCAGTAGCCATTCTAGCAAAGATGTAAAGTGGTCATGTCGATCCACAATCTGTCATCTATGTCGCAGAATTTGTTTCACTGTACACAAGCGTTTCGGGTATCGTCAAATGAAATCATAACGTTTCTTAATAAAGTGTTTATTACCAATAAGCGGGACTTATTCTCTTCCAAAATCGTAAAAAGAAACTGTGCTCGTTTCCTCTCTACCTTCTGAATTATGAGGCTAAAATTCTTTAAAAAAATAGGGGATAAACTTACGAATATTTATAAACGAAAATGAGTAGATTTTGAACATGGCGTAATCTTGATGGAAATTGATAAATATGCGCCCTAATGGAAGACTAGCGTTGGCTGTTATCAACCAGTATTTGCCGAGTCAGAGCCTCTTTAGACTTTAATTAATCTTTATTTTTTGTTAACGCATATTATGCATAATTCTCATTTACGTGACTCTTAAAACACATTAATCTCTTTAATTTATTTCTTTCTAAATCGAGCACTTGTAAAGAATTTTTCAGTGTGTTGATTACAACACACTTGCCCGACTTATTTTCAATTCAAGTCACATATCTAATGCTCATCCATTATACTAATTGGTAAAAGTGGAACGAAACAAAATTAACAAACACATTTCCTATCCTCGGCGATATAACGTTATGAAACAAAGAAATAATCACTATTTACCCAGTGCAATCGCTCATTGTTGTTCGCAAGTTGTCAACGGAACTTGCGATTGCTAAATCCCTTCCACCGCGGACTTATAAGGATGTAAGCCTTTAAAAGGATCACTGGCTAACCATATGATGGAGATAGAGGACAACTATTGAATATTAATAGATCGATTGTCCACGTAAACAAACCAAATACAACATGGGTTAAGGACCACTGTCACCTATCCCGCCCTATCTGAAATTTACATTTTTTCTTTGTTGAGACTTGTATTAAAGCAGTGTTACCATAACTATTATAATCCTAATAAGGCCTAATATTCTGATCTAAACTTTAGTGTAAGTCTTCTTTCGCGCACCGCTGTCGAGTGGAACACAGACTCCGAAAAATTGTTGGAGTCTGTGTTCCCCGAGTCATATAAACCAAGTGGTGTTCAAATCACTAGATCGCATTTTCACTTAACATCAGGAGAATAGCTGTCAAAGCGAACCTATATCATGATAAAGGAAACTTACTCACTTAGTAACCTAGGTATCTTACGGTCGGTTCCATCTTACTATTCAGCCACTTGCCTTCCATGGGTAGAAAATTGACATTAGATGTATGGAGCTTGTATCAAATGTTAACATTTAGTAAGGCAAATGAACGGTTGGTAAGATAAAGGAACTGGCCATTAATAAATTTATGAACATTATTTCAGGAAAATCAACATATCTATATCTTAGTTTTCATAATACCCATAGTATAAGTACAATCATATAGTCAAAAGTAGTAATTAAATACGATGTCCGTTATCTTCAAAGCATCTCGTTATAATTTTCTATGCCAGCTTTGTGGCCCGCAGCAGTGTATGAATGGGCTGATAGAATAACAAATCACTAAGAAATTATAATGTATGTCGTCTTACCCGAGTATTACTAGCTCGCCATATTTGACTGGCTTGGGCTTCTGCTCTGAGCCGCTTTCGCCAGCCTCCTCCAGTATGGGTGAGTCCGCACTGTCCGCAGCACTGCAACAATAAAAAGATGCTTAGTCATAAATAGGTAACACTTTATTGTTCACTAAAATAACTATAACGGAAATGCATAAATTTAAAATACTTTCTTGGCAAAACAATAGGCAACCTTAAAGCTTAAAGCGATCTCTAGGAGGTACGGTAAATTTCTTACATATATTACCCATAACCAGACAAAACTTGCTTATTTTGGAAACATTCAATAAGTGTTTGGTGACTGTTTATTAACTGTAACAATATGTATGTTGCGTTGTGGTAGTAAATTGATGTTTCTCTAAATTGTATAGGTAGATATCTACTTAAAGAAAGGGTCAGATGAATAATGTGCGTAAAACTTGTAGGGGTCATAACTGATAACAATAAATAATCCTTTCCATTCTTATACACCTCAAATAACTTTATTCATATATTTTGTATCTGCTCTTTTATTACATACTACCGGACAATCCCGACTTCGCACGCGTGGTCATTTGAACATTTTGGGATAAACGTATAAATATAGCCTATGTTACTCAAGGATAATGTAGCATTCTAATGGTCTTCTTCGCTGCAGGGGCCCTCTACCGTAGGGAGCAGAGAGTCTTCACCCCTGTTGACGAAGTGAGTTTGCCTTTCCCGGGGCATTCTCAAGCACTGATGCACTAGGATCAGCGTGGGCGTAACTATGTTCTAAGTCTCACGCTCTTCCTGCTATAAGGGCGGGGCACATGGGAAGAGGGTGGTTTTAGTGGAGTATTGAGTTTTCGATTCTCCACACAAACCGGCGATTTGACTCTGGTGTCCATTCGTGATATCACCTCTCGTCGCTTTGGTCTAATCCCTAGTAAAGGACCAGGTAGTATGCGAACGATTGCTCAAAAAGAAGCATTTATGTGCAAGAATTTTTAAAATCGGCCCAGTGGTCGAGTTTATCCGTTTCAAACATACAACAATACAAATCTTTCCTCTTTATAATATTAGTATAGACTACTCTATCTATAGTATATAAAGAGCCATTCTAAATAAAAACGGCTCGAGCCAACCAACACGATATTATCTTAGGAGCCACCCACCCACATTGTTCTAATGCCACTTCCGCCTGAGATCTCATTGATACCACGTGGTCACGGGTGATACCTTTGCATCGGCCGGATAACAACCACAACTGGTCCCAGACAGCTGTGTGGGTCAAGATTAGTGGTAAATTACGACCAAAGACCCGCCCGGAACCGGTTTCGGCGATGCACCGACACGACACTTATGCAAGCAGCACAAAACAAACATTACAAATAGGTAACGTACAAAATGTTAGTAACAAATAATTTGTTAATTCATACGGTGTATGAAGTGGTGGCGTGTCGTTGGTAACAGATTTTTTTTTTCAGTTTACTGACGTCTATGAGCGTTTGCAACACCAAGAGTATCGACAATGCATTGTCGGCCTTAATATTATGATGTCCTTAATAAACCCAAGATATTTTTACTTCTTCATAGGATCTTGCGTGTATAGAACTAGTTATATTTAACACTAGAAGTTATCACATTATTAAACTCGTATAAGCTTTCGTCTATCGGCTTAAATATCGGCCTAAATACACACCATAAAAATAATTTGCTACCTCATATCTCAAAATTTAATTGTTCAACGGATATTATTTAATTCAATTGTCATATTCATTTATTAATGTACATTATATGTTTAATGTACATTTACATAAAATATAATCATACATTAATCCTTTTAGGGTGTAGCATGACATGTCATTTATCAGATATTATAAACAATTTATATGTTTAAGGGCCAATTTTTCAATCAACAGATAAAAGTTTCCAGTCGATTAGATTATAACCTGACTGAATTTAAAAGTGAAACAATTGAACTATTTTATTCGAGCAACTGTAATTGTATTGGGTAATTTTTAACTTCCCCATGTTGTATTTTATTTTAGAGAATAAGTATTATCTGGAGATTGAAAAATGAATGAAATTAATCTTATTCTTTTATTTGTAGACAATATTAATTTTATTCTTATAAAGTCTAAATGACAAACCATTTTACATTAGAGTAGATAGCCTAGAACAGAGTACATACTATGGTTTCATCACCAAAAACATTTTTAATTTGTATTTAAATAGGCTTATAGTTTTTTTAATAAGCGCCAGAAAATTTATTATATATATATTTATACCCATAGCGCCATAGAAAAGATACTATTGCTATTACGAGTTGTCCGTTAGACATACAGGATAGCGTCTCATAGCTTTTAAGATCTATCTGGATAGCTTTCATTGTATTGAATAGACATTGAATGTGAACTGTTCAAACGATAAGAAAGAGGCACTATTTTTACAACTTCGGAAGCTTATATCTCCTCACCAATTGAAATTAATCATTACAATGGTCATGATTTTTTAAGATCTGACATACTACTATGTATATTGAATAAAACTCAATCCTCAGATGTATATGGAGGCCACCACTAGGTTTGAGTTGTTTTTACACCTACCTGTCAAGTTTCATTAACTTAGGCCTAATAGTATCCGCCGACTGAAAACATCGGGTTCCGTTTTTGCCAAAATAGCTACAGAGCTCTAAACTAACGAATCTAATCCTTTGATATTAAATAACTAATGAAAGGTCATTGTCAATCGTTCATAATCCCCCATTCGTGTCTCTGAAGTAATCATGGGCATTCTGCGTCACGTACTCGTAAACGGATTTGCTTTGTCCTTCGAGCTAAAGGCCCTCTAATGCTTTAAGTGCTTTATCGATTGGAGATAAATTATCAGTTCTATGTTTGCGAACTAGGGCACTCTATCTGGGTAAAGTGCACGTATTCACTAGAACACCGTTAACTGAGACTTACACGACACATTTTAGACTTCTAAAAAAAACAAAATAAATGGGTTATGTTTGCTTATTGCGGAGTTGCAAACTGGCAGACAGGACAACTAATTCAAAAGGAAAGTTTGCACTGAAAATCAGCATTGTGTCGGATATAGGTAATTCCGACACAGCAATATGCTGCGTACAAACCTCTCAAGATGTTTGCTCAAGATGCGGAATACAAATATGTCTATGAAATATACTATGTCTATAATAATTTCTTCAAATGAAGTCTTTTCCTTCCTAATTGAAAGTGGTTACCGTTGCTTGCAGACGTTTGCGACACCAGATGCGATACCAACGCATTGCCAGTCTTTAGGATGGGATAAAAAGGACGGAATAGGAGAAAAGATTAAGAACTTGAGATAAGTGTAGGAGGAAGTGGGCCATCGAATCTCACGCTCATCGCACAAAACACGATTAGCTCAAATCTAACTGATACACGCCGATATAAAAATATAGGTCAAATGCGTCTTGCTCTTTTTTTATTACAGGAGTTCATCAGACAGGCAGACGACCCACTTGATGGAAAGCGGTTACCGTCGCCTATGAACATTTGAATAGAATAGAATACAATAATAATTTGATACACCAAAGGCGCTACAAATGCGCTCCTGCTTAAGTGAGACTGGAACCTGGTCACTAATGTCGGAACGCAACTCAAGGTTGTTATGGCGACATCTTTAGACCAGGGGTGGTAGCCATCTATCTAGTCGGATATATACCCTACGACCTGGCTGTGGGTTGTTTTGTCGCCTCTTACGACGTTGGTTAGCCGCCCGGCTGCAGGATATTGTGAAAAATTTACAACGAAGGATTTTGTAAAGATAACCAATGTCTACTGTTTTCGTCATTTAAAATTGATCTTGATAATGACTATATTCACCTATACATAAAGGTATAAAATATTTATTATATGTAGTATTTGATTTATTTTATTTATAAACACGTGTTTTTAATAATAAATAATATAAAAGCTGTATTTTTTATTGTATTTTTGTAACGAATAAACTCAAAAAATAATGGACCGATTTCATTATTTTCTAGTAAGAATGTTACATTATCCCCATTTTAATATAGGCTACATTTATTACAAGAAAAAATTAAAGGTTCCAACTAAAACTTCAATAATGTAGCCCAAGTTGTAAGTAAATAGTGTTTGAGTAACTCCCGGGATGGTTTACATTCACAATTAGGCCGGTAGGTAACGCTGGAATCAGGTTCTAGAAATTTATATATACAGGGCAGGATAACGTCTGCCGAAACCGCTAGTTTGATATAAATTTGCACGCCAAACAGGCAAAAATATGTGAAACTAATTTATTGTTATCGTCCTAAATGTACATGTTTTAGCAAATTAAATTAAATCGAAGCTTCGTCGAATCAATTTGTGTTTAATATATTTTTGAAAATTCATCGTCTTAATTTTTTTCAGAATTTTCCAATGCACAATCCAAAACTTAGAGAGACACAGACAGACAATTTTATCGAGTTTTGGAATCTATTATCTCCTCACTCATTGACTTGATTTACATAATATGATCTATGTATAAACCATGTTTTTGAGCAAATAAATGAATGTTAGATTGAAAATCGGATCACTGGTGTGCGACCGCTAATCCGCCTTTGAAAACGGGAATATCGTCCATACATGTATGAGCCGATAACGATAATCGAAAAACTCGAAGTCAGATGAAATATTGATTATCCGCTGTTTAAATAACAATATTTATTGAGTTAAGGCAAGTTAAATTTTCAATTCAAAATTTAATATAGGACCTTACGGTTCGAGAGTAGGACGACCGTGATTACGGCCAAGGGGTCAAAGCCCTTTCATCTCGGGCAACCACCCCTCCCGAACGCCCGAGTATAGAATCAACCTCAATCTCGAAAACGACTCAAAAATTTACACAATAACTCTTCCATTTTTTTGAGAATTTTTTTTTACTGACGTAGTAATCAGCTTATGAATATTATACAACAGAGTCATATTTTATTTAAGACATGAATTCATAAGCATAATAATGAGTCAGATCGATTAAATATTTGTCCTTTCATCACGACCTTTCTATCATGGACAGACTATTATGAAATATGATGACGATAATGACTTACTTTCTACAACGGGGGTTTACATATACGTTTTATCAGAGGAAATTATTTAAAAAAACTAGAGGACCGGACAGACGTCCTGCCTTAAAATAATAAAATTTAGAACTCAATTGCAGCGTCACCACCGGATCCAATTGTGAATCTAAAGCATCCTGGAATCCACTCGAACACTTACACATTTACGTTTATTAATATAATACATTTTAGCCTCCATAAACATACATAAATACATCCGTCAACATATTAGAATTCAAAACAAAAGAAATATCACTTTCAAATTTTCACTGTAAAAATAAAAAATATTATCAGTTTTATTTCGGTCCAAATTGGACCTATGTATATCATCAGTCTTATTGACTCTTATCTGTACTGGATAATGTAAAACTCGTTTGGCATTCTCTCGCAGTGCTAGTCCTATATTTTATACGTTAATCTCTTTTTAGTGTCGCTTTTTCGTTTCATCGAGTTTCAAATCACAAAGATTTTAAAGAAGTTTCACTTTAAAATTCATCAAAATCAGTCCAAACGCTTAGGAGTAGTTCAGTGACACGAACAAAAAAAAATTATAGTATAAAGATGTGCACAAATTCAATATTAATTATGCGAGTAAAACGCGTGGAAAGCCCTAGAATAAAAAAATGCATAAAAGGAACTTTTTCATAATTTTAAAATAAAAACATACATGTACAATCAAGGACAAAAACAATAGGCACTGGGTATACGTTGTTCTTATTTTGCTCAAATTGCATGTTATTGCGTAAACGCATTTATAAATTACGATTCCGTGACAATAACAATTAACAACATTTGCATGTCCGTACGTAATATTTTCCGCGTAATTCTTCCGTTCGTCTCACCTTTGTCTAGGTGTAACAATTTTCGATCGTAGATTAAACTAGGTAGGTACTCCATTTTAATATACGTATAGCATGCACGGAAATAAACATTAAAGTAGGAGTAGGTTCCGATTGCGATAAATACTTATTGATGATTCAACAAATATTATACGCTGGGTTTAACGATGATCGGTCATCGTGGACTCAGAGTAAATGACAAGCATTTTATGGACAGTAGTGACAAAAGTATGTGCAGTGAGTGCCAAATTCATAGACTATATGTGATGGGGCATATAGTCTATGAATTTGGCACTCGTATCACCTTTTTACATAATACTAGTGGTCGCCAGTTGTCGAAATTCGACAATAATGTCAAAGACTATACTTCTATAATCACAGATTTCGCCAAGGCTACACTGTTAATTTGACTTGAACAATAAAGGAAAGAGTAAATATGTGTGCGTGTGTGAAATACATGGTAGTGTGTGTAATGTTTTTTTTATTGATTTAATGTATTTTTATGAAATGAACTTCGAGACTGTATTGAATTAAAATTACATATCTTATTTTCCGGGATTAAAGTATCATAATATGTCCATTGTCGATATCGGAAATAAAAGTAATTTTACAAATTAGTGTAACTAGGTCATCTACCCATTAAACATAGTGCAAATTGAAGAAGATAAAATAATCATAAACTCGTTGTCATATTGCTTGAAGGCTGACTTCTAAATGGATTTTAAAAACGTAACTATAAGAACTATAAAACTCTTATAACTTCTATATCTCTCGCCGTTCTATGGACGGGGGTACATAACGTACTTATACTTAATACGCAAAAGCAATAGGTGGCGCGATTTTTATGTTGAGCAACCCCGTGACCTCTATTATATTTGAAAATACTTTAGAATTTAACACGGATTATAGTTTCAAGCAGCAGGCTGGAAGACGGTTTCTAAATGAGCATTATTAAGAACGCATCAATAAATGTCACAAGGATTCTTTGAATTCCAAGCTAACCTAAATTAATAAATTAACCTCTACAAAGATATTTCAAAACGACTGATTGACTCTTCGGGAGATCAGAGGACTGGTTCCTACCTCGTACAATGGATCAGTATGGCGATCCAGCGAGTTGACGTAGCCAGCCTTCTAAACCACTTATAGTCTAAAGGATTATAAGTAGAATACAATATAAGTTTCCTTCACTGTTTAAGTAATTATGAATTGATTATTATAATGGTATAAGTTATCTATCAACAAATTAGGAATAAACAACTTTATAGCGGCCACAGACTGTTTGCACTATGTATTTGTGTATTAATATTCGGCAAACGGAGCACGTGGCAATAAAAGGCTATGTATGCCGTATCCGGTCCGAGCCAAGACGCAATCGCAGCGTTTGTGGGAACAGCGGAAGTTTACTTGGAATCACACCTACACGATGAGAATTCACCTGACTCATATCTTACGTCGATATGATAAAGTAGGTAACAGGTAAAGTACCTACTATAGCTCTTCGTTGTGCGTACGATGATAGTAAAGCCATGTGATTGAATTTGTTTTGGCACTTGTCCTTAACTCCATACTACTTAATTACTTATTTATGTATATATATACTACATGTGGCAAGTAAAGTAACTTAGTTTGGATATTTTTGGTTCCTTTTACAGACAGAAATTAACCAAAAAATTTCCCAGGTATATCGGTATGTGTGATTTCGATAACGAGAATTACTAGGAAATTATTTAAATCCTGGAAAATCGGATAACTTCTGCAGGATATGCTTTACGAAAGACAAGCAGCTTGGAAAGCGTAAGTACATTCGGTATGGAGAAAGTCCGATTAATTAATAGACTGATGATTCCCTTTAGTTACACTAACAGAGCCGAGAGCTCTTCAATCAATCCCTATAACAACGAGACCGTCAGTAGTAACTAAATTAGTTTCCGAAGCTACGGTCAATTAATTCGAAGACTCCTCAATTCTATTGAACTAAGCAGGCCAACTCTGAGATGACTAGACTATTAAGGCTTTCATTAATAATGCCCTTATTATGTTTATTTTAATTCTATACCTGACCCTTGTGAAGCGGAGGATTTAGGATATCATAAATAATAATAAGTCGCGGAAGGCCACGACACACCTTCCATGATCAAATTGATCATGTACTAGCAGAAGGTGATGTCAGGAGCCTTAAGAACAGACGAGCGTGCATGACAAGAGCTATGAATGTCAAAGAAGCAAGTGAGGTGTGTAAGAATAAGCCTAAATGGCGCTCTGTTGTTCGTGTCTACCCCGCAAGGGACCTGGCGTGAAGCTATGTATGTATAAATAATAATTAAAGATTTAGGTTAATGTCAGCCAATCTACTCCTAGACCCAAGTACTCCGGTTTCCTCATGCAAGTACCTACAGTTTATTATAGAGGACTAATAGAAAATGTTTATAAACACTTTCTCCCTGATTTATCTGACTTAACTTTCACTCTTCGCACGATCACGATCATGAAACAGTCCTCTATATCTGAACGGAACTTTCTAAGGCGAGCCTTTCCCATTCATCTAGGGTAACCAATCAAATAAAGGCGAGTAACCGAAGTTTACGGAGAAATCATATCGACGAGGCTGGTCCTTCCAAAATTATATTTTCATTTCTTTACAGTCTTTTCTGACGTTTCGACTTCTTGAACAAGAAGCAGAAGCCAGAATAAATAATATCTATATTACTATATTTTAACCATGTATAATTATGGTTTTTGTTATTTTTTACTTGATCTTCATGTTATCACAATTGCCACGTGTTGAAAAGCAGTGGGAAGCTTGTAGGCAAATTTCAATTTTTGACATTTCTTGTCCGAGTCTTCTTATATTATTGTACAACCTTTTGCAGCTATCTGGAGGAGTCATATATGTAGTTTAGCGCGGATTATAATGGAGTAATGAAAATACTAATGATGATGATGAACCATTTGTTCATGGCCATTTTTTACCATACCCGGCGGAAATTGCTCCGAATGATTCGAGTCAACGCTTCGCGTAGTGGAAACAACTATGACGAGGCGAATTTCATGGAAATGAAAGATTTACAATTAAGTATGTTGTAGGATTTTGATTAATTCAATAAAAATGGTCTTTTAAAAATCATTTCTACCAGTCGCATTCAAATAACAGAAAGAGCTATTATTCAAAGGGGTTGGGGTAACTTCGTATGGATTAGTGGCGTAACAATTTTTTTTAGCGGCCACTAACGATTTTAATGTAATTTCATAGTGCTATTTTTGTTACACGACACACCTTCCATAATCAAATTGATCGTGTATTAGCAAAAGTCAGGAGCCTTAAGAACAGACGAGCGTGCATGACAAGAGCTATGAATGTCAAAGAAGCAAGTGAGGTGTGTAAGAATAAGCCTAAATGGCGCTCTGCTGTTCGTGCCTACCCCGCAAGGGACCTGGCGTGAAGTTATGTATGTATGTATGTATTTTTGTTACACATATAAATGCGTTTCGTTTTGGCCCTAAGTAATATCGGAGCTGAGATATTTATACGTGAAGATTAAAAAAAATGTCTATTTAAGCACAATAATTAGATTAGATTAAATAAAAATTTGTTCCTAACCAAAACAAAATGCATAGTTACAATAGATCTGGGCAAAATAACAGAAAGCCTTATCGCTAAAAGCGACCTCTTCCAGGCAACCTAGCTTAAAAGAAATTCTTAACTAATATGGCGATGTAGGTGGGGCAGAAAAAAGATAGGAATGTACAATTTATATATACTCACTTACACTTAATTATAAATTTAATACATACATAAGTCCAGACACATTTATAGAATACCAGTACATCTAAATAAGTATAATTATTAACATTATATTATATGGACAAGCATTTTATATTAACGTATATTAGACATATAACTGTTTATTTTATTAGACATATTTATTTAACGACAGATAATAATTTCTAACTAAGTTACGAAAAGTAGGTAATATTTTGGCCTGTCACACAGTAAGAGGCAACGCATAACAGACTTTGACAACCTGTACTGGTTTCGCATTATACTTTTATGTTAATATTAGATTTATTTTGATAGTTTTATATAGCGACAATGAGACTGGGAGCGGCGTTGATGGTTTACGTAGGACGTGCGGCGGCTCTGTGATCCGACACCTAAGAGCACTGATTGTTCAGCCCTTTTAACGAAGGTTTGCTTCTCCCACCAGAGCTGTCTACTGTCCAGATCAAGCCGTGTCGTTGTTCCACAAGATTCATTTAAGACTTACGGTCTTGGTTCCCCGGTACAGACCATTGCCTACCAGGGTTTGCGCTGTTGGCCATGATGTTTTCTCGCGACCCTGGCAAAAGGCAAAAAGGGAAGCAAAAACTATTTTAGCGGGTACTCCGACTTCAAACCGCCGAAATACACGCTCTTCCACCATAAACCCTGAGCGGTGAGTAGATTGTATTTGGATTTCTGCGCCTCAACAATTATTTCTTTTACTTGTTTTATTGTAGAAATATGGCAATAAACCGTAATATAATAGTGCAATATATTATAATAATTACTTCGATTTTTAAAGGGCCACGTATACCCAAAAGTACCACCAAAGTACCAGTGGTTTAGAGATATGCGCTCATAACAACATTGATGGCTTAATGCCATTCATAGTGCAAGTTTTATCAGTAGCCGCGGAAAACAAAACGATGCCAATTTTACCCAAAACCCTTTTTCATAAATTATACAATTTTATTATTTTAGTAACTTGCGCAAGACATGAAGTGAATGAACAAAGTAAGAATTTTGATACAGCAGTAAAGCTATATATTTGTTTTGCTTTTTTGTTGCCAATTTTTTACGATATTTAGGAAGTTTATTATTACATGACATACAGTCGATTTGCCGAAAACATGATTTATGGACAGCATCGTGACTGGCTTGTTTTGGCAACCCATTTGTATACGTACATTTTCCGTACATCTCGGTAATATATTTCTTTGTGCTGTACTCAGTGGAATTCTAAACTATCCGGACTTCTGTATTTAAGATAGAAAAGAAAGTCGGTTAAGAAATACATTATTATTATTATTATTAAATTAAAACATCAACCTAATAGTCATCGCGGTTTGGTGCTTATAACGTTTATACATAAATATAAAGTATTTATGTACCGCAATATACCTATATAGCTCACTTAGTGCACGATGTCAACTAATTGATATCAATATAATAAAACAATACCTGTTTTACTTGTCCTAATTGTAGTAATTTTATTTTTTGATCTCTATATATTCTACAACGGTAAAGAGTCGACGCGGTTACTTCGCGTTTTTAAACTGTATAACAGAAAATACAGATTTATCCAACTCCTTCAACTAATGCCAAATATTTGTACTCTTCAGGCGGAGTTTATTATGTCCATGCGGTCACCCAACCGAAACATCTCGTGGGTCGGCGCGTTCAAATGCAATATGCACTCTCCACACTATGAGGCAGCTTAATAATCCATCCAATTGAAATAGAAGAGAGGGCTTATTAAATTCAATCCAACAAGTCTACTTTCCATATGGGTCGAATAAACCGACCTCACGCACGGGACGTGTGGCGCGTGCTCTGTTTTATTGAGTTTGAAAAGGGAATGCACTTATAAGGGCTTTAATCACATTATTGAATAATTCAAAAGAGTCGGGCCATAAGTTGCCGGAGCCCCGAAGGCGGAGCTATTTTCCTGTTCGCTAAATACCAAGGGAGGCCTTTTATCGGTCGATCCAACATAAAACAGCTGGCGAGCAGATGCGTCCTGACAATTTCGTATTAGACAGGTGTGCGGCCCAAAATGGGTCAGAAACCATTGAAAAACTGCCATTGTGCTTGGCTTGTTGAATCATAGAATAGTAACGGATTCAGCACATTCAACAAATACTGAAAGATTTTGGGCGTCCGTAGACTTTTTTGTTTACGCAACCCTGGAAAGCTTGGAACGTAAAATATCAAATATAGGTAAAAAACAAAAAATAAATATTGGCTACATCTTGAAGTCGGTGCCAAGTAAATCATAAAAACAGCAACAAAATTGCAAAATGCACCAACTTCAAGATATTGTAGAAAATGTTAATATTTGCTTTTTGGTTTGAAGTCCGTTTTATTTTTGTTAATTTTTTTGTTATAATAGGTAAAAAAAAATCTAGACATTTCTAACGTAATTTATATTAAAGCTGAAATACATTTTCACTATTTAAATAAAAGTTCATTATTGAATCAACGATACAATGTTTGAACTCATATTTCATGTCCACGGCACACGCTTATATTATGTGCAACAAAAAAAAACATTCCACGGTTCGTATTTTTATTTGTTTTGCATTTTACCACTTGGCTACAAGTCCTTACATTTTTTCCGATGGTAATAAGATTGGAAATTAAATAATAATGTCAACAGGAAGACGATAGACCTCACGTAACAATGAGTCAGTAAATAACTACACCATTATTGTATCTGACCCTCTTTTTAATGCGAAATAATAATTATTATCGTTAATTATTGAATCACCTTCGGTTATCTTAACAAAACAGACGTAGCAAGGGGTTTTACGTCGGTCCATAAAACCGCACGCCCTCGTAAAAGTACACAACGCAATACTACGCTGTTTAAAACGATTCCATACATACCTACCTTATTTTTAGAAAGACTAACTTAAAGACATTTTGTGTAATGATCGACTTATTTTTAAGGCTGAATAACCTATCTGTAGGTTACTTTGATTCATTTTATTCGAACCAATTAGCGTCGTAGGTAAAAAGCTGATTTGCAATTTTAATGTAGAATACAAACATGTCACTAATTTCAACGGCATGCTGTTTTACAACTGTTTATTTTAACATATAGGTAGTGATTTTATCTTATGACGTTGTTTTACAATATCTTTTACTTGTTTTGGTAAGCACAATACATCGGTAAATGCCTGACATACTCAAACATTCAAACAAAAAATGTCAAGCACTAGGTCTTGAAATTGCGCAGCGGACGTTTTTAGGTAAACAACAGTATTTGATAAGCGAAACTACTACGATACTGGAATGTTAGTAATAAAAAATGATCAAATATAACGATAAATGATAAAGAACTACTGACAGTGTAGGAGAACTACTGACAGTGTAGGTCCGTAGCCAGGAAGACCCACCCTTCAGACATAGCCTTTTCAATACAAAACTCTCAAGAAACATTTGCCTTCTCTATTATCTTCTCGCAACCAATAAAAAGTATTTTACAATTCTACTCAGATGCGCAAAAATATCTCTCACTTCAAGTCTGTTGAAATAAACAAAGAAAAAAGTTGAAAACACTATTTTATTAAACTATTAATCCTAATGATATGTGATTCGTCGAAGAAAGACGGCAGAAGCGGACTGAGGATGAAAGACATTTTTTCGTCATTCATTCATCATTTCATCTCAATCTTTCCTCCATGCGTTGCGGCGTCGCAATAGCCTCATCGTGTTTTCCTGAACCCGCATATCCCATACATCGAACATATTTTTTTTAATGAAACTAAATTTCTGATAAGTGTTTTATAAATTCTACAAACTTATTTATATTAAAATGTATTCACCTAATAATAAACTAATTGTTACATAGACACAAATGACTGAGAGGGCAATATAAAATTATATCTTTACAGTTCCGTTACCCTACAAATCTATAAAATAAATTGCACAATCCTAACCTATAGTGGTATTACCTTAGTTGATACCAGGAATTCCATTAGGCTGTACTATTTTTTAGGGTTGACTATGAAGGTAAAACCCATGAAACAACAAATCCATTGCCTCGAGAACTTGATTCTTGGAAAACGTGTATAACTCAGCTCATGTACCGTCATCTCAATAATGATGATATTGTGCTTATTGAGTCATAGAATATAGCTTATCTAAAATACTAGGTAGAGTTTTTGTTTATTTACTTAAGAATTAACAGAAAGGACAATACAAGGATTGAACAGAATCATATTACATTACTAGGATATGCCCACGACCTCGTCTATGCTTGACTTGAAATTCCCGGCACACAAGGTACCGCAGTATTGAAAAAAGAATGAAGGCTACCGATTTAGTGAAAACAGGGCCTGAGTAAGCTAATTTTTATGCATCTGATCAAATACAAACAGCTGCCAGGAAAATTAACACGGGATTTCAGGACAAAAATGTAACACATATTACATAAATTTGCTATCGATCAGTTAAAAAATCACTTTGGAATTCGATTTTTATTTAATGTGGCCATTTTAAATAATTCCCAGTAAAATTTCCAGGATAAAAAGTAGCACAGATTTTAAGTCTAGGAATTTGCTGTCGACCAGAGAAAACCGAATTGAAATCAGCCCAGTAGTTTTTATGTGAATTCCTAACAAACAGAAAAAATCTAAGAAAAATGTACTGTGTTCTCTTCTCCACCATTTATAGTGTATTCCAGTTGTTTTTTTTTTCATAATAGCTTTAATGTACAAACACAGCATTACAAATTATACTAAAAGAAAAGCTATATACAGGATATGTAACAATCATAACAAATTACCACAGGTTTCAAGGCAGTATGTGCACCTAGCTTTCATGTTTACAATAACAAATTATGACATTTGCAATAAAAATGTGAATAATTGATGGTATTGGACTGATCAAGAAAATTTAATAAATTTGGTTGGAAGGCACAGAACCAAAAGGACAGAAGGTATTCAATAAGATTGAATGATATAAATTTATGTTAATTATATATTATTATTATATTGTAGCACTCTGGGAAAACTGCAGGAAGGGGGAGTCCATAACATGGACACATATGGCATGAAAGAGTGTCCACCACATACCATGGAGGACTTTCAAGTGTCCAGAAAGTGTGGATGAACTCTCAATCGCCAGCGAGTGGTGCGATAACAGAATGGCGACATAGGCACCAAATCAAATATCAATTGTACAGGTGGAAAACCATGCTTAGAGTGCCAGTTCGTAATTAAAACTGAAAAATTCTTTCCCGTTTCATTCAGACTGTTAATTGACCCAGAAACCTAGCACACTAAACTGTGAATGAGTGCCACTAACTGGTTCTTTACTGATATCTATGTTAATTTACTAATATATTCAGTTTGATTTTATAAGCTATACAATTCAAAACTGGCTCAAGTTCAACATAAATTAGCCAAGTCTAAATCTGTGTAAGAAAAAAGTGAACAAAATTTTTGCATTAAACATAAATTATACTTATTGTATTTAAGTTTATCCAAAATAAAACATACTTGTGAAAGTACATATATCTTCTATTTAGTATTTGTTCTGTAAGGCATTTTATTATTATTTTAAAGTTAAAACTGTAAACTTTATAAAGTAAGTTTGATTAAATGTTCGAATTCAATTTCCGTTATATGGACATGAAAGGATCATTATATTGCTGTTGGTATACCCCGTAGTAGCTAATAGCTATATGCTAAGATATCATAGTAATAATGGTTTTTGCTAGACAATTCTTAGATTTATCTTTATAACCTCAATATTTGTAAAAAAAAGGGTTACTGCTGACCATCTGTGGATGAGAACAAAAGATAAGAAAAATTTATAATGCAAAAAATGAAACTTTGTGTATTTGTTTGTTGACTGCCTTATATGATATGTAGAAGTATCAAGTCTTCTTATAACCTAAAAGTCATTACAGCAACATTATAAGTGAAATCCTTCCTCTTAAGAGTTCCTCTTAAAAGAAAGATGAGCTATCAATATGAATTAATTTTAAAGAAGGTTACAAGTATGTAAGATAAGTAAAACTTTATTTTAATTCTGGCTTTTTAGGGATATAATGGATGGGATTTCAGCTACCCCATCATTAATCATTCATTATCATTCTCGATTTGACACTAATTGGGATATGTTTCAAACACAACATGAAATACTTATGCTATCTATGCTACCAGGGGTGGCTGGGGATGGCAGGCACGGCGGGCAACTGCCTACAGCAGGAAATTTAGGGGCAGCAAAAAAGTAAAAAATATCTACAAAATCGCTTGAACTACTAAACCCCAAAGAAAGAAATGTAAACATTGTTTTTCAATAAAATAATTTTCATTCATAAAATTATTAATATTAATGTCCTAACTCAATTATACACAATTTTTGGGATCTTATGAGAGCTACAGGACCAAGCTTCAATGATTTAGTCATCTTTAAAGTACAATCGCCAAAGCTGGCGGTTAACCAGGCATAAGACTAAAATCGCTTGGCAAACACTTTCGTTAACAACGCGAGAACACGCACACAAGTAAAACATTGGTTTGGGGGCCGAGTTTTATTGTTACTTGTTTTGGGTTTTACGCGTTTAAGACAATAGAAAGCAAGCCGCTTTTTTGAATACACTGTTTTACAATACTTAAATAATATACTTTATGTATTTGATGTAAAAGTGAAGAGTAAAAGATTAAGCAAAATTTATCGTAGTAAAACATTTGACTTAGTATTAATAATTAACTATTATAACCTCTGTAATTTTTTAAAATTATTAGTTGCCCTTTTTTTCAAAAAATTCACGCTTAATTAGTTAACGCTTTCGGTTCGGAAACTCGGTTTTACTAATTGTGGGTTCGAATCCTAGATGAGAACCATTAACCACTTCAAGGTTTTTATGACTTAATGTGCATACTATTTCAACCATGCGCAATTAATTAAGCTAATTGTTGCTGACAGTAAAAACACATCACTATGAATCCTTTATATTGATATTTAGGAGTTTGAGACAATACCGTGTCAAACTTCTAAATCTGCTTATGAGAAACGTGGCGGGTATACCATCTGATCCCTCCTCAAAATAGAAAAGACAGGAGAACAATATTGGAACTTTTATGGTTGTTATTATTATCTTTACAGTAAATTCAAATTTTGCTAATTTAAAATCGAATTATTATTAGTTGATATGTAGTCCTTAATATAATTAGCTTATATCTAAATCAGATTAGTTCGAATAAGTCTGTTCATGTCCAAGACTTGACATTAGTCTGGATAAAATGTGTTTTAAATAATAAATAATGTAGTAGTGAGATAAAGTTGAACTATTATCTGTAAAATGATGTGTATTTTCATGTAAGATTTAGGAACTTTTTAGAATTGTTTTTAACTGGGCCTTTGTCTTTCTTAGTACGTTTCTAATATTCGTCATCCATGAAATAAACTTTTGTTCTTAATTTCTTTTAACTGTTATATCTTTATTTAGTTATAGTTCTCATAAGGGGATGGTTGTGATGTAAAAAAATATATTACAAATGAAAAGCCTATTGAAACAGGTTTTAAAATTAAATAAAGATTTTGTTATTACATTTTAGGAAGTTATTAAAGATTACTTGTCCCGTTATAACATTCTCCCGTCTTGCGGCACTAAGTCTGAATAACTTTTGAATGATATTTCTGGTTTTCCAATACTTTAAGAAAATTCCATAAAAAATGCTATTTACAGATGTGAACATTTGAATTTTATTGTATAATAATGTTAAGTAAAATTGGCTAGGACTAATTCTGAAAACAAGTCGGAATTCAATTGATACCTGTAGTCTATTAAATTAAACTTGATGAGACAAAAAGAATTAATAAAGGATTACAATTCGGTGCACAGAAAATGTAGGTGGCGGCGTCATTATGACCACCTGACAATAAAATACCTGGCAATAACAAAATAAAGCCATAAATTGTTTTATTACTTTCAATATTTTCGCTTGAAGGTTTGAATTATATTTCTTGTTTTTTATTTCTAAAACAAAATTCCATAATAAAATGTTGTTTACAGATGTGGACATTTGAAATTTATTGTATAACAATGTTAAGTAAAATTGTCTATGACTAATTCGATAACTAGTGGGCATTCAACTGTTACCTCTAATCTACTAAACGAAACTTTACAGACAAAATACTTAATAAAGGATTCTAATGCACAATACATGGCGGCGGCGTCTTTATGACCCCCTAACTAGTAATAACAAAATAGAGCCATAAATGATTGTATTAATTTCAATATTTTCACTTGAAATTTAATTTTTTAATGAGTGTAAGATAAGTTACTAATTATTTTACAAGCACAGTTGCTATGTTATTTGTGTTAGATTTGAGTATTTTTAAAAATTTCAGACTATGTAAATCAATATTGTAGCTATTTAAATAAAATCAAGTTATCATGATTATAGCAAAAGTATAATATTTTTGTAGACATTGTAACTGTCAATAGGGATTAAATGTTAATATCTTGAAACATATACCAGTGAGTTAAACAGAATCAGTGACAAGAGTAATACTATCTACTATTTTTACTAGTGTTATTGCAGTTGTATAATGAAACTGACTCTGCCACAAATGTATTGAGATCAAATAATGTGTGTGTAATCATAACCAGCAATTCAATAATTCATTAACTCTAAGTAAAAAAGAAAAATATATAAATACAGATGTCTTAGCATAGTAGTTAGTGCACTCGTGTCTCAAAATCAAAGAGCTCATGTTCAAATCTTGATTAGGAAAACCATTGCCCCTTTTAGACAGTTTTCTGACCAAATGTGCATATTGTTACTATTGCCACGTGTTAACGGTCACAGTAAAAATCGTAATAAAACTTTAGACATCAATAGCCCTGTGTCAAACCCGCCAATAATATTGGACAAGCGTGTCAGGTATACTGTTAGTTTCCCTATAAATGTTTCTAGACTGTTTAAGACTATTTAAGAAGAATATTAAGATGATAAATGGTTTATTTGTCTGTCTGTCTTGTTCTTGTCTGTTAAAATCGAAGTCCGTAAACAAAGAGAGTCGTGAGCAGAGTAGAAAACAATAAAAGCGCGTCGTCAATTGGCCAAGTGCAAATTACAACTAAACAGAGGCCATTGTTCCGTATAATTTTAAAATTTTCGAAACGTCCTGATTGGTGTATTTGAAATTTGAGAGTGTGTGCGTGAGTATTGATATGTTATGAGCCGTTCAAAGCAAAATGTTAGAGAACTGATCATGCTCTAAGTTTGTTGATAGTACATTCTACTACATATAAAGAACTATTAAGAAAATAACCTTATAAAATTGTATCAATACATTCCACATAGAACTGTGTTAATAGCCTATGTCATAGAACCATCAAAGAATTATTCCTAAAATAAACAATAATATACATTTTTTTGCTTATATCGTGATTGGTTATAATGTCCTACTATAGGAATCAATAATCTTAACAAAAATATGGCGTTATTTACTAATTATGTAAACAAAAATCAAGTCGACTTGTATTGGTGTTTAATTAATGATAATAATTAGATAGTAAGTCAACAAATGCCTCATTAACACAAGAATTCCAGACAGATGTAAACAAACAGATACAAACAGTCAACTATATGTAGGATAGGATTCGGTTACATACGCCAGAGCAGTTAGCCCTGATTACTTGTTAAAACAATGGATGCAATAGAAAACCTATCCAATAATATGACATTGGAGGATTATGCACTTACATGAACAACTATTTAGTGTGAGATTCTTCGATTACTGTTACATTCGTGACAAAAACTTACCGTTTTACGACCATGATAGAATCCGTCTGCTCGTTTGTGGACCCTATGATTCGAACTATACTTTACAAACTGCACTAATGATATCGGAAACACCATGAATTTTATTATAACAATTTCAATTCAATTTAATATGATTACACATCGCTAAATAGCGAAATATGCACTGCTCTTCATTATTCCACCAACCTCGAAATATTTACACTTTGTTACGTACATGTAAACCTCTGATCCTTTTACACGTTTTATTATTCACTTTTCATCTAAATTCACAAAATTTGATAATTACAGCACAAAAGAATTCACAGCCCGTCGATATACAGGCAACAAATCACGTAAACATAAACCAAAACTAAAATGCGTGTTTTCAGTAAGAATGCAACAACAGCGGCAACTTCGCGCCAGTGAAGTTTTGTACATGGATACCAACATGATAGCATTACTTAAGATATTTATACACTATACTAATCACAAAATAATAGTCCCAATTTGACAGTTCTCATTATAACATTTGTAGGGAACCACTAAATTGATTTTCAAATTGACTGATTATCGATTAAAAATTATGCAACTTTGTGATTGCTTTTTATTTAATTAGTTACTTTTTGTGTCACACAAATACCTCAGAAAGTCAATACAGCGCTCGAAAGTTCTGTCTCGCATCACCTTTCGCGTACCGCATGCATATACCACCGCACGCATCACAAATAATCTATTAAATCATTATTTAATAGATTATTTGTGTATAATAATCATATTATTAATAATAATTTTAAATTATAATAATAGTAAACCCGCTTTGTGGCGTGGCCTTGGGTAATTAGTAACACCTCGTGCCCAACTTCGTGGGCTAAGGCAAGGCTCGGCCTCCGTACTTGTCTTCGCCAGCGAGCACGGAGTGGAGGTCGCTATAGCTAAGACTCAAGCTTCAGGGGTAGAAGTGACGAATGGCATAACGTTGAAAGTAGCTGCACCCCACCACTCCACACCCCTTAGCCACTTACACCTATGTTGCTCAACGCCATCTTGTACGGCATTTTTAGGAGCCCATGTAGTGAGTGACGAGTCACCGTCTACCCATTTTTCCATGCTCCTTGAACATTGCTACGTTTAGACATCATAGTCTATATAGTCCCCAATCCATAGTTTCACTAGCAGATCATCCCAATAGCCCGGTACCTTTTGTTCTCATTCCCTGCAATAGTCCTACACTAATTGGGGTTTGTTCTTGGGTGATTTTTATGTTAATAAAGATGTGTAATGAATTAAAAATAAATATCTTACTAATTGGCAGTTCAATTTATAAGGTTCTTGAGTCACTATAATAATTTATACGGCCTGTAATTATAAGACAAATCTCTACTATTATGAATGTTAAGCTTTATTTTTCCACGCAAATGTACGTAAACTCAGTTTTCTCGTACACTAAAATATACCTTTTGTAATTACGTATATATGAAGAGATTTAATTTTAATGTAGGAGTGATCTTTTGAAATAATTAAACAATTTAATAGTATTTGATTCTAAACGGATATATAGACTGAAATCACTTATATAATAAAGTAATAATATAAATAATAAGTAAATAAGGCAATTAAGATCACAATAAAATCGTAATACATGAACCGAAAAGCATACGCCAGTTGTTATAAGAAAAATACTTTGCCTGCCCCTTTAGCAAAGAATCAGAATAATATTTTTGTTATACTTTTACCACGTTTCTAATATGTCATTTTATAATACTGCTTAATTTCTTCGTATGTATAACCATGGAAAAAAATACAATATGAAACATTTTAAACAAACTTTAGATTAATAAATTCCAAGTGTAAAAGCATCTTTATGTTGGGATTTCTACCAACCTGAAGTCCGGATTGACATTCTCGTCGAATTAAAAAAAATACTTCCCCATGGTGTTACAAAGACAAAAAATGTTATTGTCATAGATTAATGAAAATGAATTAATGTCAGTTGTCAGATGGAACTTATAAACTTAAAGTAAACTTATAGCGGGAACCTGTAGAGGAGTATTTTCATGAGTAATTGAGTACTTTCATATTCACAAAATTTGATTAAAAGTGTACAGCAGTTATAATATATTGCCTTTTTTATTGTAGCGAGTATCTCAATTTTTGGTGAAAATTGTGTTTACGAGCTGCGACAAAAGCTCAATCGTTTAGAGTTTATTCTTGAGTAACGTAAATTTGGTTGATACTTTTACTCTAAAATTTAAATATGACGCGATGCTTAAAAATGGTAAAAGATCCTATAAGTTCTTTTCCGGGACGTTTACAGTTTTTATTTTTTTATTTATTATTATTAAACAATTAGAAAACCTACAGTGAGGCTCGAGTGTGGATTTTTTTATTTCGCTTCTCCTCTTTTATATTATAAGGAAAAGGATATTGATTTCCTCTTTTGTATTTGTTTTCTTTTATATATTTGAGTGGGGGGTTGGTAGGACCCAGTTTTAAACTAATAACTATTTATTTAAAAGTTTTGCTAAAGCTTGAATATACATGAATTTTTGAACATAGTCTAAACCAACACCAACAAGCGGTGCGAAGCTAATTTCACAAATACATAATATGTCTTCGCGGGCGAATTTAAATAAAACAGAATATAACCAATTTAGTGCAGCATTAACTATGAAGAGTAGAGATAGTCCTCCATAGCATCAGCATACAGATTAAATAAATATAAAACAAAACACTTTTTTTTAAATTACAAGACTATTTAGTTAATAATATATTGTACAGAAAATACATAAATAGGTACGTAATTAGATAATACTACTTACCGGTAAAATTTTACTCTAGAAACTGTTTCCATTAACAAATGTTTATTAACCATATTCAGATTCACAAAAACACAATGATTTAAAATAACAAAGTTATAATTATCCCTAATATTTTTTAACACGTTCTTTTTCATCAACTTTTCTTTAGACTTTGCTTCAGTGCTACAACCAAAACCCATTATTTGCTATAATAAATAAAATACAAGAAATATGTTGATAATTCTCAGTAAACAAAGACTAGAATCACAAAAACATCACTGTACGCTTGTGTAGTAAAGTGTAGGAAGACTGCGCAACACATGTTTGAATTTGGAAGCACATAAAGGCTACGGTCGGCGGTCGTGTAACGACAAGTCGCGGGCGCTTAGTGTTGAACAACTCTGATTCATAAATTGCGGTAAACCGTATATAAAAACATATTAGTGATATTGTTCTGTATCTGAAAAAAAAAACCCCAATCCCACCATGAAATACCAGGCTAATAAATAATTCTTGGGTAAATTCGCAGATTTATGAAAAACCAATAATTAAAATTAACTTTAATTGTATACTTAACGATAATTTTCAAATCGTCCTCTTGATATACATGGAAGGCTGTGGCCCTGGAAGAATGATCAATTATCAAACAAACATCATGATCCTAGCGATAAATCATAACTATACATTGAAGGGTGTTATTTGGGAATTGGGATATGTATTAAAAATAAAAGGATAACAAACCTTTTGACGGACCTCTTGAATGTTGTAAAAATATTGTGATCTTTTATGAGCTTAAACAAAAATGAAAAGTAAATGATGATTGAACATTACGAACGATTATTGTCTGTCTATTTTGATATAAAAATTCTTTAGTAAAAAAGAAGACTCCAAATTAACATTTAGTCGCAAACCGATATTTAAGAAGTGGCGACATACATAGCCTTTTAAATTGATTGAAAATTCACGATTGAAATGTAATTACGCGCTAGAAAACAATTTTTTGAGCCAACATTCATCCATTTTAAATTTTTGCTTCTGTTTTAAATACAAAGCCAAATGTTGGCATTGAATAAAGACGGTACCTAAAATATTTAATCTAGCCTCTACCACTAAAAAGGTCAGATACTTTAAAAATTAATATATTGGGAAATCCATAAATATTTGTTTCTACATACATAACTTCACGCCAGGTCCCTTGCGTGGTAGGCACGAATAACAGAGCGCCATACAGGCTTATTGTTACACACCTCACTTGCTTCTTTGACATTCATAGCTCTTATCATATTTGTTTTTGCCTTCCTTTTTATAGTCTTGACGATGAACCAATTATCGTGACAATTAATTTGTGAACTATTTTTGATTACGGTCAAAATTTTTAATGAAATTGTGTATTTAGACGATTCATGTAAAATATTCTGTATTTTAATATTTATCTTTAGTTACCAAGACATTAAAACATCATTAAATAGTGTAATTAATTGTAAAAAACGATATTTTTTTTACCAAAATGATATTTTGATTAAAAACAATGTATATATTGATATCAGTAAGTATGTAGGTACTTATGACATAAAGGGAATGCGATACATGATCGCGATTTTCGTATGGGCGAAGCTGCGTGGAAGTCTGGTTTAGGACACATTTCCGTCATTCCAAATCATCACGTCATCACTTAGATCATAATACAAAAAGATTTCTACGGAAAACTCGTTTTCAAATAAAAATCTCACAATAAAACAACTACGAGATCTAACTGCACTACTGCATTTACTTCCTTCAAATAAATTCCAACCGGTTCGAAACCAGACACAACCAGTCATCGTGTAGACACTGTGACGTATTTCAAAGCTATTCAATTCAAATGCAATAGGAGAAACGCGAACACAGTACGCAAAAGGAATATGTGCAACGCAGCAAGCAAGTTTTAACTTGTCGGCAACAGTTTGATAATGTACTGTGGTTTGCATACGATCGGTGACGTAGTTGTTTTGCAGGATGCATATCGAGGTGTCACCAACTTGAATATTTTACTACAGTTGCAGCACAGAAATATTTATATTACTCATTGTTATTTGATAATATCGTATAATTGATAGTATTGTACCTATATGATAGTAAACTATATTTGGCGAGGTAAAGTCTAGGGCTGCCACTTGTTTTAAAGGAAAAACATAAGAATACACATTTATTTTTTATTATTTAATTAATTTTCCATGCCTATTTATTATGTATCACTTTTTGCTTTGGACAGCAAAGTTTTATTATTTTTTAAACAATGAACCACTTACCTTATCTGGTGTGTTCTTTGTCACAGTAAGAACAAGAGGAACATTTGCAATAGCCACGAAAATATAATAAGATACCTTACATAAAACCGTTAAAACGTAGTTTTATTATAGATGTTCTTTTCTTTTATTTATCTGTTTTCCCCCCCATTATTATTAAAATCGTCATTGTATTACGCACGTGTAGTTTTCTTTTATAATTAAAATATTTACAGTCCACAACGAATTTATAAATATATTGTATATGGTACGGAAATCCTAGACAAAGATTCCTTGATTTAGCTCAGGTACTTTTTCAATGATAACTTAAAAAAGGTAAGTTTAGAGGAGTTAAAGAAGATCTAGGTTAGTTGGAAACTAAATAATTTAAAAGGAATTTTTAGCCGGCACAATAAGAGATATTATACTACTTTAAAATATGTACTTTATTTCAAAACGTATTGAATAAATAGCTTACATAACTGTACGAGTATGTTGATAGTTTAAAATTAATATTTATAACCTTATTAGTAATTACAAATAATGTATAGTTAAAATAAATGTTTAAAAAGCTGGATACTAACGACATAAAACATGAATAAACAGCAAAAACCATCAGACTAACCCCAACAACCAAAGGGGGTAGACCGTAATAATGGGAGATACTTTATAACGGTTAAAAACCGAGGAGATTTAACTCTAGAAGCCTAGAATTTGAAAAGTACATAAAGCCTTAAAATACATTTGAGTGGCGTACACATATTAAAAACAACCCGTCGGCTGAAATATTACGTGTTATTTCCTGTATCTCGAAACTTTAGTTTGGGATAATAACGCAGTTGTAAGATTGTAATATGTCACGTTCTGGCAAAAAATTCTAACAAATCAACTTAAACTTATATACCTCGTTTATATGTAGAATATTTTATGACGAACTTATTTACAATATAAATATTAGAGTATGATTTGATGATTTAAAGTAATTGATTTTTGCATGATTCGTTATAACTCACGTAAAAAATATATAGCTGTTAAGAGTTACACAAAGCCTTTTAGGCTAGGTAC
The DNA here is from genome assembly GCA_012273795.1 of Dendrolimus punctatus. NCBI lineage: Eukaryota > Metazoa > Arthropoda > Insecta > Lepidoptera > Lasiocampidae > Dendrolimus > Dendrolimus punctatus. The sequence continues at coordinate 14,903,410 of CM022545.1, read as the reverse complement.
GCCTCGCAGGCGTGCAACAAGAAATGACGTAAGTCACCTTAGCGACACAAGAACCATCGACAAGTTTTCTGTCGGCCCCTGAGTTGCCTAAACAGCACAAGGCTCTAACTTTACCCGTTACAAAAATAAAGTTTGCAAGAACATGTACGCCTCGCAGACGTAGATAAGGCTTCTAGGGTTAACAGACAAATGCAAGAAAAGCGATTTGAATGAATTATATTGAAAACTAATTTATGTACTTCCATAAATTTATTACTTGAAGAGTTTTAAAATAGAAATAATGTGCCCTTCCCATTGGTATATCGTAATTACATTTTGTAACTGACAGGCGTTTTTTCAAATGTTTATAACTTTCATCTACATAGTCAAGGTGGCGAAATTCGTCAGTGAGGGAATTCCATACACCTCTCATTATTTCCGTGTTTGAATACGACGACAACAAATCAGTTAAAGAAGCTAAGACACCATTGAATTCTGTCTTTGAATTGTAGGTGGCGTTAAATTCCGTTTAAAAGTTAAAAAGCGAGCGGTGTATGAACTTACCCCGTTGGCGGACTTCGCAGCCTTTACTATATATTATAAAATTCTAAACATACTGTGTATATACGCATTGAAACTAAAAACAAAATATTGGAGAATACAGTGCAATTTTTTTAGATTTCTTCTCTGTTTATTCGGGATTCCCGTAAAAACTACTAGGCCGATTTAGATGCGGTTTTCGCTGATCAACAGCAAATTCGTAGACTTAAAATCTGCGCTACTTTCTATCCCGGGAAACCCGCGGGTTTTCTTCTGGGAACGATTTAAAATTATCAGATGAAAAAATCTAACTCCAATATCACCGATCGATAACAAATTTCAGATTTAATTAAAGTACATTAAGTTGGCTCCGATGATACATTAACTAGATATCATCAATCATTGTGCAGTAAAGTTTTATTGAGGACATATAATTTTCTTTTTGTTAAATGACCCTAACCCATTTGCACTACACATTCACATAGTCTTTAAAACGTTATATGAAATAGAACGACTATAATCGAGTCGTGTAAATAATGCAAACCGCATTTTATACTAGGGCGTATTATGATAACTCAGCGAACACTGATGAGTGCTCAGCTTTAAAGCTTTAGCTTACAAATAACAAATAAAACTGTACAAAAATTCAATAAAATGAATAAGTATATTATACATTTCACTATTCCTAAACTAACATTCGAATATTTAAATTAACCTAATCTCTTACGGTGTTTAACATACTTAAAGAACCCTACAAACTTACTCTAATTTAATTCAATATGAATAAAACCGTTTTGTAAATACAGAAAGCGCGCAGTGTGCGTGAAGTATTCGACGCACATTAGCATATTATATATTATTTGGCATGGTAACAACGATCTTTTAGCCAAGTCTTTTTTGTTATAAATCTTATTACATACTCTATCAGATTTCAAATTAAATAAAACCACACATGAACATAATATAATAAATTCGATTGATAACATATTTAAAATACAAAACTACGTAGGCTACTGGATCTGATTAGACAATGACATTTATTTCATCTTAAATCTTCAAATGGATGAGCAGTACTATTACTTTTTTGACTTGCGTAATATTTACTGTATTACTTGAACATCAAAACACAAAACATGACCAAAATGTTAAAACTAAATACTAGCATGCTAATTACAAACAAATAACAATCAGTCTATCGAGCCATAATTTCCCCATACATTTTATTTATAACTTAGAGATACTTTCATTTATTATCTTTTATGGCTTACTTACATACATACATACATACATACATAACTTCACGCCAGGTCCCTTGCGGGGTAGGCACGAACAACAGAGCGCCATTTATGGCTTACGATATTTTGAAAACGTAAAGGGGATATCTTTATCGTCTTTTTCTAATCGGCATATAAGCGAAGCAATTTATACTTATTTATAAGTTTTCTAAACACTATAACAGTTCACTGTAGACTGTTTTTCATTTTAAATTAATTAATATTCAGCCCTAAGAAGTTATTCTATATCAGCTACTTCGTTTGACGAGAAGCGAATTCACAGTCTAAGCACTAAAACAAGATACCCGAAGAGCCAGCGGTAGATCCAGACTAACTTTCATAGCGCATGGTTTCAAATTCCGTAGGTATTTTTTTTTTTTTGTAATCAGCATAAATTATTTATTCTAGTAGGCCTTCAGGACCTAATCCTAAACTATACGAAATAACGAAAAAACTTAAAGATGTTTTGGGGCCGATTTTAATGAAAACCAAAGCGGTATTATTAAGTTTTCAAAAAATCAATTATTTTAGTTAGGAATCGAACCAGCTTACTTATAGCTTGTAAGTATGGAGGGTAGAGGTAAGGAAAACCATTTTTGTATGTGAAGAATTGTCCATCGAAGTCCGGAAGGTTTTTGAACTATTATTTAGTGTTTATAGCTGGATACTTTTTTAAACCACCCATATGAGACGGTTCTCCTTATCTCTACCCCAATATATCTATTTGGGGTCTTGTCAGAAGCGTGCACGTCGCGATCCCCGCTGGCCCAGAGGGCCACAATTCTGACCGAATTGACACATGACTGCAGTGCATGATAGGGCGTCCCCCGCAGGCGACGCTCACCGATGCGCCCCCGTCGGTGTGGACTCTTGCGCATGCGGCGAAGGGGGCCGCCACCCTTCACGCAGCGCCAAACCTGGCGGGTCGAGAGGAGCAGAGTGCCGTATAGGCACGTGGAATGTGAGAGGTGGAATGAAAGATAAGATGGACGAAATGATTGATATAATGAATGAGAGAAGCCTGGATGCCTTATGTCTGACAGAGACAAAGCGGAAGGGGTGTGACGTCGATGACCTCCCCGATGGCATGCTTGCTCTGTGGTCCGGCTTGGACCTGGTCAAGCGTGCAAGTGGGGGGGTGGGCGTCGTACTCTCATCCCGCTTTGTGTCTGGAGTGAAAGACTATTGTCTGGTGAACCCGAGACTTCTTTGGGTCCGTCTAAAACTGGGGATCACGCGAGTTTTTCTGGTCGCAGCTTATGCTCCCGTAAGCTCAGCGGATCCCCAAGAACTCGAGAAGTTTTGGGAGTCTGTGAGAGAAATTCTGGATCTGGCTGAAGGGAACGAAAGACTAATTATGTGTGGTGATCTTAATGGCTGGGTGGGGACCAAACGAGACGGCTTTGAGGCTGTCCTTGGACCCTATGGCGACAAGAGAGTGAACGATGCTGGTAAGCCAATCATAGACGTATGCATGGAAAGAAACTTGCTTGTGTCGAACACCTTATTCCATCATAAGGATATCCACACGTATACATGGAGAATGAATGAACAGAAAAGTATGATTGATCTGATTTTAATAGATAGTCGCCTCCGAAACACAATAATGGATACAAGAGCCTACAGAGGCCCCACTCTTGGAACGGACCACTACCTGGTGATAAGCCGGTTTGTGGGTCTTTTCAAGAAGTGGAGGCACTGGCGAGAGCGTACCAATTTCGGGGAGCTTGAAAGAATAAGATGTGAAAAATTGGAAGATGTTAGTGTAAGGAGTATGTATGCGCGCCTAGTCGAAGAAAGGCTTGCAAAAGCGGACTTCTCCGACTTAGATGTGGATAATGACTGGGATAATATGAAAGAAAGTATAGTGGAAAGCGCAAAAGAAGCATGTGGATGCGCAAAGAGGCATATAACAACGAAAGGAGACGAATGGTGGGACGCGGATGTTAAATCTAGCGTAGAGAGAAAGAGAAAAGCCTGGCTGGATTATATTGCATCTTTGCATCAGAATGACAGCATGAAAGAGATGAAGAAAGAAATGTATCGCCTCTGCAAGAATGAAACCAAAGCTTTAGTGAAAGAGAAGCGTGAAAGAATAAAATTGAAAGAAGAAGAGAAGCTGACGGAGAACTTCGAGGCAAATACCAAACTCTTTTGGAGAGAGGTTAAGAAGTCTCGGGGATTTTCGTCAGCTTCCAGAATGGAAAGAATTAAATCTGAAGCAGGGGACATTCTTGCTAACCCACAAGAGGTTTTAGCGCGATGGAGTGAATATTTTAGAGAAATGTATGATACTATCCCGGATGCTGGCACCACGACTGAGTCTGTGACTGACTTCGAGGAGTCAGCATCCGAGATCACTTTGGAAGAGATCGAATGGTCGATAAGAAGTCTGAAAAATGGAAAGGCAGCAGGAATCGATAGTGTGTCTGCTGAGATGATCAAATATGGTGGCACCTGCGTCCGGGACGCTTTCCTGTCCTTATGCAACTTGTGCTGGAGGACGGGAAAGGTTCCCAACGACTGGAGGCGCGCTGTCATCGTGCCCTTGCATAAAGGCAAGGGGTCACGTATGGAGTGTGCCAGCTACAGGGCCATCAGTTTGATCAGCACAGCATCTAAAGTGTATGCGAAAATTGTTGAAAGGAGAATGAGAGTGGTATCCGATGGATTACTGTGGGATGCACAAGGAGGCTTCAGAAATGGAAGGGGATGTATGGATCAAGTTTTCTCGCTCCGCAATATCGTGGAGAAGCAGCTGGCTACGGACCGGAAGGTTTTCTGCGGTTTTGTGGATCTAGAGAAAGCATTTGACAGGGTTGTGCGGAAGGACCTCTGGGACATATTGCCCGGATATGGGATTGATGGCCATTTGCTGCGTGCTGTACAGTCCACTTACGAGGACTGTATGGCATGCGTGCGGGTGGACGGCAGCCTGTCGCCCTGGTTTGACGTCAATATTGGCGTCCGGCAGGGCTGCGTGCTGTCGGCTTTGCTGTTTGTCCTATATCTGGACAATTGTCTCCAGAGATTAAGATTGATGGATGTTGGGGTGCGGATGGGTGATCTAGTTGTTAGCAGCTTGCTTTATGCGGATGATGCCGTGCTTTTAGCCGAATCGCCATCAAAACTGCAAACACTAGTCACAATGATGAAAGATGACTGTCAGGCGAGAGGCTTACGTTTGAATGCGAAGAAAACAAAGGTGATGGTGTTTGAAAGAGAAACAACCAGAACGAATGCAAGGATAATGGTCGATGATGTTATGCTGGAACAAGTGAATGAGTTTGTATATCTCGGATGTGCTTTTAGCAGAGATGGAAGGTACACCGCTGATATAGAAAGAAGAGTGAATTTGGGGAATAGTGTGAATGGA